>AP027103.1:30702183-31257742 GCA_028142955.1 Pinctada fucata
CGCTCGTGGTGATCTAAACAATGGAGACGCTCAAATTGAAAATAAATCTGCATAGAGTACGTTGATACCGGAACGAATGATTTGATCGATTTCTCAGTAGAATTACACGTGCTTGAAGGTTTCCTGAAAGATAACATTTTCTTTCAATTTAAGTTAAATTTAAGAAGAAACATTGAATCACTACATGTAGCCCCATATTTGCGAGTCAGATTTAGAGTTATCTCGCTTTGCCCATGATGCAAGCCATTTCAGCTTGTTCGGAAATTGCGGAGATGAGACAGAGCACGAAGTAGCTTTGACAATGAATAGAGGGTCGATATGAAATAAAATATCAAAACCTTATATTCAAACAAAATTAATAAATATTGAGACCTTTAAATCTGATAATTTGTAGAAAGGATAAAAAGAATACAAATTTTGAAATTTGTACATAAAGGGACAGAAAAGAATGTCTCAAGCGTGAGAAAAAAAAATAGATGGATGAAAGTTTAAGTTTATTATACAAATGTATCGTAAGTGATCTGAGAGAGAGAGAGAGAGAGAGAGAGAGAGAGAGAGAGAGAAATCCGGCGATGAACATAAATTTCCAAAACGGCTACTAAGTCTACTTAATTAGGATGTAAGAGGAGCCTAATAGTGGATTTCCTGGTAGGACCCTTATCCTTCGGAAACAAAGACTTGACATAAACATGAGCAATATGAACGGATACTTTTTAATTGTCGGTATAGGAGGATGACCCCAGCTTCATATATACAGTGTAGTAACCACATTTCGTGAGAGTAATTTGCTCCCATAGGAAGCCCTTCCTGTTTTGTCATGTCCCCGCTAAGTAAATCTATAGAAAATCTTCCTATTTATCAAGTGCTCCATAGAATACTTCCTAATTTACTATCATTGTTACTATATAAATCATCCAATATCGTATTTCCCAAGGAACGTTTGTTTCAATTCATCGCATTTTTTAAAAAAGGGAATTTTGATATTCACGTATAAATATCGACATTTATGGGTAGGTAACTGGCTTTGTATGATCGCCCACTTATTTTGTTCTCATTTCTTTATCTTTTGAAATGACGCGAGTGCATTTATATCCTGTACAAATCGAAATTATTTTTGAATGGAAGCAGTGAAATTGAAGCAAACATTTTGAAAAGTACAGAACTTTTTAATGATATAAAAAAATCTATCATTCAGAAAAGATAATTGGTGTTTATCAGATCTAATTTGTAGGATGTATTTTCGTTTAATCATTTATCTATTGATCGATTATTTTTAAAACCATGCATGTATTTTTAAATATTACATGGAAAGTAAGTAATCTCAAGAGAAGAAACAGAGTCGTAACGAGAGTAAATGTCACAATGTGATTCATCTATCCTTCAAAATGTTTTGGACGCATTGTGAGAGAGAAGAATGTATTCGTTTCGTTCTTTTCCTTTATCATCTACTTATTCATACTTATTCATACTTATTCATATTCATTTGTTCTTTTATACGTGTTTTTTTTTATTCACGTTTTGGATAGGAGAGCGTGTACATGTTTGAGTGGAAGATAGAATTTATTTTTGGGGGGGGGGGGGGTTGAGTTTTCTTCTTTATGCGTTTGTTTTTTCTGTGTATGTATCTTTATGTGATTTTTTTTTTCTGTGAAAACCAACGAAAAGAATAAAAAAAATCTGTTCTTTTCTTGGCTGTTTTAATTCAGAAACTTACTTATTGTCATATGTGTGAAAGTAACAATAATTGTTCTTGAATCTGTATTTTATCTTTATTTTCAGAATCGAAACAGAAGGGTCTTAAGGCAAGAATGGGGTAAGTAAAATATCACGAAATTCTCATACATGTACTCTTACTTTACGGCGAACCCATATTAGAGAGAAAGATATCTGACGTGCTTCTTGAATAGAGAAATGACAGAAGTCTATTGATAAATCCTATGTGAAACCACACTGTGACAATGTAATGTCAGGGTGGTTTTTCTTTATAATTAATCGTAGCAAGGAAATTTTGTCTGTCGTTAGCTTTATTTTTTACGTTTAATCCTCGGAAAAAGACGTAATTAGTCTATCGACACAGGAAAACGGACGATGTTGATTTTTCGACCGTGAACTTGAAACCAAGTACATGTGCACCTTATACGACATTTCGTTAAGTCAAATACAAACTGATAGTCAAGGCTTCCAAGTTTTGATTGATTTTCATCGATATTTGATTTTCATTCGACCAATCTTTATTACTTTCTCAGACCTTTTTGTCGCAGATTTGCAAAGGAGTTCTGCATTTCAATTTAAAAAGTTTTACATTTATCGATTTTGATTTCACGAGATTTTCAGGTTTTTTTTTTAATAAGTTAAAGGTTGATCATGCTATTGAAGGCCCCCCCCCCCCCCCCCCCCCCAAAAAAAAAAAACCAACCTAATGATCAAACGATACGTGAACAAAAACACGAAAAGAAAGTGTTAAACAAGAGGTCCGGGTTGTCTTATTTCCTCACTTAGCTGTTCTGTCAGTTAATGACAAATTCTCACATATACGCGACATACTAGTATATAGATTTGATGAATATGTTCGTATCATCATTTACGTGAAAAACTTAATAAGGTATTATTGATAACAAATTAATTAAATTTGGAATCTTCTTTTCAGGAGCTGCAGAGAGATGTGTAGAAGGGTGATGAGGGGACTACTTGTCATACCAGGTTGTAAGACGGTCTGTTACAAATGCATCCTTCCGCCGTGTTACTCTCACAGTGAAAGCGATGACGAGAAAGAAGATAAAGATGACGAGGGATACGATAGCTGTGGTATCGCCCAATCAGATACTCATCTTGCTGTTGACACCGAGGCGCCACCTAGGGTTCAACAATCAACAAGTGGACATGACTATGTTAACCAAATAGAATATACTAATCTTCCACAGGCGGACCAAGCGGGAGGAAGCAGAAGTTGTGAAAATATATACATTACAATGAAACTTGATTCCGTGGATCACCTTCATGTTTCTAAGAAAGAAATCGTAAATGAAAGTAGAACTGAAAGTAGAACTGCGCATGCGCAAAAGGAAAGAGCAACCGTGAATGCTGACTATGTCAATACGGGTACAAAAATGAAATGTTATTCGAAACCTGGGTCAGAGACGAAGAATAGCTTGAGCAGCTCGCTTTTATTACAGCAAAATCGAAGTAAGAATACTCCATCTGCACCAGCAGGAGGAAGTGTTAGTAAACTGAACAAAACGCCAACTTCGAACTCTCTGTCGTGTCCCAATTTGTCTGACACGGTACATTTAGTGGTTTCCGATAGTGGTAAGGATTCGAGTGGCGACAAACAAACATTAGTGCTTCTGGAAACTGATTTATAATGTCCCGTGTGAATTGTCTTATTGTACTGTGAAGTGGTGTTACATTTTTGTACTTTCGCGGAAATATGACGGTGCAATTGCGTACCAGTGCATCAGCATGATCAGTGTGTATGCCGAATTTGGTTGTCTATCAAATATATTTATCGTAATAATATAATTTCAAACCTTATCTGAAAAGAGACAATAATTTATGATTTGAACACGGCAATACTTGTGTGAGGATGTATCTGTATCAGTATTATTTGTACGAAAGTCATTTGAAAAACAAAATATTGTCTAAAAGGTCAAATGAAATCGTTTCCCAATTAAAATGTAATTTTAGACGAACTGGAATCGTGTTTATTAATAAGAGAAGATATATAAGGAAACCTTTCTAAACCAATGACATCAAATAAAAATTATGTAAAGAAATTCCAAAAAGATAAGAAAAAAAGACCCCAAAACAATTGTAAGAGAAGGAACCGAATTTTCTGTGTCTGTTGAAAAAGTGTACTTGTACACTGATTGGGATAAAGTTATATTTCAAAATAATTGTTATGATTTGTCCAGGGCACAATAAATATGGTGCAATGTCTGGGAACGTGTGGATAAAACCAGTAAAGTATCCAGGGCGGATATATATAAGGAGGGTTTGAACACCAAGATGGCGGCGGCATTATTTGGTTTCTCGCTTCCTAGGAAAAGTACAGTCTGAACTCCCTTAAAACATTTGGTACTCTGATTGATATACACATTTGAGTATCCTGATATACACATTTGAGTATCCTGATGAAGTTTGAATAATTTCCGGCATCATTTGAAGAAATTATGGCGATTTTTGAAATTTAGAACTTTGGGAGTTTTATCCATGAGCAAACCATGACGTCATTTCGACGTTATCGGGAAAAATGGCGTCACAAACATTCGCATTCAAAATACAATAAAAACATTATTACTGAACGTATTGCATTGATACTTAGCATGTATAAAATAGAAAATTCAATCTTCATCACGCTGTAATCGTTGACAAATTTACGTTAAAGGAAAGCGGATGTCACTTCATTGAAAATGGACGATTTTGGAAGAAAAATTGGGAAATATAAAGCCTTGTAATATTTAAATCCTAAATTCAATTTTTCCCATTTAATCATGATATCGTCTCTGGACATTCTTGATAATTTTGATAGTTTTTGACAAAGATTCATCCACAGGATTTCTAATACCTAACTAGCAACTACAGTAAATTGGCTCGAAATTGCAATTTTTTTTAGCGACGGTGTAATCTTTTATTCAAGTATCCTGCCTGTGTTTAAAACACAATTCATCTTATCTTTTCCATATGAAAGTGCAATACATTTATGGATATTTTGGAAGTTAAATCAAAATTAATTTCTAATAGCTTTACGAGAACTGGAATGACACTTTCATTATTATAACGTCATCAAGAAATTCACGTAAGCGTCGATTAATGCATATTTCAAAGTCTCGTAGAAAATTTTCCTGTGGATAGAATCAAATGTAAGTTTGTATAATCAAGGACAGACAAGAAATATATAATTTCAGAAATTTTTAGAAAAAATTGAATTTGGCGTCCAAGTGTTCAATACCTACACATTTTGAACAAACTTCCTTATAGATACTATCGAGCGCTGCTTCTGAGCAGCTTTTATAGTTTGATGGGTTACCTTTGCATGTTTTAAAATGCATTCGAAAGGAAAATGTTGTTCACAACCCCGCTCTATGTTTTCTCAATGAAATCATAAAAAAGTATTTTTATTGAAAAATAGACAAAATCATATAAATTTTTACTATATTCCTGCAACATTTAAAATGTCTGAGAAAACTAGTTTTATCATAATTATAGATATTTCTCTTTCTAAAATTGATATAATAACAACAAGAGTCGATTTTAGGGGACCAATTTCAACAGAAACCATATATGATCCATTATATTTCCCCGCTTAACTTATATGATTTTTTTTCAAAATCATAGGCTGAACACACCCTTCTCCCTCCAATGGGTTATTTTTTGTCTAGATCCGCCCATGACTATGTATCTAAAAAAATTGAAGTCTAGATGTTAGAAGAATATTTGTTTTCTATCTGACAAATACATTGCTGCCATTGTCCTAGCTTAGCTGCCAGTGCTCTCCTGATGAGTAATTATTTGAATACAAATGACATAGAGTTGATGTACATTGTCCGTTGCATATAAATTTGTATAATCGGATAAAAACGAACGCTTTCATTGAAAATTAGTCTTAAGATTATGCCAATTTATGTATGGGCGAGGAAAGAGAAAAACGGCACTGACAGTTCGGTGTCATCCGGTCGCCAATGGCACTTTATATTCGGCTACAACAATCTAGTATTGGCTTACAAATGTCTTGAGTGATGATCTTGATATTTTCCATTAAAATTCAGTCCTTTTGTGTGTGTGTGAGGGTGTGTGTGTGTGTGTGTGTGTGTGTGAGGGTGTGTTAGGGTGTGTTTGTGTGTGTGTGTGTGGGGGGGGGTTAGCCTTTTTCTCTCATGGTGTTTTGGATGGTAACCTAGACTTTCCATGCCCCTTAGCATTATATTATTTTTCAGAAATGTACGAATATGTATACAACGCATGCTCGATTTACCTCTTTTAGAGACTTCTGGTCAGTATTTAATTGGACCCGTACCTGTGCAAAATTTTTATCGAAAGCGAAAAAAACCTATACGCCCCATGATAGTATGATCCAGTTTAATGGATGCCATAAAAAGTCTTTTATGTTTTGCAATTTGGAAATATAAACGAAGCAAATAATAAAGTGAGCCAAAAAGTCTTTGACCAAATACTAGTTAAGTTACATGGGGTGAGAACTGTTATGTGCCATGACCTTTTGGACCGGTCTCATCCTGGTGATGAGTACTGACCGTTCCCTTACCTCCAGATTTGCATCAGTGAGATCAGCAAAAGGCTTTGCATGGTCAGAGTTAATTAGAAAAAAAAAAACAACAAAAAACCTTAAAAGTACTCTAAAGAGTCAAAGGAAAGAAATCCATGAATAGTAATAGATGTACTGATAAATCGGGAAAAATTGGCCTCGTGAACTTATTTTAAATGTTACTACATGTATATATATAGTAATACTCATAAATAGATAAAATATAAAAATTAAAAATGACGTATATTAAGAGTTGTGATACAGATGAATAAGATACATTTACTTTTTTATTTGAAATTATGATTTAAGACTTCTTGTATTTCACACGATCTCTATCACATGTAATGAAAATGGATTTAGAATTTGATCTTAAGTGTATGGTATGGTATTTATTCACAATCACGATTTCGACCTTGACGTAAATTGTAGCATAATGCATTGTGATGTTGCAGCCGCAGGTGTCTGACTTCTGTTTCACACGATATTACAAAATTGGTGCGAGAATGTAGTCTTTATATATGACATAATAAGGAAAAAAGTCATTCATGATATTAACATGGTATGTTGTATGATATATATGTATGTGAAATGTTACATTTTAAAAGACCAATACTTGAAATAGAATAAAAAAAGAAATGAATACATCAGTATCAAATATTAAGAGTCCATGCTTATATTTGTTGATGCTTTAGTGACAGCAAGATTTGTTTGGTTGCTTTCTGTGGTTGGTATACTTTCGCTATACCCCTTCTCATTATCGGTAGAGATCAAGCTTCGATGAAACATGATTAAATTAGACTTAGTACGAACCTTTTCTCGGGGACTGATTTACCATTATTCCTAGCAAGAGCTTCTATCACAATAAAAGCTAAGCAAAGCAAAGGGTAGCATCCCCTTACACAACACCAATATCAATGTACTCACAAACACATGTAGGCATGCAGCAGCCTTTAACAAATACCAGTTTCTAATAACCGTTGTCGTTGACAAAGATCTAAGCAAAACTGTGCACTCGGAGCTGTATAGAAGGATAATCATTTTCAGCATTTCTCATCAGCAACCCTGACCTATCACCTACCTATATGACCTTGAAATCAGTAGGGTTCTAAAGACGTCCTATTGTCATATGCAATAAGTGTATAAAGTTTGGTAAAGATGCAATCAGAACTGGGCCCTCTAGGCTGTATACAGGGATTTTAAACATTTCCAGTCTGAGACCTTGACCTATGACATTGAAAATCAATAGCGTTCTTCCCCTTGTAATAAGCAAAAAGTGTATAAAGTTTGGTAAAGATCGAAACAAAACTCCTGGTTGTATACAAGGATTTAAATTTTAAAGTTATTCCAGTCTGTAAAGATCCAATCAAAACTGCATCCTCTAGGCTGTATACAAGGATTTTGGAAATACTGCACCCTCTAGGCTGTATACAAGGATTTTAAACATTTCCAATCTGTGACCTTGGCCATTGACATATGAACTTAAACGTCAAAAGAGTTTCTTCTCTTGTCAAATGCTGTGAGTGTATGGAAATTAAGTAAAAATCCAATTAAAACTGCGCCCCTAGGCTGTATACAATGATTGTAAACAATTCCAATCTGTGACATTGACCTATGACCTTGAAAATCGATAGATTTCTTTCTTTTGTCATGAGCAATAAGTGTACGAAGTGTAAAGATCCAATCAAACCTGCATCCTCTAGGCTATATACAAAACGTATGACGCACACACACACACGAACGACTGCGTTACTACATCCCCCAATTTTTGCTTTGACCTATGACATTGAAAATCAATCGGGTTCTTTCTCTTTTCATAAGCAATAAGTGTATGTAGTTTGGTAAAGATCGAAAAAATGCACCCTCAAGGCTGTATACGAAAATTGTGACTCACACACGAACGACGGCGTTACTATATTCCCCTGCAACTTTGTCTTGACCTGAATAATCCATAGGGCTCAGTCTCTAGTCATAAGCAATAAGTGTGTGAAGTTTGGTCAGGCTCCAATCAAAATTGTGTCCTCTACGCTGTATAGAGGATTTTAAACATTTCCTGTCTGAGACCTTGACCTATGATATTGAAAACCAATAGCGTTCTTCCCTTTGTCATAAGCAACAAGTGTATAAAGTTTGTAAAGATCGAATAAAAACTGCGCCCTCTTAGCTGTGTACAATGATTTTTAAAAACTTTGAAGCAATTCCAGTCTGTGACCTTCACCTTTCACCTAGAAAATCAATAGATTTCTTTCTCTTGTAGTAAGCAATATGTATATTAAGTTTTGGTAAAGATCCAATCAAAAGTGTGTCATCCAGAGTGTATACACAGATTTTAAACATTTCCAATCTGTGATCTTGACATTTAACCTACATGGATGACCTTGAAAATCAATAGGGTTCTTTCTCTTGTTTTAAGCAATAATTGCATGAAGTTCCAATCATAAATACGCCCTCTGGGCTTTATACAAGGAGTTTAAACATTTTCAATCTGTGACCTTTGCCATTGAGCTATGACCTTAAAAACCAATAGGATTTCTACCGTAAGTGTTTTAGTTTAACCCTTCGACATTATTAGTTTAAACTTACTTTATTTTAATAATTTGAAAAAGAATTGGGCTTAAGTTGAAAACATTATTAATGCACTCTCCCTTGCTGTTTGGTCAAAATGCAATCAAAACTGCGCCATCTAGGCTGTATACAAAAAGTGTGACGCAGACACGAACGACGACGTTACTATATTCCCCTGCGACTTTGTTGCGATGGGATAAAAAACAACAACTGTGGAACTAACACAAAACTCAAAAGATCACACATAAACAAACGAGACAAATGGGCAATCGGTGCCAACTTAGGACGGTCATCTGCTACGTTAGTACATGTATCAAATGGTGGGGTTTTCCGGATTACGTGCGCATAATCCTTCAACTTTTCCGGTTTCACAAAGATCTCGAAGAAGGCACAATTGTAGTGTAAAGTAAAATATGTCAATACGAGTAACCTTAATCAGCCACCATCGACGTTGTCGTCCCTATTGATCTAGGCGTTGATAGCCGTATATTTTTCCAGTGAATCTCAATTCAACTAACGGTTCTGTGACGGAGGAGTTCGCGTATATTTCCGCCCTAGTGATGCCTCAGTGAGGGAACATGAACGTTACGGAGGTGGGTCTGTTATGGTCTGGGATCGAATTTATGCTAACAGGAAGGCAGATTTGTTAATCAATTAGCCATTGATGGTCCAGTGCATCTAACACTATCGTTGTCTATCGTATCAGACATCGCGCATCAGATATCATTCATCTAATCGTATCGTATCAGACCATACATCCTATCTTATCGTATGAGACATCCTATCGTATCGTATAAGACATCATATCTTATCAGACAAGTTTATCCTATCGTATCAGCCAACATATTTCGCATCATATCGCAGATTCTTTCAGACACAATAAGACAAATGAAATTTGAATAAGAATAAGCATTTTAACTTTGCAATTAATATTTATAACTTCCAAGATTTATAATTCTGGATCATTCTTTTAAAAAAATCAACCAAACTTACATTATTACAAATTTCAACAAAGACCAAAGGAATAATTAATTTAATGATTAAAATATTATCGATTTGATCTGAAATATATGATAGGATGCCTAATCCTGTCTAAAACGATGTCTGACAGGTTACAAAAGTATTCAGTCATACTAGAAACACGTGTCTGGTGCAAAATAAATTAGTTTGAATTTTTTTGGAGAAGGTATAAAGTTGGAAACTTCCGTATTATAGCCAGCGCGCACCATACACAGGCTTTCTACTCTACCTTGATGAAAAAGTAGGAAAAAAGTAGGAGTAGTCAATGAAAAAAAGTAGGAGAAAATTAGGAAAAGGTAGGAATAAATAGGGGAAAAGTAGGAAATTTTCCATCACTTTTAGTGACAATTTTCAGTAAGTATGACACACAAATCACATTTAGCAATGATTGTAGACGGTTATGTTCATCTTTGAGGAAATCACAGAGAGAAATAAAGGCAGATTGATTTTTCATGTAAAATATACAGGATGGGCGAGCGAAGCGAGCCCGAAATTTTTCAAAACTTTGAATCAGATGTCGATAACAAGTGAAGCAAGTAAGTTTTTACTTTTGAAATGAAAAAGTAGGAATAGTAGGAGGTTTTGAAGAAAAAGTAGGGGAAAAAATAGAATCAAAATATAAAAGTAGGAAATAGTAGGAACAGTAGAAAGCCTGCATACATCACGCACGCCTCTCTGCCAAATTCTATCGTATCATGTCCTATCGCGCAAAGTGACAAAGAAGATGATAGCGATTGGCGTATCAGAATATGAAGTCAAAACGCTACGTGACCAAAATTCACAGGCCCATTGTGCTTCCTTTCCTACGTTGACTAGGCGACACAGCTCCATTCCAAGATGAAAATGCAAGATCACATCGAGGCCGTAACTATTTTATACGACAGAACTATGAAATCACCTGATTTGAACCCGATATAACATATTTGGGATGGATTGGGACGTCATTTGTAAAGAAAAATTACTTCTAATAATTTATGATATCTCCTGCAGGAATGAAATGGAAATTCCCAAAACAATCAGGAAGTGTATTAAGGCACGAGGAAGCGGTGCATGGCCTGAATTAATAGAGAACATACTTCCCATTGACATCATCACTTGGATACTTGGTGACTTTTTGGCGGCTCCTCAAAATCACTTTGGCTGGAAGCATTATTAATGAGGATTGGATAACCGAAACACGGGTCTAGTGCATAATAAATTGGTTTGAATTTTCTTCAAGAAGGTAAAGAGTTTGATCATTTCCGTTATTTTGAAATTGTTCCTTACCACATTTAAACTGATTTGATGACAATTTTCAATATCTCTTACATCAAATTATAAGATCATTTATACGTGATATCAAATAACTTTGATTTAAAAATGAAGAATTAATAATTGTGATTCTTTACTTTTTAGCAGTTTATTCAGGCAAACACACTGGTCCATACAAATCATGTAGTGTAAAAGAGATGCGTTTTTCATTTTTCTCATATTCGTTCAGTTTTAGATTTTTCCAAGCACTTGGACTGTATTATAGGGATTATTTTCGCTCCTCTCTGAAAAAACCACCTCTCCCACTAATTAACAAGGAGCAAGTTAATCAGGTTTTCATACACATGATATTCATTCTTTTAACCATAACTTTGAGTCATTATTGAGCCATCATGCTGAATATTTGAGATTTAATTTGATTTAATTTGAGATTTGATATAATGCTTTAATTAAGAAAGCGGTCAGTGTAAGTATGGCAAAACCTACGAAAACCGAAAAGCACAACTAGTGATTTGAACAAAACAAAAACGATGACATAGACGCATCAATCTACAAAAAAGAGAGGAAAAAATCGAAGAGGTCTGACAACAAATGTCCGGGAAGAGTAAACATCTCTTACTTGAAGTACTTTTCATATCGTATTGTTTATACGTAATCGTTAAAGCTTTTCTTATTATTTGTGTATTTTAAAAATAAAAACACAATACATTAAGACGGAGTGAAATCCATCCTTGCCCCTCTGGTGGTTATTGCAATGGATTTCACTTAGTCTTATTGTATAATTTGTCGTTTTTACACTTGATAAAGGCCAAGGGCCCAGAATTTGTGTAATCGAGTGTTTGTGTTTTTATTTCTGGAAGAAATATTTCATTCTTTTTTGTGTATTTTGTTTGTGACTGTGTTTACACATTTGATTATTTTGTAAGCGTTGTTTTTTGTTTTGTTTGTTTCTACGATTTTTTAGCACTTGAGTGTTTGTGTTTTTGTTGTGCTTTTCCGTATTTTGATTTGTGTTTTCACATTCTACTTTATGATGTTTTGTTAGTATCTCATAGTCTTCTGTTTAGTTTGCGCCTCTAATTAAGAGTTTTGTGTATTGTTTGTATTTCATCGTCTTTTCTTTTGTTTATGCCTCTTTGTGTTTTCGTGTTTGGGTATTGTATGTGTTGCAGTCTTGTAGGGGATCAACTGCTTCCATTCTATGATAGGTATCTGTCGTCAATTCTAATAAATTCTAGTCACTTAACATATCAATTCAGTCATTAAATGAGATGGGATGTAATGGATGCAATAAATTATTCAACATTTCTGATATACGAGATGTCACGTATTTTACGATTATTTCCCTGTTGACCATAACCATTCCCAGCGGATGGATTTAGAAGAGGACGCCTTGCCTTTTGAACAAAGGTCTTGTAATTTCTGTTTGTTCTGTTACAACAAATAACTCTAAAGGCTGGTGATGGTCATTCATGATATCAGGATTTAGGTGACAAAATGAATGTTGATGTTACCAATAATAGCGTAAAATAGTTGATATTCCCTGTGCGAGTTGTGTTTAGTTCGGATTGTTTTAAAGATGGTGCTATTAAGATGTATAAATTTTTATGAAAATATCATTTTGTAAATAGTTGGAATAGTGACAAATATGGATAATGACCATATCCCGGCCTGTATACAGCACAAAATCTATAAAGAAAAAAATCAGAATCCGAAGGCATACAAAATCAGGATAAAACAGGAACCAAAGCAAAAAAACAAAACAAAAAACAAAAACAAAAACAATAACAAAACAAAAACAAAAAACAAAACCAAAAACAAAACAAAAACAAAAACAAAAAAACAAAAAAACCAAACAAATAAAATAGAACATATTTTACTTTGGGTGCTGTAACCAAAATTTGAAGGAGATCCTTTCCTCTCTATTACTCCAGATATTTCCATAAAAATTCTGATTTGTTAATACTGGTTTGTTACATGTATTAAACTAAGTCAATCAAAGAATGCTATTTACCTACTTCCTAGAATAGAACAAGCTAAACAACGTAAAGTTCTGGATTAGCCTTCATAATTCTGGACATAAGAGATTTACTTTCGTGACATTCACTGGATGATCAATAGATCCACTTAGCCCCCAGATTATTCAGTTTACACAAAGTCACATCAAATGAAAATTGATATATATGTCCTCGAAGGGAAAGTTTAATTTCTACCACACCCTTGTTTATATATAACGAAACTGGAAGTAAGATCAAACGAATACTATTATGATATTATACAACAAACAAAATATCGACAGATCAAACTCTACGATAAATTTAGAAATGAAACGAGGGGGCACGACTGCATTATTTTTCCTGACATTGTCGCAATGGTACTTTCTATTTAGACATAACCTCAGACAGTGCATGTACTTTATATATTGTTCTAATTTTCGTGCGTGAACATCGACGGCGGGTGCGGCTAGCCAACAGGAGATGCTTACTCCTCCCGGGCACCTGGTCCCACTTCTAGCTTGCTGGGGGTCCGTCGATGCTCATTTTGGTGCTCTATCTTAAGTACTGTTGAGATTATCGTCAGGATCTTCTTTAATTCATTTATGTCACACATGTGCCCTTTGCCGTATGGACCTCGTGAAAACTTTCCCTGGAGGGGTTTTACAGTAAGTGTTTTCAATATTTCCGCCTGTCATTTTCGCCATGACACTTTCTATATAGACTTAACCTCAGACAGTGCATGTATTTAGGTCTTCCGACTTCCGTCGGAAGACCTATTGTTTTCGTAACCGTGGAAAATTGGATCAGCGATTTCTCAAGAACCCTGTAAGCTAGGACAATGAAAGTTCTCCAACGTTACGTTTGGAGTAAAAGCTAGATTGGTCTTTTCTATTTTTGGTCTCTGTTATTTTTTTTATCATGTTTTTTAGTAGATTCAAATATTTGACGGGAGCGTCGAATTACTCAAAAGGACCGAAAATTTCATGTTTTGCTATTTGTAAGCTTAAATATCTCGTATTTTGCTATCTACAATTTCCATTCTTTTTGAAAGTCGACAGCCATGCAAGATATGAAATGCTAGATGCACACTGTAACGATTTATTACGATGACGTCCTTCACCGTCCTTCATATTTCCAAATTCAGAAGTTCATAGGAGGAAGACACTTTTTTGCTTATAATAGTAAACAAAAATTAAGCTTATGAAGTTTCCTAAAAATTTCAATATTATTATTTTTTATCCATATATCTGTCTTATTTAGTCTTTCTGATTTTTCCTATCTCTTACTGTTGAAAAGATATAGCCATCGAAATTTTGAGTTGGGTATTTCGATACACCTTCACGCCAACAGATCGGGCGCACACTAAAATTGGTAGTCCGAGTCCGACTCGAGAAAAGCAGTGTTGAGATTTTCAAATTCCGATTTCACGGCAATGATGAATATGCATTTCATAAATACATTTCGATATACACAATTTGATTTTAAAACAGTTGATTAATTTAGAAGAGATCAGCTACAAACCAGAATTTACACACAAAAAGTGGTAGTTTGATTCCGATTTCTAACCTACAAACCTGTTTCTAAACTTCAATAACTATATTTTGAACATCAAGTTTAATTTCTAATTCTAGCAAACGTTCGAACATAATTTTCGGTTGGTTTATTTACAAATTGATGAACAATTTCTCCAACATTCTTCCCTCCCCTCGTTTTTCGAAAACAGTTCTGTTTATATTGAACGATGTCGCCATGATGGATATTCAAAATAAACTTTGAAAAAAGGGAAGGGGGGGGGTCCAAATTTGAACCTGCACAGCGAGAACCTCATGGTATTTATATATATATATTGAACGTAACTTGTTATTACCATTTCTCTTCTCAAGAAAATTGGTTCTACAGCTACGAGCTCGCATTTTTTATGGGGGAAGGGGGCAGGAAGAATTTGCAAAAAAAAAATCCCGGCTCTGAAAAATGCTGAAAAAAATATTCCGGCCCAAAGGGCCGGCAATTTTTTTTTTCCCGGACCATGCAAAAGTAAGGATACATTGCATGATATGGAAATTTTTGCTGGCCCTTTGTGCCAGACAATTTAAAGTCAAAAAATTAATTAATATAAATACAAACTGTTCACATAGCTGTATCTACCAGAGACCTAATACGCATAGGCACAAAAATGTAGAAAAGGTTCTATTTAAACATCATACAATCTGTCTGAAATTCGCTAATTGCAAAGAGACATCTGAAGGAACGGTTATTAACTCATACTCTGTAACAGCGGGGAGTTTAACTTACACAGACATTCACAACATTTGACAATTTGTTTAAATCCGGCCCGAAAAACCGGCGAAAATTTTTCTCCGACTCTGGTAATGGCTGAAAAAAATGGCCTGCTCAGAAAATTGCTGAAAAAATTTTACCGGCTGGCAATAGAATTCCTGCCCCCCCCCCCCCCAAATCAAATGGTTGCTCACCAACAATTATCGGTTTGAAAATTTAATGTTACTGCTATTTGAAAACTTAAATATATAATATAAATACATGTAATGTGACGTCCTTCATATTTCCAAACCAAAAATTGTATAGGAGGAAGACACTCTTGTTGCAACCGCAACAAGAAACCTTTCCAGTTTTATATATTGTTTTCATTTTTGTGCGTTAACATCGACGGCGGGTGCTGCTAGCCAACAGGGGATACTTACTCCTCCCAGGCATCTGGTCCCCTCTAGCTTGCTAGGGATCCGTCGGTGCTCAATTTGGTGCTCTACTGTGAGTGCTGTTGAGATTTTCGTCAGGGTTTTCTTTAACTCTATGTCATACTCATGTCCTTTGCCTTGTGGAGCTCGTAAAAAAGTTCCCCGCGAGGGGATTGACAGTGAGTGTTTTTAATGTTTCCCTGACATTGTCGCCATGACACTTTCTATATAGACTCAACCTCAGACAGTGCATGTATTTTATATATAGTTTTCATTTTCGTGCGTGAACATCGACGGCGGGTGCGTCTAGCCAACAGGAGATGCTTACTCCTCCCGGGCACCTGGTCCTACCTCTAGCTTGCTAGGGGTCCGTCGATGATCAATTTTGTGTTCTTTTGTGAGTGCTGTTGAGATTATCGTCAGGATCTTCTTTAACTCATTTGTCTGAAAAAGTTTTGTTTTAAGCACCGCAAATGAGGAAGACTGATCACACTAGTAACAGAGTTGGAACACATCGTTTTTCTAAGATCAAACGGAAAACTAATATTTAAATGATCAACTAAAATGCAAAACTAATATTCTGATTCCATTCTCTGTATATTAGAATCCCTTCGAGCATAAAATGTCATAAGGTATCTCATCATCATCTTGGTATAGTCTTTCGGATATGCGAAAACTTAAAGGAAATACCATAGAATATGAAATTGAAGATTATCCAATCACATACATTCTCACAGCTTATTCCCTTTAGTAATTTTTTTCTGTAATCAAGAAACTGATGGAAATCTCCCTCGTTTATATAACATATGACGAAACGCTTTGAATCAGGTATAACACGATAATAATTTTCCCGAGAAAAGTAACACGATGTCGCGGGACTTCTAATGGAAAGCAGACAAACGCGATTTTGTTTACCTTATCTAAACATTAAGTCAAGTTAGTTAATTTTCACGTAAGAAGATTAAAAATTAATACAAGATCTAGACATACATGTAGAATTAATACTAGGTACCGGTTCAAAAAATCCGAATTCGATATATTTACCGGTTTTTAACTTTTTACACGGTAAATGTTGCTACAAAGACGAGAATGCTTACCCACTCGGGCATCTCTTTACTGCTGGTCCGTCGCAGATGGCTTTAGATTTTTGTCTAGTTTTATATGTTTCAAGGCTTTGAATGCCCATTTGTTGTGATGTTTGGATTGTGGATTTTGGTTTGACTTTAGCTCTCCGATTCTACAAGTTAAAGTAGAAAACACGTATACGGAGCTGTGTCTCATTGCTGTCATTGATTTTTTTGTTAATTAGTTCTTTAGGTGCCTATGCTTTCCGTTATCTTCTAGTTTGATTTTTAGTTTGTAGTACGTGATGTCTGTTTAATTTAGTTTTATATGTTCTCGACTTTGAGAATGATTAACTGATTTGTACTTCTTCGATGTTTATTTCACTGATATCCTAAATCACCTACAATAACTAAAGAAGGGAATGATCTCCAGCATGACCACCCTGCATTCACCCGACGAAACAAACCAACAAGAAAGTGGCACATAAAATACATCATATAAACTCCAAATAGCAAAAGACACCTTGTGACAACAATATTTACTAGAACATCATACAAAACAATTGTAACAGACGTACAGAAACAATAAACATTGATGGCTACACATAAAACGATGGAGACCAATGTGCACCCGGCGCTGACCTTGGACGGCCATCTACTATTAACGAAGTGGTTCAAATAAATTCAAATAAACAATTGAATGTTATCGTAGTATGGTGATGGTATAGAAATTTTGAGACGATTAACTGATTGGTACTTCTTCGCTGCTTATTCCACTATGGTCGTTCCAGCTTCGTCTTAACAGAGATATCCTTAATCACCTACAATTTCCAGTATCGAAGTTGTTCAAATGAATTCAAATAAACAATTAAATGTTATCAAAGTATGGCGATGGTATAGAACCCTGATACTAGTAAACCGTCTTTTATTCGCAACGTCTTAAGTTCGCGAGCAAGAGTGAGGTGACTGGTTGGCGACGTTTACTTTCGCGATATCGTATATAAACATATCTTTCTGCACATGTTTTGGGACGTATTCGCGGCGTTTAATTTCATGAACCAAAGGACCTAGCGAATATCACGAAAATAATATGCCGCGAATAAAAGCCGGTTTACTGAAATTTTCAAAATATATCAAAAACCCCGATGGAGTATTACGTTAGAAATAGAACTGTATTTCAATGCGAAAAAAAAGGACTAAAACATAGCTTGCCAAAATAAAAGTAGTACAATCTGCTATTCACCAGAAAGTCTCCATTCATGGTACTTGACAAATCTACAGCCTTGTACCAACGCATTATAAATATCTGCACACTAACTGTATCGACGGAACACCCAGACGAGCCCTGCCCAAATACAATCAGAAAAGACAGGATCCCGACACTCATTTTGATTTACATACTGATCTGGACTTTTTAGGGGTTCTTGAAATATGCTGTCTTTTTATGTGGTCATCTTTTAGTAAGGAGATTATACATACAATTATGCTTTCCTCGAGACCAATGGAAGAGTTATTCGCACGTAATTCGGTTAACTTCACTATTTGCCACTAATGAGGTAGATGGGCGTCCTGAGTAGGAACCAATAGGCAGTTAGTTTCGGGTTACAGTTTCGAATAGCCTCTAACCTGATTTGGCCCCTGTCAATTTCTTTACCTAACATGAGTTGAGCCATGATCTCCATATGCAGGCACGAAAATTGAAATTATACTTTATTATGAGGTTTCATTAATATTTGAAAGATATTTGAAAGATTACCGTATATCGGGAATTTTTCGCGTGTGTCTAATTTTCGCTAAGTTCGCGAACATAATCAAATCGCGAAAAATGGACAAAGCGAAAAAAAGACACAAAGTAACGCTTCTAAAGAGGTTCAATTAAATGTAACTGCCCCGAGGTATTAGTGAGTACTCGTCTGATTAAGATAATTACGATTATCATAATTGATATTTACAGATAACAAGTAGTATTAATTAATTTAATTACCCAGTGCAAACATGGTAAATCAAACAATCACCGATATGAATGCACGTCGGCTTTTATTTCAAACCACCTGTTGTCGTTCTGTAATTATGACATATATAGCGTTTTGGTTATCCGTATATTTCTCACAAGAAGCTGAATCTTAACAATGATTTGGGGGTTTAAGGTCTTTTTCAGACCACAAAACTATATGACTACTTGCTTGGGAAACAAGAAAATTATAAGCAATGGCTTCAAAGAAGCCGGCATCGTTCAGCTTTGAACGAGTGAATATGGAACTGTATGATTGATGCACATTCTTGTACATTTGTATTATTGTACACGTATACGTACATACGTAAATCCAGCAGAAAAAAACGTTCGCAATTATATGATCGTATTTTATTTCACATTAAATAAATCTTTGTACAAATTTTAATTTTGGATATTTATAGATTAGCGAAAATTAAACTCAGCGAAAATAAGACACACCTTTTTAGGGTTATTTTCGCGAAATTTACCCGACGCGAAAAGTACCCGATATACGGTATTGGAAACGTTCATTTTCTGAAACTCATGTTAATAGGTATTGAGCTGAACCGAGGCCCATGAAGTTTTACCGTCAAATGGTTTCAAATACTACCATTTGAAAAGTTTGGGATCATTCTCGTTCGTTCAAAATAGTGTTATGTAATTTTCATCAAAATACTGGAGCTAAGGGAGCAACCATTTGATTTTTAGGGGGGGGGGGGGCGGAAGACTGCAAAAAAAATTTCCGGATCGAGATTTAGGGGAGAAAAAAAATGAAAAAAGAATGAAGAATGAAACAAAGTTTATTCAAAGTAGCAAAATTCAAAAGTCACATAATTTTTGATTTCATCGAAAGTTAGTAACAGTATTTAAATATTCATTAACATATCAGCTACATGCTGTAGTGTTGGGATTGTATAATGCGGAAGTTCCAACTCTTCCAAACCTTCTTGAAGAAAATTTCAAACCAATTTTCATGCACCAGACACGTGTTTCGAAAATTAAATTCTCATCAGTGATGCTTCCACATGTATGTAACAAGTGCTAATCTAACCATGAAAAATCACCAAAAATGATGAAAACCTACCCATTTTCAGCTAAATAAGATTTCGTCATATGAATTCTTACAGCAAAAAGACACGTTTAATCTGTTAGACACAATCTTACAGCTTTCAAAAAGGTCTCATTTGCAACAGGTCCCTAGATTCATTTTCTAGAAAAATCACCACACATGAACGCATGCTACATTATAGGCTTATATTGGGATTCCCCATTTGACACAGAGCTAACACTGATTTCATAGCGTACAGTTTCGAATCCAACTAATTGAACTTTTTCACTGCAGAATGGCCTCCTCTATACACTGAAATAGAAATAAACAACATTAACACTTTTCAAATTCAGAAATACACAATTTAATGTAACCCTTATTTTAACCCTGGTAACATTAGTGACGTACATGTATAGCGCACGGTATATTGAGACTAAAGGGTCGGCGAAAAAAAAATCCGGCTCTTAAAATGGCCGAATTTTTTTTCCGGCTGGCAAAAGTCTTCCTGCCCCCCCCCATAAAAAGCAAATGGTTTCTCCCTAAGCTAGAAACAATATTACAAAAAAAAAAACAAAAACAGTCAAACAGATTGTCTGGTCATTGCTTTCATTTTTGATTTTAGTTTTTTTATTTTAATTTTCCCATTTTCAGTTTTGAATAAAATGCTTATTTTACAAGAAATCATATTTTTTAATCTTTTATCTCTTTTTTAATTACCCTTACTTAATAAAACTTTCAGATTCATTTAACTTGTGATTATCATTTAACTTAAAATTATTGTTCAGTTTGAAACCCCTCATTATAAAGTAAAAAAATTTTCAGTCTTTTTCTTACGTTTTCAAAAATTGCAAAGGTTTTATCAGATTCTCGTTTACAGCGATGAGCTCTGTTTGAATACCAAATTATTGTGTACTTTGGGTGCATGCATTTTATATATTCTTTTCATTTTCGTGCGTGAACATCGACGGCGGGTGCGGCTAGCCAACAGGGGATGCTTACTCCTCCCGGGCACCTGGTCCCACCTCTAGCTTGCTAGGGGTCCGTCGATGCTCAATTTGGTGATCTATTGTGAGTGCTGTTGAGATTATCGTCAGGATCTTCTTTAACTCATTTGTGTCACACTTATGCCCTTTGCCGTGTGGAGCTCGTAAAAAAGTTCCCCGCGAGGGGTTTGACAGTAAGTGTTTTGAATATTTTTCCCTGACATTGTCGCCATAGCACTTTCTATATAGATGTGGCCTAAGACAGTGCATGCATTTTATATATTCTTTTCATTTTCGTGCGTGAACATCGACGGCGGGTGCGGCTAGCCAACAGGGGATGCTTACTCCTCCCGGACACTTGGTCCCACCTCTAGCTTGCTAGAAGTCCGTCGATGCTCAATTTGGTGATCTATTGTGAGTGCTGTTGAGATTATCGTCAGGATCTTCTTTAACTCATTTGGATCAAACATGTAATTTTTACTGATTAATTATAAATTTTCAATACCAAGCAGATTGTGGGTCAACATGCTATTTTTCGGAAATTTGCATGTTTACAGAAATTGGTATGAGGTAGACACTTCGCTTCGTTGAGTTTTTGTAGCCCAGACTTGTACAAATACTGACAACCTACTTAAAAATTGTTGTTTATTTCAGACAATATTTATGACAATAGTACTATGCAAATAAAACAAAGTTTTATATGGGGATATGGGGAACTCGTCATACACTATGATGTCCCACTCTCCAGAATGGTTGATGGTATTCTGTCATAGACCATTTGGACCATCCAACCAAAGATTGTATTCTATGTCTTCCGAAATGGAAGTAACCGGATGTGACAGGTCTACCGAATTGAAGCGGCGGGTGTTGCATGCAAGCAGGAGATGCTTACTCTTCCTGGGCACCTGGTCTCACTCCCATATCGGGAGTTTGCTTCTTTTCATATGGTGGAGGTTTTTGTTTGTTTGCTTTGGTTTGTTTAATTCTGATTTTGTATGCCTTCGGTTTCTGATTTTCTAAATTATCGATTTTGTGCTGTATACAGGGATATGGTCATTATCCATATTTGTCATTCCTATCACAGTGGTAATCCAATGCAAACTCTAAATAAATATCCATATTTTTTTGCGCAGTTTATTATCTCTGAAATTATTCTTTTATAGACGTTTTATTCTGGGATACATTGCATTGCGGCAAGTTTCGAAATTTGTGTAAACAGTATGTAAATACATCCAATATTAATGTCGGAGTGAGCGCGCTACTCCGATCAGCAACCTTTCCTGCATTGTTCATGTAGTAAACTACATAGTGTATACATGCGTTCGCTTTTTAAAATTCTTATGACAGAATCACTTGAGGTCGTATTCATAATTTTTTAGTTGTATATATGAGGTGTACAGATAAATTTTAAATTAAACTTTATTTACTTTATTGTATAGATAATATGTTGCGTGAGTGGAATGGAATTAAGATAAAAAAGGTACCTAACCGTTATTCAGTCTTAAAGTCGAGAAGGCAAAGCAAAATCGTGAGAACTCCCATCAAAACGTTTGTAAACCCCAGAATGAAGAACATTCCGAAGTGAGACCAGCTGCCCGGGGATAGGACATGCATAATCTGTTACACATGTCTTTTCAAAATTCTGAATGAAGGTTTCCCTTGCGATTTTCAGTCTTTCTTTTATATTTGATTTAGACTGCGATTAATCGAATTTGAATATGTGAATATAAATACATATCAAATTTATATCTTTATGTACAGCATATACAAATGTAGAAGAAGCTAACCGATGTTTCGTCCGACTTCAGTTTCAAGGACGCGGTATATTTTTCTATAAGCTCTCTATATATGTCCACTGCCAAGCCAATACTAATTCTTCCTTTAAATTGATCGTTTATATTTCTCTTCTCAAATTCTTATAATACCGATGGTGTATTCCTTTTCGCATTCAGTTACACGTCCTCGTGCTATCCGTCCATGTTGTTTTGTTTTGCTACAGTATTTATACCCTTATGCAAATAAGTGCTTGCTTCTTTGACTCATTGTTCACATTCGGTCCTCTACGGAGAAAACTAGGAACATTCGGGTACCCATTTCATAAGCAATAATTTATCATAGCTTGGAGGCCAGGACATATGTGACTGTGGTAACCATATAGTTTCTTATTTTTGTCATTGATAAACTAGCTTCTATTAAAATTTTGAAAGAAATAAGTTATGTATGGTATATTACTGACTAGACAATTTGTAACTTTTAAAAAGTGATATCGTTGGTTATATTGATTTCTCCTTAACTACACGTCCAATCCCTAATTTACTTTTTAATTCATTGATACAGATGTACTCTTTCTTTATTTTCAAATATTTAAGGACAATGTCGTTTCCGCTGTAGAAGTTGACCACGGTAACGTCAAATTTCTACTATTTTCCCCATTTGTCGAACACATTTTAACATCTTATTCTACGTAAAAGTAAAAGCTTGTATAAGCATGATGAAAAGTAAGCTTTATTCTTTTTAACCATATAATCGTATGTTTTGATGGGCATTTATTTTATCAAAATATTATGTGAACCAGGTTCAGGGATAACGTCATAAAAATCATGTTTACTGTAACCATTGATATCGATGGTTTATATATGTGTAGTCTTTTGTAGTAGTTTGTATGTTTGTCTTTGGTTGTTGGTCTTACATATCCCTTTTGTGTCTCTATTGTGATTGCTTACTCTGTGTTTTTGCACTTTGGTGTTTCGGCGGCTTTTTTTGGGGGGGGGTGCTGCAACCCAGTTTTGCATCTTTTCTTTAAGGAATCTGAAATGGAAATGCTACCCAGCTTATTGTAATACTAGCAATTTCATAACCTAACTATCAGGAACAGTAACATTTTCTCGACTAATTGTGGTCATTTTATTTACCAAACTAGTGGTGTCATCTCATTTACACAGTAGCAATAAGATCTAAACGTTTACTTGTGACAATAAAATTTCCTTGACTTGTTGGCAATGGTATCTACCAATCTAGTAGTGGCATGACATTAAAACGTTTCACAAATTAAAGAAGATTACTGCAGACGCACATGCGTCATCCGTACGCAATTAATACCTCCAAGAAATGACAATTATCAAGATGACATAATTGATACTAACTTTAAGATTGTTAAGATCTATTTGATCGCGCCCTAATGATCTGCACAATAGAAAATACAAACTAATTTCCTACATAATGATCCTGCTTACGTATTTCCTTTTTTTCTGAAAAAAACGAAGGTGAATTGGAGGATGAAATATCTTTATCAGTTGCGCAACACAACTATAAATTTTTGTGATCCTTATTTTTACTTCCGTGAGAGCAAATCTAGACATGTACACATGATAAGCCAATTAAATTCGATTCGTGATGGCACTATAAAGTATAAATACGTCATCCATAAGGAAATTAAAACAATTGTGTGTAGGTTCGAGGAATTGCATTACTGATTATATGGAAAACTCAAATCATACAGTGTCCCTGAAAATAGATTTTAATGAAAACGTAAAATTAATTCCGACGGCTCTAGTTTGAGGCAAAACCATTAGTTGTGAACCCCGGAATAAACAATATTCCGAAGTGAGACCAGGTGCCATAGGGCCTATTAAAATCAGTACGTGTTTGCCGACCGGATCGGGCACATATCGACATTCAGAGAGACCACGGTTGTAGGTGACTTCTCTAGTCATAGTCAGTCAGAGTGCCATTTATAAAAAAAAATCGCAGGTACAAGACTGTATATTGAACAAATATCACGTCCAGTGTCCTTCTGGCTACACTTGGACCATACCCACCGTGAAAAAGGCGATTGATGATTCTGACGTAATTTCGATTGAAATTCTGTCTACCCTTTATCTTATTATTTCTTTTTTCATTATACAATAAAAGACAGATTGTGAATTTCCCAAAGTAATAATCTCTGTTGCTTGTATAGATTCGAATTTCAAAAGAGGCTGAGATTATGTTTTGGTAAAATTTCCAGAAAATCTTTTGAAAATGGGAACCTTGACCTAAACGTTTCTTCTGATAGTAATTTGTTTTCAACGGTGAAAATTCAAAACATCAGTACATGCTCTAGGGTACCGGATGTGTTGAGATATGTAGAGAATCTTTCTGGGCAACGAAGTCAATCTGCACAACGAAGCAGGCAAACCCTAATAATAAAGATATACGCTGGATAAGAATTATGAGTTGGAAATTGACTATGAAAATAAATGATGAATAAACTTTTAAATTACTCAATCTGCCTGAATATTTTTTTTAGTTTTTTTTTTAATAATCCGATCTATTATGATGGGTATTAATTTTACGAAAATGAATCAATGTTACTTGATTTCTTTGAAGAAGTAGTTGAATATCTCTAACAAGACTATGTCATTGCTACAGCGAAACATTCATTAATAACAAGATTGGTCTATATCTACCCCTACGATTGCAGCAATGGAAGGACAATCGTAAATGTTTTGTCCTAGTCATAATATGTTAAACGTCTTCAAATTCAATAGAATCATTTAAGAACAGATAAATTTGCACCATGGACCAGGCATGTAGGTTTCTGGTACTTAACCATCACCAATGATCCTTAATCTAAACAATGCAATATGGCCAAAGAATGTGAAAGTTATTATGTCCAAATTGTACCGAAAGACGCAATAGGATGGTTGGGATATAATGCTACAGGACCCACGTTTTAGAAATTTCAAGAAATTTTGATAACAGAAATTTTCGAATGAAAAGAAAGCATTTAAGAGAGCATTTCTGTGCAGAGAAATTGGACACGTTATCTTGCACTAGATGTCGGATCAGAGAGTATAATTGTACCAATGTTACTCAACCACAATAGATCTTGATTCAATGATTATTTGCGTGAATTCTAACACTTAACAGTTCATTGGCTTTTTGAAAATGACCTTTCGATAAGCAATTATTTTTCTCATATATCTGGTCTTTTTTCAACATCAAAGTAATTACATGCAGGCATTATGGTGAATAGTATCTTAATGAGAAATTTAATAGTAGCTTTCTTGAACTCAGCGATCCTCCATTAGACTCGGTGCTAATAATGTCTCTGATGTTGGTAGCATTGAATAAGTAGTATTTACTTTAATGAACTATTGATGAAGTAAGAAAAAAATAATATAACCCAAATCTGTTTTATATAGCTTAGCAAATTTGAAGGCAGAATGAAATGTTTATTTAATCGTCATTGGACAAAGAATTTGAAATTGGGTAATTACTAAGGGAATTGAATTAAAAAAAATCTATTATAAAAAGTATTGTTACAAAGGCTTCACTGCACTTATTACCGAAGTATATGTTGTATAGAAGCAATTTTAGTGCACCATATTTGCATTCCGAGAAATAATGTGTCATCAGTGATGCACGAGACAAAAACAGAACAGATATTCCCAAGCATGGAAAAAAAAAACGTACGCAGATATGGTGGAAGAGAGTGAGATGGAACTGTACAAGAGAATTTAAAAGAAAAAAAATGAAGCATTTGGACTAAAATGCAGAGTAACCTCGCACCATTGTGCAAAAAATCAGCTATATTCTTATAACGTTCTGTGGGATACGAAATTAGTAAATGAAACTCAAACACGAAAGCCAACACCAGATTCCAAGAAAAAAAGCTTAAAGCACGATTGAAGGGATTACGAACTTTTGGGGAAAATACAAAACATAACTTCCTCACACGAAAAGAAAATAGGTCAAACAGACGGAGAGAATGAAAGAAGCTCCACAGAAACACGAACGACAACTTATCTATGCAATTGCGGAACTGTAGAATGCATTGTAGCTGTTGCTGATGAAACGCACCGTTAAAATCATTTTCATGTATCACATGAATTATGTTACATTTGAGTCATACAAGTAAGTATGACCAAAAAGGAAGTCAAAACCCCATCCCAATATCTGTCTTAGTGTCAGGCACGGTCCAATAATATTCTGGGGAAGGGGTAGTTCTATAACATAACCTCGATGCGAGGTACGGTGTCCCTGAAAATTAATTTTTATAAAATTTTATAATGCATCTCTTTCTTTTCATATGAAAGTTTACGTTATCATTTGTATAAATTCAAATTTTCCGGCGAATCTAACATACATTCGCAGCTAACGTCATTTTTAATTTGGGGTGCGCAGCTCTAATTTATTCTACTGGAGCCACCTAGAATGTATTGCGTTTTTACAATAGGGGTATATGGAGATTTAATTTTACAATGACAAATATGGATAATGACCATATCCCTGTATACAGCACAAAATCGATAATTCAGAAACCGAAGGCATATAGTCTAGGTGCCATTCATGAAACCCAAAGATTTCTTACGCACAAAATGTTTTGGGATGAAAGTGTTGTCAATACCCTCTTATTTGATAATCCGGCGGATGCCACTCTGGCATCCTTGGGCATTTCGATATTTTGGGGTAAAATGGTATTTTTCGAAGAAAAACCATTGGAAATAGGAAAAATTCCATTACCTTTTCCATGCTGCAGCTAGATCAACAAAATTGGTACCAAAAGAACGACAACATAATTGTCTTTAAGTCTCAAGCTCATTTTACCAATCTACTAGTCAATAAAATGGGGAAAACTATGGATTTTCGATGAAAAATCGTTGAAAATTGGGAAAATACAAAATCTTTTTTTATTCTGTAGCTAAATAAACAATTTTGGTACCAAACGCACAATAAATTTATTACTTTTAATTTTAAATAATACAGAAGTCAGATTCGCAATTTGCTGGTACGAAAAAATTGGGAAAAACAACTACTCTTGGATGTATAAACGCTGAAAATGTGCAAAATGCAGTGAACTTTTTCAAACTGTAGTTAGTATAAGGTACAGCAATTATGGTACCAAAAGAATTATTTTATTGTCTTTTATTCTCAATTCGTATTAAGCAACTTGCTCATAAATAAAGTGGGAGAAGACCAATGAGGGAGAAAACTTTGATTTTTGAAGGGTATTTTCCATTAAAAGTTGGGACTTTGAAAAATGCAAAACGTTTACAGAAAATCTAGAACAAAGATATGTGTATTAAAGTCAACACTTTTTTAAAACAATTAACTGGTACATGGGGTCTTGTAGCGAGCTTTTAAAGACGTGGGTGAAATAAGAGACATTGTTCAAAAGAAAGCGGCTACTGTCTATGACACATAACGTGCATGTCTGGTCCACGCTGTTAATTAATCTGCTTTTAAATGATGCTAATGAATTTGAACACGTTTAACATTTGTACCACTTGGTGAGTGTCACTGCTGGTGGACCAGGAGTCCCCCATGGTACATGAAGCCAAGATCGATCAATTTCGGTTGGTCGTTTCTTAAAACGCATTCGAAAATTTCTGTTTACAAAATTGTCACAAATTTCTGAAACCATGGTCCTGTAGCATCATATTTCAGTCATCTTGCTATGTCTTTCGGTATATTTTGGACATAATTATCACACATTTTGGCCATATTTCATTGTTTGGATTGAGGATCACTGACGAGGGTTAAATATCCAAAACGTGCATGTCTGGTTCACGCTGTTGATTAATCTGCTTTTAAATGATGCTAATGAATTTGAAGACGTTTTTAAAACATAGATGATTTCTGCCAGGGTTGTATAGTTGTTTTCAATTATTGAAGTGGATCTTAAAGACCTGCTTAGTCATGACGTTGTTCTAGGCCCTACGTCGATGTTGAAAAGATGACTTCGGTTTTGCAACTTCCAAACTTTGCAATGTGTTTTTTAAAAGACAGTGCATGTATTTTATATATTCTTTTCATTTTCGTGCGCGAACATCGACGGCGGGTGCGGCTAGCCAACAGGGGATGCTTATTCCTCCCGGGCACCTGGTCCCACCTCTAGCATGCTAGGGGCCCGTCGATGCTCAATTTTGTGCTCTATTGTGAGTGATGTTGAGATTATCGTAAGGATCTTCTTTAACTCATTCAAAATATGTTCTTAAAATAAGCTCCAGGTTATCTATTCGACAAGAAGGCCTAGGAGCTGATGATCGATTGATGTATGCAGGACTCTCATACATGCAGAATAAATACCTTGAATGTTTCTGGTCGTATATTTCTAAAAAAACAAAACACTTCAGATGTTCAATGATAAGTGTTCCAACGATTCACCTTCTTGAAGAAAGTTTTAAAACAATTTTGATGCACCAGACACGTGTTTCGGATAGAAAAATCTGCATCAGTGATGCTTTCAATTAAAGTGACTTCATGGCACAGCCAAAATCCTCTCCAGCAGCGCCCCTGGCCATATTTTCTGAACTTAGAATTCCTATCACTTTGCAGAGAGCAAATTTGAAGTATATTCAATTGACCCCTACTTACCATCACAATGACATAAAAGATTCAGTCAGGAAAGCTACATCTCAGGAAATGAAGTGCAACTGATTGATATTACATGTACTGCAATCAGTTGATCGAGAAAACAATCCGATTGATTAAGAACTCACATTCTACACATTCTGAAGATTAAGGTATTGATAACAGATCATGATGATGGGTATCATCAACATATGATGGTATTGGAAAGACAAATGTTGTTCTGTGGGAAGTTTTTGAAGTGGTGTTCCGTGTCAAATGTCAGAGAAGTTTAATCAGATATTGAAAAGATGGTGACTGAGGCCACGATATTCATAAAGAATTACTATGGTTTGGAGAATCTAGACAGTATATCTGATGTCAGGTCCAGTGTACGATTGAATGAAATGCGCTATAAGAGATCAAAACTCTAAGATGACCTTTGTCACCCATAGTTAAATGAATAATTTCGATAACATGTCAAGAAAAACTAAATATTTTTAGCCATGCATAAGAAAACATTCTTAAGATACAGTTCAATCAAACCTGAATTTGCTGAAAGAACTAAAATTTTAAAAATGTTGAGACCAATTGTGACAATATTTTTCCAATCGCGTCTGTACCTCTATCTGTTATCCTGTTGATTTGTTGCAGTTGCACATGAAATCTGAGTTGTGTAACAAACAGATGTGACAAATTCTGTGCTCATATTTCTTTAATTCTGTAAATGTTTTGGAGTAGAGTACGATGCAAAGGAGGCATTTTGATCAACCATGTAAGAAGGGTTCTTTTGTTGTTAGAAGTAGTTGAGTTGCATACAAGTATTACAATTGCATGTTGATGAAACAACAAGGCAATAAGAAAGGAGGTGATCTCCAACAAAACTGGGTTGCAGCATCAATATCAACACATCAAAACACATCAAATAAAAACACAGAGAAGACACACACAGCAAGAGAAACCAGAGAATCTAGAGTAGAAATAAGGGTAATAAGAGAGTGCAAATCTAAAACTATCAATATGCAATCATTTTGATACGAAAATAGTTGTTCTAGAATCTCTATAAACCGATTATATTTTTACAATTTAAATCCTTTTCAGCCAAAAAAATAACAACAACAACAAAACAAAACAAGAGGATTCAATTTGCTTGAGTGGAATTCTGAATTTAAATCAATGAAATAATTTTTCTTGTCGTTGTTCTACCTACAGCATGAAACAAAAACATTGCAATATCCCAATTTTCAGTGATTTTTCATTCAAAATGCATTCTTTTCCCCATTTTCGTACTTGCAAATTGCTAATCTGATATTGGAAATGAAAAATAATATATTTATTGTGCGTTTGGTACCAAAATTGTTATTTTATCTACAATATGAAAAAAGATATGATATTTTCCCAATTTTCAACGGTTTTTCATCGAAAATTCATAATTTTCCCCATTTTATGGACGAGTAAATTGATAAACTGAGTTTGAAACTTAAAGGCAATGGTATTGCTGTTCTTTATATACCAAATCTGTTGTTCTAGCTACAACATGGACAAAGTAATTGCGTTTTTCCAATTTTCAACGGTTTTTCTTTGAAAAATCACAATTTTTCCAAAAATTTCGAAATGCCAAAGGATGCCAGAGTGGCATCCTTCGGATTATCAAAGTAGAGGGTATTAACATCACTTTCATGCAAAACATTTTGTGCGTAACATTTTTTTGGGTTCCCCCCAAAATAGCCACTTATTGATACCTTGCATGCGCAATTTTTGTTTTGTCAATGTTTAACGGAGAGGGCTATCTAAGTTGGACAACTTGTGCCCAATCCGATGCAATGATATATTTGATTGCAATAAATATGTTTAATCTAATCTAACTAGACTAATACAAAATCAGGATAAAACAGAAACCAAAGCAAACAAACAAAAACCTCCACCATATAAAAAGAAGCGAACTCCCGATATGGGAGTGAGACCAAATTTCGACAATATTATGGTCGTTACTGCATATATTCGAGTAAAACTCTTTATGGCTCTTTTTTCCTCGACCAAGACCCTTCGGAATAATTTTTACGTTTTCAATAAAATTTATTTTCAGGGACACTGTAGATCCTGACGATAATCTCAACAGCACTCGCAATAGAGCACAATTTTGGGCATCGACGGACCCCTAGATAGCCAGAGGTGGGACCAGGTGCCCGGGAGGAGTAAACATCCCCTCTTGGCTAGCCGCACCCGCCGTCGATGTTCATGCACGAAAATGAAAACACCATATAAAATACATGCACTGTTTGAGGTTACCATGCCAGGGAAAATATTCAAAACACTGTCTAAGACACATTTTCGAGCATTTATGACCATTTTTGTCAATAACGTCAAAATGACGTCATGTGTAGACATCATAAGACTTCTTTTGGTGCATCGGTTGGTGATATGTTCCTTTCATTAAAAGCGGAAAACATTCACTATATTTTATGCAATATATCAAGTATTTATCATTTAGTTTAATTTATTTGAAGGAAAATTGCAGGGCCGTTTTAGGGGCTTCGTGGCCCTTCTTTTTTAAATAGAAATTCACTGTAATTTACTGGAGGATAATCCCATTGGGATCACGTGATGTGAATTGTCGATGCATAGCGCGTAGTATGTCTTGTTCTGTTTATAGACATTGGTTTTTCATGTATGCAGGGGGTTCCCTGTGCGTTTTCCGAAATGTTTTTATCGCACTTATTCCCACTGTGCGTTTCTGCTTATTTCAGCAAGATTTGATGATACATTTGTTTTAATATAACAATAAAACAATTCTAAATGCAAAACTGACTTTGGACTATGGATTGTCTCAGTCTTAACCAGGTTTTATTGTGAAGTTCGTCTAGTTCAGAGCGAGAACCACCTAAGTTCCATGCCACAAGTTCAGGCTGAGGAATACCATAAAGTTCGATGACGGCCTTGCGTTATGCAATAAATCGTTACATAGAAGACATTGGGCGGAATGTCGATATCGCCCGAGATTCAGATTGCGAACAGAGTTTTGAACGGAATGTTAAAGGACCGTATGAAAGAAGGGAGGGGATCTCCAACCAGACCAGAAAACTAGAGCTAGTCGTCCTGTGTCGCGCAAAATTATTATATCAGATGACGATCTCATAAATGGATACTTTCAAAATGCAGTTGATGCCCCTGACCCTGTCATCCTACGGCGGTACATTTGGTATGAAATTTCTATTCACTCCGTTACAAGAGGTATAGAGATGCACCATCAACTACGTACAGACTCCTTCAGTTTTCAAAAGGATGGAGACCACGAATTTGTAACACTTCATCATGCAATACAGAAAAAAAACCGTAGGAGGGGCTAATGCTACAGAATCTCCAACAGAAAAGCGCTTCTGGATCATCATGCTGAAGGTATTTCCTCAGAAAGCAATCCCTTCAATCAATACCGCACAAGAAGTGGTTATCCAATACATTATTCAAGAGGTCCTTTGGAGAGTTTCTTCCGGATATATGTATGCAAGGCGGCAGGGACATCCAAGAGATACACCTCCCATTCGTTACGAGCTACAGCTATACAGTGTCTGAAGGGATGGAGGCCAAGCACATCATGTACATGTCCTGTTGTACGAACGAGTCGTCTATTCGTTCCTACAACAGGAATGTCTCCTCAGGGCAAAACGTGCTTGAAGTTCGACATTGTTTAATCAGCCAAAGAGACTATGCAAGACCTACCTGATGTAAGGAACCAACGGTTTCATGGCAATCGTGTCCCGCCAACTAACCAACAGAGCTTCACTCGACAAAATTGAAGTGAACGAATCAAACTCGGCACCGTCAGTCGACATGATGGCAAGTATTGTTTCGAACACCATGAATGTGTAGTCTTGATTTTCATCATAGTTTTCAAACTCAACTTTCTCAGCTTGTACCTTCAATTTTTCGAAAAAAACAAGCCTCATCGCCACATGTTCAAGATGTCTTCCGTCAGCTGAATCGCAACACATATGTTACGAAACAATGTGCAGAAGAATGTAGTTCAAATTTCATTTAGTCATCTCTCCGAATCAGCTTATCATTGTTGATGTAAGAATGTAATTAAAACATATTACATAGTATTATCATACCCCCGCCATATAATGGTGGGGGTATACATGTATAGTGATGCATTTGTCCGTCCGTGCGTCCGTCCCACCTGTGGTTTCCGGACATTTAAAGGAAAACTATTACAGATAATCAATTCATTTCTTGCATATAGCTTTTACACCAAGAAATACAGGCCAAGTTCGAATATAGGTCATATCCCCCAATTACGTGCAGAGTTATGCCCCTTGAAACTTGGAAAAATTCAAAATTTTGTGGTTTGCATGAAAAAGCTACCTTGACGTTTTTTATTGGATTATTTTCATGATTGCATAGGCATTCATGTCATTCAAACAAGAACTTATCTGTTTAAACTGTCTATAAATACTCGTTTTAAATACCTACTAAATGAAATGCATCTTGGACAAAAGACAGATGAAAATATTTTTGCTTGACATGTATACATGTATTAACGAAGCTTTTCAAATATTCATTTTTATAGGAAATCTGGAGAGCATAAGATGCATGTCAGATAGATTTAACGTTTCAAAAAGTATGTTCCATGAGACGATAAGGCGCACATCATCTGCTCTGGTCAGTTTGATGCCTTATGTAATAAAATGGCCAGGAAATATAACCGAGCGAAATAAAACAAGTAACCAATTCAGTCAACATTCTCAACTTCAGAATGTAATTGGGGCAATAGACGGAAGCCATATCCCAATCAAAGAGTCAAAACATCTTCCTCGTGTATATTTCAATCGGAAAAAGTTCTATTACATTGTTTTACTAGGAATTTGCAATGCAAATATGGAATTTACTTATATTTGGACTGGTAACCCTGGCAGCACACATGATGCTACTGTGCTCCGTTCTTCAGACTTATTTTCACTATCGGATCAAAAGATTCCTCAAGGATTTTACCTATTGGGAGACTCTGCCTTTCCAATAATGAGATGGCTAATTACACCCTTTAGAAACACGGGTAATATGACCAGACAGCAGAGACTCTTCATCAAAACACACTGCCAATGTCGTGAGGTGATTGAAAGGGCATTTGGATTGCTGAAATGCAGATTTAGGAGACTTTTCAGACTTGCGGTTTCAGACAAGTCCATTTTAATCGATACTGTGCTTTCGGCATGTGTTCTCCACAATTTGTGCATTTCGGTCAATGATTTGTTAGATAATGAACTTCTCAATCAGAACCATGATGACATTGTCGATGATGGATTTGCAAGAGAAGGACACGAGATTCAAGGGATACAGTTGCGACAGCAAATTGTGAACCAAATTCTGAGTGTTAACTAACATATACACGTGTTTTCTGATTTTTCCCAATCATGCTGACTATACAAAGATAAAGATACTTGTATGAGAACACGCTATGCTTTATTTAAAACATACAAATAAGAAAGAGATAATTTTTGTTAAAGTAAAACATTTGTACAGATGAAAGTAAAATTCTAAGAATAGCCACGCTATAGTCTTTCAAGTTAAAAATTTCATGATGTTTAAATTTACAAAAATTAACAAGATTTCAAGTCCACATAGTCATGAAATATGTACAAATTCAAGGTCAAGGTCATATTGAATAGTGGCTTATTCCTATGCAAAAGCAAAATAAGTCAAAATCAAGGTTAAGGTAATAGAATAAGGTTAATGTATCAAATGAAAAATCTTATCCAAAAGAATCATACTTGATTCATAAAGTAGGACAAGCATAAAGGTCAAGCTCACAATAAACTTTTGACTAAAGGACTTATGAAAAGTCCTTTTTCTATTGATGTTTAAGAATACAAAGGCAGACATTTTAAACTCCATAAGAAGGGTCCAAGGTAATATACTGGAAACCGTGTTTCATAAGTACTGTGACTTTGATCATGAGGGTAGTTCTACTCGTAATACAATTTAAATCAATAATGACAAAGCAAGCTCTTTAGTATAGGTTCACGTAAGAATCAGGCAGAGGTGGTACATTAACTTGTTATTTCGCAATACAATTACGAGGAAAATTCCTTCAGAACATTCAAATGAAGGCTGATCTGAACACATTTCAAGAGAAAAAAGTTCTGCAAAAATTTTATGGTGTTTCAACTGCCTGATCCTTACGTTGATCTGCACTTAATTATAAATAAAAAAATAGAACAGAGTACTTTCAGTACAATACATGGAAAATATAAAGATTTGAACTGATAACTAGAAGAAATTTATGTACTTTAAGTACAACAACATGAAGAAATAATTAACAAAAATCCATCTACCAGTTACCGGTAGCAGTAATGATCTACATTTCTCGTGAAAGTTATCAAAACCAGGAATGACTGTCTATAAATTGTTGAATTATAGTTTCTCAGTAAGTTTTTCCAGCATCATGTTTTGCTCATCAGATATCTCTTTAAAAGCTGTTAGAAATCGCTCATTCCGGTCATGGAGATATTCCGTCAAGCTGTCTTTCTTCTTTTTTTTTCTTTACCTTCCCATTGTCATCAGAATCGTTGAGATCCTCCACTGATGAATTATTATTCAGATCATTTCGTTCTACTGTACCCAACGCGCTCTTTGTTAGTTCAGGTCTGAAGGACGGGTCGTCGTATAGCAGATCATACATTTCAGTTTCATATAAAAATGGTTTGGGCCTCCTGTTTCCGGTTTTCTTTGACTCGGAGTTAAACTTCCTAAATGCCCTCTTTCAACTGTAGTATTTTTTCTGCACTGGCTGGAGTTGGGATATGATTTCATGGATCCCTTTTCAGCCTTTTCTTTAGAAACGACGTGCCACAAGGACTTGTTAAGCATGAAGTCCTTGTTTTTCTTATTCTTATCAATTAGAATCTGTAGCAAGTCCTTTGTCTGTCCATCTACCCGTGGATGTATTATCATCCGAGCTTTCATAAGACGGACCTACATCAAAAATTTCATTTGTCGGTTCCGTGCCAGCGGGGCTTTCTGTCTGAGAAGTGCAAGGCAGTACCTCATCCTGCAAAGTGCTCCTTTCCTCTTTTGTAGTTATGCCTGGTAGTATGACTTTACCGTTTTAGAAATTCAGAAATACAGGATCACCCTGAGCGAGATTTTCCGGCAACATTTTCTTCAGCTGCCTGGTCACTTCCGTCACATCTGAAAGACAGGTAAAATGTATGCAACTAACGGTTTACATAGTTTATGTAAAATGTTAATATTTTTTTAATGCACGTAAAGTAAGTCCTAGTGGAGGGGTTGGACAGGGTGAAAGGGAGGGTGGAGGAAGGGACCGGGAGGAGAGAGGGAAGGAGGAAAATGGAAGGAAGGGGCGGGAGGAGGGAGGCGAGTGGGGGGGGGGGAGGGAAGGGTAGAGAGGAGGGGGTGGGAGGGGAAAGAGAGGTCCACCCCCCTCCCCCCAGTGAGAAGGGTGAACGACTTAGCTTGTATGCCAGTGATAGTCCTAACTATAACTGTTGTTTCCACACAACATGTGAAAATGAAAGTACATCATATGTCATCGGAATTACATTTTAAAAACATTATTTAACATATCAATCATGTCATAGAATAGTAACTTACTTTCAGATAGCGCTGGTATAGTTTTCCCTTTCACTAGAAATTTATAGCGTTTGCTTCCGATGTCTAAGACAAGCAGTATGATCATTTCTGAGATATCTTGCACATGTCTTTCTGCCATGATGGATGACGTCATGAAGTTCGTTGGTAATTCTAACCACACTATGAATGGCCTGCAGGATTGGTAGCCAACGATTGGTACAATATGTTACCAAAGGTACCATTGGCATGTCATTGGTAGAAAATGTTGCCAATCCGTACCATTTGCATAATTCCGAACGCACCCATACATTTTCCGGATTTTTTTTATTTTTTAGATATCATAAACCTAAAAGCATTCGTAGATTTAAAAGAGGCGTATCTCACACTCTCCCGGCCCCATCTAAAGTTTTCAAAGGTTGATAATTTTTGTTGCCTTAAAAATCGCCCCTTGGAACCCCTTAAAAATCTTCAAGATTATAATTAAGACAATTGTAAGTTTTTAACAGTGTATGCAACTTGTATTACTTGAAATATTCGTAACAATTCTTACACTTTAAAGAAATCCATGATGGAATAAATTTTATATCAAAAGTGATACTTTAACTTCTTTATCATAAAGCACCATTATTATATGTCATTCTTTGTAGCAAATAAGATTGTTAGATATAATAAAAAATGCAGCATTTTAATCCAGTTTTCACAAATTTCCGGGGAAGCCCCCAATCCCCACCTGCGGGAGGGAATACACATTTCAAGTATGCAAAAGTGAAAAAAAAAAATGAAATATGAGAAAGTGTCCACATCCAAGTCTGACACTGTGTCACTGGAAAACATGTGATTGGTCATTGAGAATACATTAAAGAAATAGAGCCAGAAAACGGGTTGGAGCAAAAAAAATATTTACATTTGAGAAAGTCTGCCCTCGATGGGATTCGAACCTAGATTAATGTCCGCTGCTTTACCAACTGAGCTATGATCTTTCTCTTGAAAGATTGTAGGTCGTATATTTCAGGAAACGAATATAGCGTTTTGAATTAAATCAGCCTCCTACTAACATCAGAAATGCATTGCAAGAATCGCTTTTCTAAATCTGTAATACTTAAAATGTCAGGGATTAGAAAGGGAGTATAAATCAGAGGAAAATATGAAGTTAATGATTAGTGTCCGTCGCCGGTTTTGAATTTTAAATTTTCTCAGATTTGATTTAGGAAAACGGTAAGACAATTTATGATTACACATTAATTAGAAATAATTCCTTCTAAACAATTATCAATTTCACATTGTCATATGCTATATCATCATATCAAATCATTTATCTCTGTCCTCATCGTTTCGACGGAGAATCGGCTAGTAATTCGTTCCTTTAGTAGAAGTTTGCGTTCTCATTTGTTCAGGCGACTCTAACGATTACATTCGCAGCTATAGCCGTTTGAAAACGTCATTTTTAATTTGCCAGGGTGCTCAGCTGATATTCATTCCACTGGCTCCACCTACAATGTATTGCGTTTTACAATAGAGGTACATGTATATCGAGATTAAGTTTTACAAATTCGACAATATTATGGTCGTAACTGTATATTTTCAAGTAAAACTTTTGATGGCTCGTTTTTCCTCGATCCAGACCCTTCGCAAAAAGTTTTACGTTTTCAATAAAATTTATTTTCAGGGACGCTGTATTTTTCAGAACTTCTTAACCAACTTACTGTTCCTGGGGTCAAGGTCACCAAGCTAACTGTAACCCTACGAATCCAAGATAACCACACCGTCTGCTATTTGCGTGGCAGATGGTCGTCCTTAGTCGGCCCCGGTTACCCATTGGTCTCGTTGGTTCATTTGTGCTCTTTTATGTTTCATGTTTCTATGGTGAGAATTTGTGTTCCTTGTCCCTTTTGCGTCTCTTTCTGTGGATGTCTGCTTTGTTTTTTGTTTTGCATTGGGCGTTTTGCCTTTGGTGCTACAACCTAGAGTTGTTGGAGATCCCCTCCTTTCTTCGACAGAGCCCGAACACTTCCTTGACACCCGACATTTTTCTTCGCAGAATCATAGATACAGTGTGCGAAGAAGAAACACCGAGCTACAGAAATGTATACCGGCTTCGACGAAAGTTCAAAGAACAACCTGGCTTTAGTTTTGGTCGAAAGATGTAATAAAGAGCTCGCGGCAGCATTTTAAACTTATCCAGATGACCTAAGGTAGAGCGTCCCTCGGGTCTCAGATTTTCATTTTTCCTAAATGACAACTTTTACAATAGATTCATTTCCATATATTCAAAGTTTATGTTACACTAGATATACCAACAAAATATAATTCGTGATTTCATGATTTACCAAGTACTTTTCTACCAAGTGACTCTCGAATTGATCAAAGCACCGCTAATGTGCATGCGTTACGGGATTGTTGCATGTATCGATTAAGGGGACCGGCTATTGAGAACAAAGGAGGGGATATCCAACAACACCAGGTTGCAGCACCCACAGCAAAACACCCGATGCAAAACACAGAGCAAACGAGCACAGGAAGAGACGCAAAAGGGACAAGGAATTTCAACGCACAACACAGAAACGTCAAACACAAAGGACTTCACATAAACCAACGAGACCAATGGGCAACCTTAGGATGGCCATCTCCCATGGAAATAACAGATGGTGTGGAAAACACAGATTCTGAAACAGAAATACCCACAAAGTCGAAGCATTCAACAGTATCATCCGACGGTCACTTCCCAACAATCTATTCTTCTCGAGGAATGCTGCACATTCTGCAGTTCACAGTGCCAACAATGGAAATGCGGACCTGCTCTTCATCCTGCTTAAGAGACTGGGCTGCATAATATCATGTAACACCAAAGTTCACAGGGCTCTGAAAGTATGTAGAAGAGTCAAAACACGAAGGAAAGAAAAAGCTTCTTATCAAATATAAAATTAACGTGCATATCGGAAAAATTTCATAGTATTTTCTTTTTCGTCTCTTAGTGTGCGCGTCTTTGTGTTTCGCATCGGGTGTTATGGTGTATTGCTGTTGGTGCTGCAACAGGGTTTGGTGGGATATCCCCTCCCTCCTTTTATGAAAGGCATCAAAAAGAATTATACTTTAAGAAAAATATGATGATGCCAAGTACTAGTAGGAAAAACGAAAGTGATAGTAGACTTGATCATGCGTATGTTAAGAGGAAATCCAAAAAAAAAAAAAATTTGTTGACATTGCATAAAAGACAGTCTGGAGTGTGACTTTTTATACATGAATCCTTTCGAACGCATCGCTTTCGGTCTATATTTTTGAATCGAAGTTCAAGTACTAACACATAACTTCATGTGATACAGATGGCCACACTCAAGAATTTCATATTTCGCGGTAAAGCGGAGTAACTCGTCCCTTCTTAATTTATGACGTATGATGTATTATAGTCTGTGAGCTTTCTCACTAGGTGTTGTTTAGGGCTGCGCGGTGCACCGAAATTTTCGGTGCTTCGATATTTATTCCGTCGGTTCGGAGCACCGATTGTAAATTCCGGATTTCGATTCGGTTCAGGTCGAATTTTACTTTGCGCTTGTACGTGCAAATGGCGACCAAAAAACGTTCTCCGGTGTGGGAAAACTTTGAGTTTTTAGAAAAAGACGGTGTTAAAGACTCTAATACAACAGTATGTAAGCTATGTTCAGAAACATTTTCATACAGAACTGGGTCTACAAGTTCTATGAAGGCGCATTTATTAAGGAAACATGGCATAACCAGCGAGACGCACGGAGCAAAGCGTTCGTCGAAGGACGCCGGCAAAAGTGAAAGCGAGAATTCTAACACATGTAGCGGACAACTGAAGCTTTCAGAGCTGTTTAAAGCTCAAAATAAACTGAAATTTTCGTCCCATAGGCATGCAGACATCACTCGCTCGATAGGCATATTTATCGCGAAGGATCTCCGACCATATTCGGTAGTGGAAAACGAAGGGTTTAAAGTAATGCTGAATTCATTAGAGCCACGTTACGAAGTGCCAAGTCGTAAACATTTTGCAGAGAAAGTGATACCCAAAATGTATGAAGAATCTAAGGCAGAAGTTGTCCAGAGTTTGAAAGTTGCCCCCTTTATTGCTCTAACTACTGACTCATGGACATCAAGAGCCACTGAATCTTACAACACAATAACCGCACACTTCCTAAATGACTGGAATTTGAAATCGGTTGTCCTACAAACTAGACGAATGGATGCAGCTCACACTGGAGAAAATCTCTCACAAATGTTGTGTCAGGCAGTGAGTGAATGGGACTTGAAAAGGGGTGATAAAATGCCTTCCCTGACAACTGATAATGCAGCCAACATTGTTAATGCTGGTAAGATGGCAGGCTTCTTCCCACATATAAGATGTGTTGCACACACTATTAATCTGGCAACACAGCGTGGACTACAAGTCTCTCAGATGGACAGATTCTTAGGGAGAATTCGCAGAGTTGTAACTTTCTTTCATAAGAGTACTACTGCTATGGCCATTTTACGAAACAAGCAGGTGATTTTGGAATTACCACAACATAAACTTATTCAGGATGTAACCACCCGATGGAATTCAACTTACGACATGGTTTCTAGGTTTTTAGAACAGTATCCGGCTATTGAAGCAACATTGCAGATGAAGGAAGTAAAGAAAAATGCAAAGGAGGTGAACACTCTATCAGATGATGATTTGGCTAATGCAGAGAGTGTTATGTCTGTTTTAGAGCCCCTAAAAACTGCAACAACATTACTTTGTGGTGAAGTTTCTCCCACTGTGTCTCTCATCCATCCATTAAAGCACAAACTTATCCAACAGCTGAAGGTCAAGGACAGTGATAATTCCCAAGCTAAAGCTGTAAAGGAAGCTATCAGTAAAGACCTTGAGCCTAGGTAAAATGTGAAGTACTGTTCTTTTTATGCAAAATCCTAAAATCAATCAAATTTGAACATGTTTAAATGCTTTGAATAGTATGTACATTTGTACTATCATGACTATTGTCTAAATAGTACATGTATGAAATTTTCAGTCATTAAGTTCAAAACAAGAGAAAATACAAGACATAAATCTTTTTCATTTTTCAATAGTGAAACTTTATTTCTATTCTTAAATATTTTCAGATATACAGAGTCCAGTATTGAGCAGTTCCTACTCCAGAGTTCATACTTGGATCCACGCTTCAAGTCCATGCCTTACCTTGACAAAACCGAGGCTCAGCAAATACTCCACACACTCACTGAAAAGGCTGCCACACTAACAGATCTTATGGTATGAATGAAATGAAAAATTCTATCCAAATTTCTTAAATTTCACAAACATAAATTTATCAAGATAGTATGATTGATTTAATGATTTACTTACCTTTTATCATACAAGTACCCTATATTAACTATTTTTACAGTAAATATAAGTCTGTCAGTTGATATGTCATAAATATATTAATTTCAATGATTCAGAAATCAATTATTATTCCAGCACATAAAAGTGGAGGAGGAGGTTAACAACAACCAGGATTCCTTGCCTTCCTTACCTGCACTCCTTCCTGATGATGGAATATCCATGGATACGAATGCCACAGAAAGCCAGGGAGCCTCTGAAGCAAGAGATTCCTCTGTTGAAGAACCACCCTTAAAGAAAACTAGATCTGCTATGTCCGAGTTATTCGGGGAGGTTTTTGTTACAAAAGTTGAGGAAGCTAAACCATTCGAAGTGAGGTTTGAACAGGAAATTCTGGATTATAAATCCGAAAAAACTGTTCCTCTAGAATCAGACCCCCTTCAATGGTGGGGGATAAGTGAAGGAAAATATCCATTACTGTCAAAGCTAGCTAAACTATATTTATGTGTACCAGCAACATCAGTTGCGAGTGAAAGAATTTTCTCTACTGCTGGAGACCTGGTGACTGCACAAAGATCATGCCTCAAGTCTGAACAAGTAGATAGGCTTATCTTCTTAAAGAAGAATTTAAAATAGATTAACTGTCTGTACTACTGTACTGTTACTGTACCAGTTTGAGTGAAAGTATCACTCCTCATTTTTATACATTTTAGTCATTTTTATGTGACAGGATCACTCTAATTTTAATCTAGTCATTTTTCTGCTCAGTGCTCACATCTTTAAAGTGTTATGGACATTTATGTTGTCATAATATTGACATCTTCATTTTTTAACTTGATCATGTACATGTCTACATGTGTATTGCTTGTTTTGAATAACAAAATCCTTAATTAAAGGATCTGGCATCTGAAATTTTTGTTCATTTTCATGTTAATTACAATAATTGTAGTAACCATGAACCGATTCGAAAATAATCGAATCGAGAGGTGTTGAACCGAAACCGAACCGAATTGAATGAGACCTGAATCGTCCCAGCCCTAGTGTTGTTTATCTAGCCATTTGACTACTTGCCTATTATAGCCATCTTTGTCTGGCTGGCCTGTCCATAGTCAACATGACAATTGACCTATTTTTATTGTACATTTTAGGAAAAATTTCTTTGAAAATATTCCCAAAATTGATCCATTTTGTGTTTTAAACATCAATATGGATAATCAGTCTCGTGTAATGAAATTTTACTTATTACCTGACCTGTACATCAAAATGTACATCGAGACAATCACCGAATTTGACAAGTTTTCATGGAGCTGTTGTGACGGATGTTGCATGCAATCAGGAAACGCTGACTCTCACCAGGCCTTACCTCGGAGTGTTGTTCATTCCGGGGTTCTTGGCCGTTCCTGTGGGAAATCTCACGATTTGGCCTTGCCTTCTCGACTTTGAGACTGAATAACTCTTAGGCAGTTCTTTGATGTTTATTATTATTATAAAGCAGACGACAATGGAAATTCAGAAATTACCTATCAATTTCCCTATCCCTATAGGTGTGATCCATGGGAAAAACTGATTTGTATGATTGAGGATTTGTCTTAATAAGAGCAACTTATAATATTTCAAAATCAGTTATTATCCTTTCTTTTCATAGTAACACCTTGTACAATAAAATTAAAGTAGAAATATGGATGTCATGCATACCTTTTCTCGATACTTTCACTTTTGTAAGTCACCCCTCAGTCCGCAGTGAATAATTTGAAAGTTACTGAGTACCCTATATACTTGTCTCTGTAGTCCACAAAAGACCAAGCAATGCCAAATATACTTTTTGTTTATCCATACTTTACTTTTATAAAAGAAAATTATGTATCAACAATATAGACCAATCATATGACTTTTTTTTATATGACCGGCTTACCAATCAAAGGGGCAGATCATTCTTTCAAAACCCGGTTTCCTTTAATTACACCTGCAAGATCGTGTTTCTTTTTCTAAATAAGTGTAATTCATCTGATTTAGACGCGTACGTAGAACGAAAGAGCAGGCATTTGAAAAGTATTTTTGGCAGATTATGATTTTTAAAGCATTATTCTCTCCAGATGGATGTGTTTTAAGGGGGCGACCATTTGATTGAGGGGAGGATTGTCACTTTTCGAAAAGAAATAATCTGACCATCTTGGTAGCAGAAAATAAATACTCTGGACCATATTTCTTAAAATTGAAAAATGTTCGGCTCGCCATACTCTGAAACAAATTTCAGCTTGCTTTGCTGGCGACACAAGGAACAAAAATTGCTTGGCTCGCCTTTGATTCAAAATTATTGTCAGTCTCCGCTCGCTCTTCTATGACGATTCTTGAAAATCTAGCGTTGTTTATATAGACATAGATATCATTCTATAGCATTGTTTTTCAATGCAATTCGCATTAAAAATCCCATTAACTTTAAGAAATATGCTAGGCTTCAGGTGATATAGGAATAGTACATTACACAAGAAGGGAGTGGATCTCCAACAAGACCCTGTTGCAGCACCAGCAGCATAACACTAAAACGCCCGATGCGAAAACACTGAAGACGAGCATACCAAGAGACGGAAAGAGACACGCGACATATAAACATGAAACACAAAAGACTACACATAAACCAACAAGACCAATGGGTAACCGGTGCCGACTTTGGACGGCCATTTGCCACGCAAGAAGCAAATGGTGTGGTTATCCTGGATTTCGTGCGCACAACCCTCTCACTTTTACAACTACCCAGAGGTCACGAAGAACGTACAAATGTGATGTAAAACAAGTAATCAATTAAATTCGTCCTTCCGTCAAAATTATCAGGCTTTTTTTTTTCTTTTTGAATTGCAAGCGGGGACCGGCTAGACACGGACAAGGCACCATTTTTTACTAGACTTAAAGGATGCCCACCCACCAACTGGAACGCAACCGGTTCTCCAGAATCGAAAGCAGCGTTAGTGGTGCTTATATACCCAACAAAAAAGGAAACGCACCACTTTATCTTCATTCTACAAAATGAATTATGTAATCTATAGGTATTCTATTCTTTTCCATCATAAATCGTAGGTATACGAGTGACTTACATGTATACTGTCAAACGCTAAACAAATCCGTCTTCATGATCAGACACAGCACAATGATAAAGACACTTGGTTCAAAACGCAAAGTCACAAAATGGCTTTGTAAGAATTCCGTTCACATTTAAGAAATTAATAAATCTCTTTAACCTATCCAAACTTATATATCAGGCATTGCGATTTGTTTTCTGAATGTTGATAAACAATTTTCCCTGAATACAAATTCATTTAATTGCTTCAAATGACGTCATCAAAGAGAAAATCTAAATTTGAGGAAAACATCCCAAATATAAGCTTTTTTGAAAATGAAGGCAGTCGTGGTGTGATATTTTTCGCCCTTAAATGTGTCGCAATACACAAAATTACCCTACTACAGCAAGAATCTGACTTTTTCTCGCAAGCACAATTTTCAGAAACAATACCTCGATTTTGACAGTTTATTTTACGTGCATTTTCAATGGTCTTGGACGTTAGTTTTAAGCTTTTCTGGTATTTCATTTAATTATTTCAATGCGATGTTAAAGATAAATCTGAAACAGATAAATAAGAATGGCTGAAGACAAAATTAGTGTTCATTTGGGATCAGAATTGCCAAATATTGATATTCTTTATTGTAAAACAAACCCCAATATACGGATATTTCCACTAAGACATTTAATTTTCAGATTTATTGGCTTATTTTGACTACAGTTGAATGAAGAAACCAGTATTCATATATATTTTATTGAAAATTTGCTGAAAGTGGTCAAACGACAAAATTTCAGAAGGATCCCAAACCTACGGCCATGCAACAGGAACTAGAAACAGCGCGCTTTATTCAGCACTATCATTGTGATATGTTTCGAAAAAAAAATGATCGAAACGTGTTTTATCCTCGGTAATTCGAGTGCTGGAAAAAGAAAACTATAATCAAATGTCTAACTAAATTTTCAGTATCAATTAAAAAAAAATCACTATATATTATGATGTGCGTTTCTTTTTTTTTTTGTTGGGTATATTTGCGTCATTACCTCTATTTCTCCGCCCCTGTGGGAAATTTAAAAAGACTACGGACCCCTGTCAACAAAATGAGCGTTCAGGATTTTCACAAGGCCTAGATTTTGACTAAGGACGAAGTGGCCCCGGCCGGAAGCTGACTTGTCAACCCATTGGCATTTCCGCGAACCAGGCCCTCTGGCACTGGATTTTACAGGCACTGTCTTACCTGCCTCAAATTTTCAATCATGGACGATAAGGACAAGGTACAGTAAGGGCCTTATTTGGCCCCGCATAGAAATGAATGAATTTGATCTAAAACAAAGGAGTATGAAGTCTGCTTACCGAAAAACCTATATATCATACCATGCTTTATCGTTTCTATATATTTTAAGGTCAATTTTTAAGGTCAAGGTTATGGCTTAATTAATCAAGGAATAGAACGTAACCATTATAGAATGGGATGTATCACTTGGTTGGCTGCAACCCTCCCACCTTCATCCTCCAAAATTGGCCTAACCTTGCAGAATTTTTGTGTTCTTTCAATTGAAAAAAAGTTTCATGGAAATTTCTATTGAAAATAGTGATGTTTTTGGAGGAAAAACATGTTTTTTAGTGCAAAATCACTGAAAATTGGAAAATTTTTAAAATTTGTAAATGGGCGATGATTTAAAAAATAGGAAAACGTAATTATAAAGTATTTTTCGAGTTCTTTCAGATGGAATAAAATTTAAATTTCATTTTTTATTTTTACAACGTGTTTTTGGGGTAAAAAAATCATTTTTTTTTTTTGCAAAATTTCAAAGAAATTTGAGGAAATTATAATTTTCTCCTGTTCCTCAGTTCTAGAATATTGCCTATAATCGTTTATTGAAGAGTTTAACCAATTCTTTAAAATGTTGCTCATGAATCATATATTCAAAGTAAGCACGGCATAATTCCTACTTCGTTTTGAGGCAAAATTTTATTTTATTTTTTTTTGTTTTAAAATCACAGATTTCTGGTAAAATTTAATGAATACAAGGTCTTACCTATAATAATAAATTCAAAGCTGTCGTTTACTAAAAAAAATCATTTATGTCATCAAATGCAAGAAATATGAAACGTTTTAGTTAATTGAAGTCTAAATTTTGGGTAAAATATATACTTTTTTTCGCAAAAACCACTTCTTTTGAGAAAATGGGTACACCTTCTTTTCCCTTGACAAAATGGACACATTCTAGCTCTGGTAGGATCTTGTTTCTGATCATGAATGGAAAGGAATATCATTTGATAAACAAAGTTCAAATTATATCCTATAAATATTCGTACCAGTTACAAATATCTGCGTAAAAATTGACCAAGATATAGGCTACTAAGGCTTATTATTAAACAATACCAATACATATGTATTTCTTTTTCACTTTAGAAAGTGATTGTCATTTGAAAAACACAAATATACGATGACTGATTGATATGTTGTGAGTCTCGGTTTTCTGGGATGTAGAAGGTCAAACAATGAATGGTACATACTATGCTTCACTTCTGACACGTTACACTTACTAGCGCCGTGGAAATCTCACTAGTTCAAGGTGTGTTGTTCCATCAGGACAATGCTCCTGATCACAAGTCTGTCACTGCCATGAATGTCATTTATGACTGTGGCTTTAATTTGATTGAGCATCCGTCTTATTCACCTGATCTTGCTCCATCAGACTTTCATCTATTCCCAAAACTGAAAGCAGCTATTTCTGGCTCCAACTTTCAGTCCGATGATGACGTCATACTCAGTCATATGCAGTGAATGGTTTTCTGACCAGCCAAGAAAATGAGTTCTTATTAGGTGATATTGAGGCCCTTAAACACCGCTGGCAAAAGATTCAAATTCTGCCATACAAGGCGCACAACATATCAATCAGCCCTCGTACTGGCTAAAATGAGTTTATCATGTTTATTTTTGAGTACCGTACCTTCTGAAAACTCATTCCGTTTACCCTTAAGGAAAACATAGTAAAAAGAAGTACAGAAGAGGGTACAAGGGAGCGCACTTGGCCCCCCTTACCCTCGACTTTTATGTATTCAATGACAAGGGCCAAGGTCTGCGATTGTGCGATTGATTCAATGACTCTAAAAACGAATACTATTCTAAGAGCTAAACTGAGCTTCAGGAGGTCAGACTTTCCCCCCCCCCCCCAAACCTGGAATTTGCCACAACATGCTGATTTTCCCCTTTTTTGTATTTTTTCAAAACAATATACTTAAGCCTCTTCACCCGACGGGTTAGAATCCCCCCTCCTCTTTCCTGGATGAAAAATGTTTCTAGATCCGCTTATGCATACAATGTCTGAAACAAATGCTTAAAGGTACGGTGTCCCTGAAAATGAATGAATTTTACAAAACTCTATAATGAAAAATCTTTCTTTTGATATGAAAGTTTACATTCTCATTTACATAAATTCAAATTTTCAGGCTAATCTAAAGCATACATTCGTAGTTGTAGCCGTTTGAAAACGTCATTTTCAATTTGGGGTGCGCAGCTCTTATTCATTCCACTAGCACCACCTACATGTACAATGTATTGCGTTTTTACAATCGAGGTATATGTAGATTTAATTTTACAAATTCGACAATGTTATGGTAGCTACTGCATATTTTCAAATAGCACTTTTTATGGCTTCTTTTTATCTTCAATCTAGACCCATCGGAATAAATTTTGCGTTTTCAATAAAATTTATTTTCAGGACACTGTATCTTTGATGTTTGTTAAAACATCTGTATGCGTCGTATATTTCTATATGCAAACCGACATCATGGACCTCTTGCAATAGACAGATTATTGGGTTTTTTATGAGGAGAGACATAATTTATCGAGATGGCGAAGATATGTTTATTGTTAGAATTACAATTCATATACGAAATTGTGATATTTTTTTATTTTATTCCATATGTTAATCGACGGTGCGAGCCAAAAAAATGAAAGAAATAAAAGTATACAATTTGTCAGTGTAAATTCAATCAGATTGATGAGATCTATCAATTGTCAATTCAAAAATAAAAATAATTATGATAGTGATAATTAGTTTTTTTCCTTTATTCCTTTGATCGTGGAAACTTTGGGAATGTATGATTCTGAATCTATTCGGGAAAATTTTGGAATAAATGACGACAGTTTTATTGGGAATAGCGTTTGTAATATAACAGTCATTTTTTTTTCAAATATATCATACCGGCAAACCATCAGTTTTCACTACCTAGAACAGAAACTTCTTACACAGTTACAGTCTCCGTAAGAACTGATTGACTCTGGCTTATCATACAAAAAAAAAGGTGGGGGTTACAACCTATAAAACCTGACTAGATCTGCTCATATGTTATATCATACCCCCTGGGTAGATGTACTATGTGGCAAGTTGGAAGTTTCTATACGAGGGTCTTGTAACTTAGTTTTTTTTTTGTTTTCGAAAATTGTAAGAGTTGATGCCCTTGTGCTTATTTTATTGTTATTTTCAAGAATTTATGATTAAATTTGTACTTTTGATACTAGATAATTTTATAAGTTTATAAAATATAAAAATATAAAGTTATATTATTTTCAAATGAAATAAAATGAACTTTAATAAAACAAAACTTTAAATTTGGTATTTATTATATATTCCTATACACATGATCTTTTTTTCTCAATAAGTATATAGTTTGCAAAGCAATCTTGTCTAAGTTAGCGCGAAAATGTTATTGTCACAGGTGGTACCAACGTAAATTGTACTCCAAAACGTCAACGTGAAAATCCCGATCCCGCGAAAAAAAAAACGTCACAATTGCTAGAGGAAACTTTACGTTTTTCGTTATAACAAGTGAGCACAGCAGGGCCTATCTGAGAAAATTTGCACATCAACTCGTAAATGGGTCACACACACCATATCAAAATATAAATGATAGGCCAGCGTGTGCTCATATCAAAAAAAGAAGATGAACACATGGAAATGGTGAAAAAAGCAGAATTTTCGAGAAATCAAGCAACTTCATTACTGTATATATAGGCTGTTATGATTTTTCTTGCAAAAATTACTCTAGATATTAAAAATACAAACCTTAATTGATTTAAAATTATTTCTATCAATACTTTTCAGAGAGCTTGAATTTTTATAAAATGAGTGGGCCAAACTATAATGACAAGTGTCCCTTGTCCTTTAGCATTATCTTAACTTAACATGGCTACATTTACACCGTCATCATGCGGTAAAATTCCAAGGTAAATATTGACTGTTCGGAGAATATATAGTGAAGCAAATGGTTTATGAATACAGCCGGTTGCGATTGATAGTATTTTAACCGTGCCGTCATCTGACATTCCAACATTTCTAATGAATTGAAACCCAAAGTGCCACACAATATATACCATTGCCTTAAAATGATAGCATTTTGTTATTATTGCATTTACCAAGGTTTTTTGTTTTGTTTACAGTCCATCATGTCAGGCCACCACATGTTTAGATGCCAGAAGTGCCCAAGGCTATAAGTAATATAGCCTTAAACAGCTCCAGAGGCATTACAGAGAGGTACATGCCCAGGCCATGGTTGCGTTGCATGCTCCTTTTCTGGCTGTTCATATTCCGTCACCAAGGCATAGGCAAAAGAGGATGGTAAGGCATAAGGAAATATGCCGTTGCACCTCCCCTGTTACCACGAAAAAGAGGAAGATGGAAAAGAAAGGAAAGTCGGAGGAGGATGATAGCCTCAAGGAACCCTCCTACCCCAGGGATGCAGACATTCCTGAGATTCTATTGGGATACTGCGCTTCGAAAATTCCGCAATCGACAGCAGGCCCGGGCCTCTTCCCGGATCCTCCAAGTCAAGTCGTGATAAAAGAGGCGAGCGATGTCACTGATGATGACTTGCTGGCCCTGGCTGCAGCGATGTCGGGTATTCCGCAGAACGGTGAGCCTGGAGATATGACAAGAAATGAAGAGCACCTCGAAACAGCAGCAGTATCTGTTGTGCAAGAACACCAACGCCAACAAGACCATTCCGAAAGCGGCGACCAAAATGAGCCTGGACAGACCGTGGCAGCAGATGCCTCCCAGCAGGGGAATGTACCCATTTTTATTCCCCTATGGGATGAGGTCCATGTACCGTTCCCGCAGACGACAGGGATCAGTATATGAGGGACTGGAGTTGGACCCGAGGCCATTTTTCCTTGGTGCTTCCAGAACATATTCGATGGGACAGGAGGCCGAGGATCTATGGAGCTTCCATGAGAGGACAAGGAGACTGGGGACAGAAGTTTGAGGTTTCTTCCTCCGGACTTTAACTCGTATCACAGGCAGGAATCGGCCGTGCATCTTGATGGCACCGTTTATAGAAATGGGTCGACCCTGACTCAACGCAATCATCCCCTTCGGAGTACGGGCTGCCAACAACGTTGACGAGAGAACAACATCTGTTTCATGTAAGAGGGATGTCGCCACTCAGACTGTAACACAGGAGGAGGGCACGAGCATGGACACGGAGACGCAGTGAGATAATCCAGGCTCGTATATACTAGAGCAGTGATATTTTATTTATTTTCAGTGCTGCGTTTTTATTTTGCATTTAAAAGGTTTATTTTCCTGGGTTAATAGTGAAATTTCATGAGTGTACTTGTGTAATGTAAAGCATGAAGAGTGTTCGAATGTGATCTGGTCATGTGTTACAATGATAAAAGTTTATCTTTGGACGAGGACGTTCAATCGTTTTTGTTTGGGGTAGTGTTATGTACTTGTGAACTTGTGTTTTCTTAATAAACTTTCGTATGTAAACAGACTGTCACACGTTTCGGGGTGGGGGATGGACATTGATTGTACTTTGCACATGTAGTAACTATGTATTTCTCTGTATTTTGTCTGATCTATATATTCAATTTGAAGACGTTTACATTGTTATATAATTGCTTACCTGATTGCTTTCTAATATCTGAAGTTTTATTGATATTTAGTAATTCAATCCATAAACTATTTACTTCACTATATTTTCTCTGATAAGTCAGTATTTACCTTGTAACCTTGGAATTTTACCGCACTTAACACTTTCGTAATGGCGGACGTGTTGTCAGTGATGACGTATTTTACTTGTTCTTATTTACTTTCCATTGCTAAATATATTATTTATTTCATTTGATATTCATGGCAAAGGGAATTTCTTGGTATATTTAAGTACTTCTAATGCAATTAGTTTCGTTATTCATGTGACTATTCTGCACTATTCGTCGTTGCGTAATGTTATGTAAGAAGTAATCGGGCAGTTATGACGCTCGGCGGTTTTCGGTAATTGACGGAAATTTCCTAATATGTAAAATTTGGTTCTGCTGGCTCCGAGTTGGTTTAATGGGTTTCAAGCGCAATGGGAAATGACCGGTATAAATCTGCGTGCACCCCAGACCCTGATCAGTCTTGTGCCGACCGCCATCAGAGGAACCACACTGCTTGCCCAAGAACATAGAGACCAACAGAATGCGTTTCCTACCTATCCAGCCACAGTCATTATTATTGAACGACTTTATCTACCCCCTTTAAGTACGCCTACCATCCATTTGAGTGGTTTTGCTCCATGGACCCAAAAAAGCTAAAGGACTGAATGATTCTCATAACGGCGTCCCCAGCCGCCCTTTTTCTCATTATATATAGCTTTCATAGGTTTTTAAAGTAAACCATGACAATAGAATAAAAGCACTACCAGCTTCATCTAATTTATTATATTAATGTTAGTAGCTAATTCAGTAATTAACTTATTGCAAATATTTGATGATCAGTATAATCAAACCTACCATGATTTCCAGTGGTGTGAACTGTGTTGCATAATTTATCCCTATCCCAGTCTATTATTTACGTGCACCTTTGCAGTATTCGTAGCGACCGCGAAAAGTGATATCCCCCGTGTTATTGATATCTGTGCCCCAGTATTTCTTTTGTTTCTCATTCTTGTCCTGTTTATTTTTTAACACATTTGAATGTTAAGGGGATTAGTTCGTCCCCCCAAAAATATTGTTACACTTAAGTCATTCTTAGTTGTCGCACATCAGTACAAATAGTCAGAGGGGATCCAGGAGAAATACAATAGAAATAATAGTTCCAAATGCAAGCTTGAATCATACATGCATGACACAGAAATATTACATAGAAACCTGTGTGTCGGTCATTACTGGAATCTCTTGTCAGTCTTATCCGTCTCCAGAATTCATATCATTTGCCGTGGTGGCTGACACCGGCGGCACGTTACAGTATTTTCGGAAGATTCGTGTGCTTTTCATATGCTTTCATCGGCCCTGATTGGAAAATAAGTTTAAGGAATAAATCATCTCATATTGATTTCCATTTTTTAAGATACGCCTTTTAATGCCTATTAATCTTGAATCAAATTAAACGTCACTGAGGAAGTTCTACGGTCGATATGGGGAACTCGTCATAGACTGATGTCTCATTCTCCAGAATTGCGGATGATATTCTCTCATAGACCATTTGAACCATCCAACCGAAGATTGTACTCTATGTCTTCCGAAATGGAAGTTATCGGATGTGACAGTTCTACCTAATTGAAGCGGCGGGTGTTGCATGCAAGCAGGAGATGCTTACTCTTCCTGGGCACCTGGTCTCACTCTCATATTGGGAGTCCGCTTCTTTTCATGTGGTGGAGGTTTTTGTTTGTTTGCTGTGGTTTCTGTTTTATCCTGATTTTGTTTGCCTTTGGTTTCTGAATAATCAATTTTGTGCTGTATACAGGGATATGGTCATTATCCATATTTGTCATTTATCAATTGTCAATTAATACACAATCAGACAAAGGGGGTAGGACCACGAAGCCCCTAAAACGGCCCTGTAATTTTCCTTTAAATTAAATATAATGAGAAATATTTGATATATCACATAAATATAATGAAAGTTTTTCGAAAGGAACATATCACCAACCGAATCACAATAGGAAGTCTTACGACGTCATCAAGTGACGTCATATTGACGTTATTGATAAAGCATGGTCAAAAATGCTAAAAAAATGTCTTTAGTGGAAAATTTCGATGTGGCCACATGAAACTTTTATGACAAGATAGTGATTATCTTCCATTTGTAATTTTACATGTTTCTCGACGCATGTTGTTACTGCTAATTTTAAAGAAATATGTAGGTTTTGCAGCAATTTCATGGAAATTTGCCGATTTTGGGGTTTTCAAAAGGCTTAAAGCTACTGATAAATGCATAATTTACAAAATCTCAACACATAATTTAGTAAAGAACTTTACAAAGTATCAAATCACAAAAAAATATTTAATCAATTCAAATGTTAAGAAACAGGGCCGATTTAGGGGCTTCGCGGCCCTACCCCTTTAAGGTTGTACCCCTGATGAGGCAGGACCATGATAGAAGCAAAGATTAATGATGCCACATGTAAAATGACATTTCAAAACAAGATACTGCCGAAACACTCGATGAAATATTAAAGATGCTTTCAAAATTATAAAATGAAGAAACACAGAGAGTCTGGTCCTTTTGATGAGACTTGCGTGGCTGTTACATTTAGGTACAATGTATCCACAAATGTACTGTGCAACTTGGCATCCGTTTCTAGTATTTGCCAAATCGTTTCTCTCTTAGTGAAATCCTTTGAATTATGACAAATATGGATACTGACCAAAACCCAATACATAGTACAACATTCAGAAAATCATAAACCGAAGGCATACAAAACCAGGATAAAACAAGAACCGTAGCAAACAAAGAAAAACATTTACCATATGAAAAGAAGCGAACTCCCAATATGGGAGCGAGACCAGGTAACCATTTTTTCAGTTGCGACTACAGGGAAATAACTCTTTTTTTATATCACGTAATATTCGATAAATGTTTGTTGCATTATTTCAGATAAAAAGAATACTCCTTGACATTTTCATTGCCGAATGGGTATTTTGGGGGAAAATGCATATTTTGTAATGAAAAATCGCCGAAAATAGGAAAAAAATTGTCATTTTCGCATGAGTTCTGCTTCTAAAAAAATTAAACATCAGAATATAGCCTATTCAGTATACTCTTTAAAGGTGAGAGAATCAGAAATTCGAACTTTGAGTAAATCTCGTTTTTGGGTGAAAATGTTGATTTTTTGCACAAATTAATGTGCTATTTATAGAAACAGTCATTTTACTCAAAAACAAATTCGGGTACATGTTAAACGTCTTCAAATTAAATAGCATCATTTAAGGACAGATAAATTGGCAGCATTGGCTAGACATGCACGTTTCGGGTACTTAACCCTCGTCAGTGATCCTCAATTCTAAACAATCATGTAATATGCCCAAAAAGTATGAAAGTTACTATGTCGAATAAGCGTACCGAAAGACGTAGCAGAATGGGCGGGATATGATGCTGCAGTACCCACTTTTTAGAAATTTCAAGAAATTTTGATAACAGAAATTTTAGAATGCGTTGAAGAAACGATCAACCGAAAATGGTTGAACTTGGCTACATGTGCCCTCAGGGACTTCTGGTCCACCAGCAGTGACACTCACCAAGTGGTATAAATGTCATATTGGTTTGACTGCTTTAGGATAAAGCAATACCATAGCTCTATACATAGAAAAAAATGTGTACATGGCGAGTTGTTGCCATGGCAACCAGCAAAATCGTATTTATAAGAAAATACACTCCTTAGAACTGTTTATTTTATCAGAATTTTTCAAAATAGGCTTTAATTCATACACATGCTATAAGAGTCCAGAAAAAGAAGGGTATATATATGACTTTTTTCAATTTTCATGCATTGCAGAGGTATGTAATGTTATGATATGGTATTCTCTAAAATGACGAAAATGTCAAAATAGGCCAAAACAAATGTTTATAGCCAATAAACGAGACGGGCAAATTTGATTTTTTGGTCTGAAAAGTTCGAGATGTTCCTCTACATGTAGACATATCCATCTTTCTTCTACCTCATTTCGATTAAAAGTCGTCACCCTGACCTTAAAAGGGGCGAATGAATGTCTTGCGGGTGTTCATCTTGCAAGAGAAGCGTTCCATAGGGGACGTGCCTCTTAATCTTCATTCACACTCAAAATCTTCAATATCTGTTTTTACTGTTACCATATGACTCAATGTTCTATTAAACGCTTATTATGCCCTCGGAATCAAAGATTCGGGGGCATATAGATTTTGGCCTGTCCGTCTGTCTGTTTGTCCGAAAAACTTTAACATTGGACATAACTTTTGAATTGGAAGTAATAGGACTTTCATATTTCACATGTGTATTCCTTGTGACAAGACCTTTCCAATGATACCAAAAGTTTTGACCTCGTGAACTTGACCTTTGACCTACTTTTCAAAATCTTGAACACTGGGAATAACCTTTGAATGGTAAGTGGTAGGGTTTTATATCACACATCTGTATTCCTTGTGACAAGACCTTTCCATTGATACCAAAATTTTTGACCTCGTGACCTGGACCTTGACCTTTGACCTACTTTACAAAAACTTTAACATATGAATAACTTTTGAATGGTAAGTGATAAGGCTTTGATATTTCACATGTGTATTCCTTGTCACAAGATTTTTCCATCAATTTTTAAATTTCTAACCAAGTGACCCTGAACTTGACCTATCACTAACATGTACTTAACATAATACTAGAACATGAAGACGTTGCAGGATTGGTGGGATATGATGCTACAGAATCCACGTTTAAGTTAAATCTACGTTTATAGAGATTGATAGTATATTTTGGACATAATTTTCACAGATTTTGGCCATATTTCATTGTTTTGATTGAATATCACTGACGAGGGTTACATACCCTAAAACCGAAAATTAATCTGCTTTTAAATTTGAAGATGTTTAACATTTGTACTACTTGGTGTGTGTCACTGCTGGTGGATTAGGAGTCCCCGGGGGCACAAATAGCCGAGTTCGATCAATTTCGGTTGGCCGCTTCTTCAAATGCATTCGAAAATTTCTGTAAACAAAATGTTCTCAAAGTTATGAAGCCTGGGTCAGTAGCATCATATCCCAGCCTTCTTGCTACGTCTTTCGGTATATTTTGGACACAATTTTCACAGATTTTGGCCATATTCCATTGTTTTGATAGAGGATAACTGACGAGGGTTAAATACCCGAACCATGCATGTCTGATCCATGCTTTAAATGTATTTGAAGGCTTTTAACATAAGTAAGCAACTTTCGTTTCATTAATAGAGCTTTACAATTAACAGAATGTTGTTGGCCGACGAAGTACGTCCGAACGAAACGCGGCGAAATTCACCAACATAAGGGGCCGTTTATAAAAAAAAACCAAGATGTATCTTTCAAAAACTTAAATAAAACTTTGTTTGGACGAATACATTTAACTATATATGTATTTATTTGTTTTTTTTTTTATTACTGACTGCAGTACTAATAGAGATTTTGTTTAAATTTTTAAAAGATATATCAAGATTTTTATACACAACCTCTTATGTATGGCGAGATTCGTTCGGACGTACTTCGTCGGCCAACAACCGTCTGTTATTGGTAAAGCTCTTCTAGAATTACTCTTGTTTAAGACAATTTTCCTTGTTGAGTTATAGCATACAGAATGGTAAAGTTACTGACCAAGCTTCATAGACATATCGAGACTTTTTGGCAAAAACAATGGGATAATAACGGACGTTTAAATAGGTTAGTTTGTCATCCGATGCTACAACATGAAATCTCGTCCATCGTGATACCGTTTGTAAATCTGATGACAATAAATATATACTTTGAATGACGCCCTGAGGCTATCCCTGAAGAAATACCCAGACTAAATCTATTATCCACTCTTCAATTTTCTTGACATTGAAGAGTGGGTTGGTAACTGAAGTGGGTAAGCTATCATTGAGGATTTCATGAATGGTACTGCCTTATTTTTTATGAAGTCAGAGCTATATACCACAGCTTCATTTGAAGGGGTATTTCTTACTGATTTTTTTAGGTTCCTAGGAAAAGTCTTGAATATTCTGTGATACAGAAATTTATAATATTTGACAGCGTATATAATTTATTTGATAATATTTGACAGCGTATATAATTTATTTGAAGATATATGACAATGTAAAAGTAGTGTCAAATTGCTGTGTCGGGGATTTGAATTCATATACAAAATGAGCATGAATTATAAGAATCATGTCATAACTTACTTCATTCCTCTTGACCCTCTCCCTTCATGTTTGCAAGGCATACACCGAGCTCTTAACATATGAAGCTTGCTTTTTTCGCGTTTTTTTAGGGTTAAGTATCCGAAACGTGCACGTCTGGTCAATGCTGCAGGTATATCTGTTCTTAAATGATGCTTTAAATTTGAAGACGTTTAACATTATAACGGTGTCCTGTTTACAACTCGAGCTCCTTTTACACTAAATTAATGTTTTCACATTGCGAGTGATCACTATAATATTCAAAAATCGCATCCCGTCATATTTTGCAGGGCGGGTTTCTTACCCATTCTATTGAAAATGGCGACGTCGTTTTGTTGTTCATCATTGGTTTTCTTTCTTTTTTCCGCGGTCATAAGATCAGTTCAAAGTACCTTCACATTGCTGTGGAACTTAAGGTATCACTGACGATACAGAAAAGTGAAAGTAACATCTGGAATTTCTATATATTTACGGTACAAAGAAGTAATAGAGTAATAAAAATAGTCACTAGGTTTAGGTTATGATTTTTACCTTTTTAATCGCACAATAGACGTATAATGAGGGTCCAGCTGAAAATTTTATCGGCCGCTTATTTCCGTTCCTTTACATAGGTATTTACGTTATTCGCTGTATTCTATTTAAGGAAACCTCAGTTATTTGCAGATGTTTCAATTTCGCAATATGATCGATAATGCCTTCAGGTCAATTGTTTAATACTTCTTGATGAGGATTTAATGTCCGAAGCACGTGTCTGGTGCATAATAAATTGGTTTGAAATTTTCCTCTGAAGGTATAGAGTTGGAAAACTTCCGTATTATTATATACTTATTTCCTGTGGCAGTGTGAAGCTGTTAAACTCGTTCCCCGTGACATGGCTGTTATAAGTGTATTAATTACTTCTTTCTAGCTCTGTCGCCTGGTAGAAGTTTCATTCTGGAACTTCATCAATTTGGCGTCATAGATTTTATTTTGTTATTTCGTTAACTTGTCATTTCAATCAAAGTATCATCGAAATTAAAGGAAGTTAACATCTTAACACCATCCCCATTGCTATTTTGAACATAGATTTTATTTCGATATGCTTCTGAATCGACCCTACAGGAAATTTGGAGCCACACTCTCTCTGCAAATTGCACAAATTCATTTTAAAAAATATAACGAGAGGGCGCTACTAAAATGATTTTTTTTTTGGCTGTGTCTAAAAATGCCTTTGTTTGGAGGCATCACTGATGAGGATTTAATATTCGAAACACGTGTCTGGTGCATGATATAATTGGTTTTAAATGTTCTTCAGAAGGCACATGTATAGAGTTTTATCACTTCAGTATTATTATATACTCGAAAATTTCTTCTTGTTGCAAGTTATTTGAAAATCATACCGGTAATGTCCTATATTTATAATCTACTATTCATTTCTAGGAGGTAAATGTACTTGTAAGTTAATATTCCTGTTGACCGGTTATATACCTTGGTGAAATAGGAAGCTTGTCATTTAGTCTGTCTTGGACAACATTAATTTTCTTTTTATGGCCGAACATCATAGGACAAACATGTGCGCACAGATGTAATCAAGAGATATTGATGGACATTAAAATTATACAATTCTGTTGGAGATCACCTCCTTTGTATAAAAATACGATAAATGACGAATTTAACATATCTGTCTAAAAATACAGATTTTAGTAATACCCACTTTAAGTGTGAATTCGATCTTGTTGGTGTTCGAGATGTCTTGATAAAAAATATAACCAGAGGCTCTACTGAAATGAATTTTGGTTGTGTCTGAATGTTAAACGTCTTTAAATTCAATAGCATCATTTAAAACCTGATAAATTTACAGCATGGACCAGACATGCACGTTTCGGGTACTAAGCCCTCGTCAGTGATCCTCAGTCTAAACAATGTAATATGGCCAAAAAGTATGAAAATTACTGTGTCTAAAAATGTACCAAAAGACCTAGCAGAATGGGTGAGATATGATGCTACAGGACCCACGTTTCAGAAATTTCAAGACATTTTGTAACAAAAAAATTCAAATTCGTTGAAGAGACAGACGATCAACCAAAGTTAATCGAACTTGGTTCACTTTGAAAATCTGTAATGAGCTCGTTACAGCCGGAAGAGCACAGAATGTATTACGTACGTCCTCTTTTTATATCCATTTACATATTCATCTGTGTTGCTTGGGCCCGTGCGTTTTGCGGTCTTGTTTGTGTGTGGTCATCTAATAATGAGGAGGTTGTTTTACAGCACAATTGTACGTTCTTCGAGACCTCTGGGTAATCGGAACAGTGGGAGGGTTGTGCGCACGTAATCCAGGATAACGACACCGTCTGCTACTGACGTGGTAGATGGTCGTCCTAAGTCGGCACCGATTGCCCATTGGTCTCGTTGGTTTATGTGAAGTCATTTATGTTTGATGTATCTACGTGATTTGGCGTTCATTGTAGCATTTCCGTCTCATTCCGTGCGTGTCTACTTTGTGTTTTTGCAGTGGGTATTTTGGAGCTGCTGTTGGTGCTGCAACCGAGTGTTGTTGGAGATCCCCTCCTTTCTTTTTGACTGGAAGCATCACTGATGAGGATTTAACATGTCTGTTGCATACTTAATTGGTTTGAAATTTTCTTCAAGAAGGTCTACAGTTGGAACACTTCCCTATTATAAATATAAACACTTATTTCATGTTGCAGTGTGGAACATTAAACTCGTTCCCCGTGACTGAATGTTGTTTAAGTGTATTAATTACTCTCAAACTCTGTCGCCTGAAAGACGCTTTATTTTGGCACTTATCAATTTGACATCATGAATATTATTTTGCTATTTCGGAAAGCTGTCATTTCATCCAAAAATGCCATCGAAAATAAAGGAGGTTAATATCTTAGCACCATCTACCAAATTGAATGCCCTTTTAAGGTTTTATTTGGGTATGCTACTGAATCGACCCACCAGGGAATGTGGAGCCGCGCTCTCTCTGCAAAGTAAATGCACAAATTTATATTTCAAAAACTATAACCAGAGAGCGCTACTGAAATGAATTTTGGCTGTGTCTAAAAATCACTTTGGCTGGAAGCATCACTGATGAGGATTCAATATCCGAAACGCGTGTCTGGTGCATAATAAATTGGTTTGAAATTTTCTTCAAGATGGTCTAGAATTGGAACATTTCCCTATCATTGATAGCTAGTATGGTGTTGGTCAAGTTAAAGAGGACTCAGTTGCAGCAAACCCAAGTGCAAAAGCAGAGTTCACAGGACAAAGGGATAAAGAAGACTAAACACAAAAGACGACATCAAAACCCTAAGCACAAAAAAAGTTGAAATTGTATGATGAAATCAAGTGCTTTCTATATCTTAGAAACATTTACATATAGGAAATATGGGCAGTTTTATAATACGCAAGAGCTGTAACATCATTTTTCTACTCTACATAGATTTTGAGAACCCATTGACCGAAACTATCTGACTTATACATGATGATTGATTTACGTGGTACAAATTGGGACTGTACGACAAGTTGATATATGCGTCAGTGAGCTTCTATTACATATCGACTAAAATAAACTAATTTCACAGAAACAACAAAGAAACTAGAATTCAGTCTCAAAATGATTAGAATTTCCAGTGGATCAGTTCCGAACCCCATAAATAAATTGATAAATAATAATAAGAAGAGGAAAAAACAACCATAGAACCAAACTCCCAAGATGATGTGAATTCTTCTATATACAATTATTAATTGCCCAGTCACCAAGATATCTCTAAAATGATTCTAATGATGTAACATTACTTCCGATACTGTCATCTCCTTACAAAGACAAGAGTAATCAAAAGTAATTGGAAGATGAAATAATGTCGCCCCCATACCTTAAAATAACTTTATCACGACTTCCATTCAGGGAATCTGTCGGCATCGTTCCGGAAAACTATTTTTGATTAATTACACCGGATTAGTCAAGTTCAAGTTCAATACCAACATAACTGCTTTCGTCTGTGTCTAACACCTACAAGCATTATTAAACATGAAAGCTTAAGTCACTCCCTAGCTACTCATCCTGCTAGTCGTTTCTATTTATGATCGACCGCCTGTCGTAGATAATATAGATCCGTATTTAAGCACACATTTACGTAAGGATAAAATCCGCTTAAAGGCTTTTATCAAAAGTTTGATGTATTTTTGGTAATTCATTTGTTTAATTGAAGAAAAAATTCATCGTTGATTATGTAAGCAAAGTTCTGTTCATCAAGGGCAATGACATAAGACGAAGATTAAAATGTTGCTTACTTTAGATAACAAAGTTCGGTTTTCATCAAATAAAGAATGTTTCTATAGATAACTATACTTATTTATTGATGGGCAGTCATATTTCACAGAGGTCCAAGATCTTATAATACCTCGAAATTAAAAAAAGAAAAGCCAAAACGTTATAGATTTCTTGATAATGACCGGGCCGGCTATCCCGATTTAATGGTCTAAAGATTTTGATAAATTATAAATTTTAGGAATAGTCAGCTAGCTCAAAAGTACAGATCAATATCACAAATTTAATTTTCTAGATTTATGATATGACAATTTGCGACATATAATGACGAATTTGTACAATCAAATAATTTATAGCTGGTGGACTAGGAGTCCCCAAGGGCACATGTAGCGAAGTACGATCAATTTAGGTCAGTCGTTTCTTCAAATTTCTAAGACCTGGGTCATGTAGCGTCATATCATAGCCATCTTGTTATGTCTTTCGGTATATTTAGGACATAATTTTCACAGATATTGGTCATATTACATTGTTCAGATTGGGGATCACTGACGAGGGTTAAATATCCGAAACGTGCATGTTTGGTCCATGCTATGAATTTATCCGCTCTAAAATGATGCTAGTGAATTTGTAGACGTTAAACATTGACATCAATATGTACATCGAGATAATTACCGAATTTGACAAGATCTCATGGAACTGTTGCGACGGGTGTTGCATGCAATCAGGAGACACTGACTCTCCTCGGGCACCTGATCTCACTCTAGAAGAACGCTATTCATTCCGAGGTTCGCAACCGTTTCAATGGGAATTCTCGTGGTTTTGTCCTGCCTTCTCGACTTTGAGACAGAATAACTGAAAGGTTCTCTTTGATGTTTATCTGTACTTTTAATTTAAAAGTAATACCCATGGTCCTAGTACAAATGTAACCTTTCATAGATTTACTCACTTCACTTACATACATATGATGTCTGCTCTCTGAAGCTGAACTTGGACACTTACTCTATTCTTTTTTATGATAAGGAAAAAAATAAATGCACGATGAAACTTGCTTTTTTATCGTTGTGTTAATGGAATTTTGTATTTGTCCACATCATTTCTTTTTATGACTTTTTGCACGAACAACACAGATATATTTTTTTTCAAAGACAATTACTGTAATTTAAGGCCGTGAACTTTTCAACTCTCTTCCTATGTTCTAATGATGGTCACGAAATGTGACAATAACAGCACTCGAAGGATTATAAGTAGTTTACTTGGCCCATTTTCGATGACTACCTTATCAATATAGTCTCAGATGGCATTTCGTTACAATAGGTATCTAGAAAAAATAGTTGAATTTTCTGCTGGAACTAAAAGAAGTTGACATGTGTTTCCTGTTCTGAGTGGAGATATCGATTTATTATCAGTCTCCGAGTCCTCTTGACGATTTAATTACTAGACATGAGAGTGATAGTTTTTCAAACAGGGGAGTGTTCGTATATCTCACTCTCCCAGTGCGCTGGACGTACTTCCTTTTATTCTTGATGCATGTCTTTATTATCTCTCGGCAGATAAAAAGAAGCATTTATACATGTTTATATATGATTAAGGATTTTCTATTATGTTTCCACTTCATATGGTAGTATAATACGAGTTGTGTGATTACATCCCTGTACCTTGCTAGAGCAATTCTTGTCATAAATATACCTTATGAAATGAACATAATTTGAGATTCTGTTTATGACCTAATATACTGTAGAAATGTATACGAGGGCTGATTGATATGTTGTAAGCCTCGTATTGAAGGAGATACGCAGGGATGCTCGTTTTATGTCCTGATATTCTCTGACTATATAAGGCGATTTACCCAAGGACTGTCCTCATTTCGTCAATTTAAATCTAAGATGTAACACTCTGAAGTAAAGAAGACAAGTTACTTTGCAAAATGGACAAAATCGGTGAAAAGGCAGTGCTCCAATATATACATAAAAAGGTTTAACACCTAAGGAAAACTATAATGATATGGTTACAATAATGTCGAAGGGTTCCAACTCTCTACCTTCTTGAAGAAAATTCCAAACAAAATTACATGCACCAGACACGTGTTTTGAATATTAAATTCTCATCAGTGATGCTTTCAGCGGAGCCACCAAAAATTATTTCAGTAGCGCCCTCTTTAATTTTTTGAAGTTAGATTTTTACATTTACATTACAGAGAGTTCGCGGCTCCAAATTTCCTGTAGGGTCGATTCAGTAGCATATCCAAATAAAACACAAGGGAAAGATGCTCTTTCATATGCTACAGTGAAAAGCTGGGTGGCGGAATTTATGCGCGTCAGACAGAGCCCTGGGGATGACCCCCGTTCTGGAAGGCCTGTCACTTTTTCAACTCCAGAAATGATTATTCAATAAAGTCTATCACTGGCGTAGGACAAGGGGGGGGGGGGGGCAGGGGGGGCACGTGCCCCACCACTTTTGAAAGTGGGGGGGGGCATAAGTATGTTTGTGCCCCCCCCCCCACTTTTTGACGTAATTTTTGGTCATACAGATATAAAAAACTGCAAAATACCTTTAACTCAAACTATATAGAATATCATTACATGTATATGTTAATGATAGAGGACACAGACAGTATTTTCTGATTAGTCAATATTTTGCTTAAAAAAATTCCTGGCTCGCTACCGCTCGCCAGCCATTTATTCATGTACTTAAAATTTAAAATTGCACCAGAAATGTTAAAATTTGTGCATACAGAACATGAAAACCCAATATTTATTTTTTAATCTCTTCCTCTTCCTCCCCCCCCCTTTTTTTTGCTTGTTAGAAATTTTGGGATGTTGTGCCCCTCCACTTTTTCAAGCAGAGCTACGCCATTGTCTATGCTATTGTTATGACTGACAGAAGAGTTACAGAAATATATATAGCCAGTACAGTTGGCATTTCACAGGAGAGAGAACATTCCTCTCTAACCAAAGATCATGAAATGATAAAGTTTTCGGCCCGTTGGATACCAAGACTTCTTATCAGAAGCACACCAGGCGCACTTTATCGCGGGATAATCTTAACCTTTTTGAGGGAGATCCTGTCTATTTTATTGTCACTATGGATGAAACATTGGTCCATCATTTTACCCCAGAGGCCAAACAACAGTCGAAACAATGGAAGCACACCGGCTCAACCCGGGCAAAGACTGTTCCTTCAGCTCAATTTTCTGGGATGCAGAAGATATTTTGCTGATAGATTATCTAAAAAAAAAGACAATCAATGGTACATACTATATGCATCACTTCTGACACAGTTACGGGAAAAGTTTAAACTTAAAGATACAGTGTCCCTGAAAATAAATTTTATTGAAAATGTAAAATTATTCCGAAGGCTCTAGGTTGAGGAAAAAACCACAAAAAAATTATTTGAAAATATGCAGTAACGACCATAATATTGTCGAATTTGTAAAATTAAATCTCCATTTACTTCTATTGTAAAAACGCAATAAATTGCAGGTGGCGCAAGTAAAATTGAAAATGACGTTTTCAAACGTCTATTACTGCGAATGTATGCGTTAAATTTGCCTGAACATTTGAATTTATACAAATGAGAATGTAAAGTTTATTTTGAAAAGAAAGATTTTGCATTACAAAATTTTGTAAAATTAAATAATTTTCAGGGACAACGTACCATTAAGGCATGGTCCATTTGATGTTCGGGGGGGGGGGGGGGGCTTGGGTTTTTTGTCGGAGCAAGATTATTTTTTTCGCCCCGGACCGCGGCAAAATTATTTTTTAAAGTTGGAGCAAGGAAACTTTTTATAACAATTGACGTGAATATTTAGAATGTCTGTGTTTTTTCGACAGCAATTCTTTATTTTTACTTTAATTACTCTAAACATTGCTTTATTTTTATGTAAAATTTGTATTCACTTCTTAACTGAGATAGATAAAAGATTTTTACAATAGGATATATAATTTTCAGTAGACAAAATGTATATAAGGTCATGTAACATGTAAGAGGGCCTGAAGAGAGGGTCTTCTAGACAAGTTTTCACATGTAGAAATGAAAACTAGTGAAACGCTTAATTAAGTTCTCCTTCCAAGCTTGTATATAAAATTAGACATTATGGTGATACATGTAGCTATTAATAGTAATAAATTATATTGATAAGCATTTAAGGAAGCCACTTGTTTCTGTCACATGCATACTTTTGATATATTTTAAATATGAACTAAAGTCATTTCAGAGGAAAACTATGGTAAGCGAAAAAATTATAGAAAGTGAAAACAGCAGCGAGCGAAGCGAGCCGAAAATTTTTAAGAATTTTAAGCGAATTTTATGGTTATTCTTCAAATTCAGATTACTTGTAAGAGCAAGATTATTTTTTTCTGTCACACCATATGCAAATTTATTTTTTTCATCAAAATTCAGAGAAAAATTATTTTTTTCGAAAAATAATCCCAAGCCCCCCCCCCCCCCCCCCCCCCGAATATCAAATGGACCGTGCCTAAGCGCCGGGGAAAGCTCACTAACCCCCTTTTGCACCTGATCCTGCTCCATCAGATTGTCATCTTTTCCCAAAACTGAAAGCTATTTCTTGGACCCACTTTCAGTCCGACATACTTGCAGTGGATGGCTTTCTGAACAGTCAATGTAAGGAGTTCTTTAAAAGTGGTATTGAGGTCCTTAAACGCCGTGGCAAAAGTGTATAGATACTGAAAGGAATTATTTAAAAAAAAATTATGCAAAATGTTCGGTGAAATTCAAATCCTACAATACGAGGCTTAGAACATATCAATCCGCCCTCGCCCTTACTCATTTCGATACATTGCTAATTCTAGCAACTGCTCAACTACAATTTTGTCTAGAAATCTGAACAGTCAATGTAAGAAAGTTCTTTAAGAGAAGTTCTTTAAAAGTGGTATTGAAGTCCTTAAACACCGGTGGCAAAGTGTATAGATACTGAAAGGAATTATTAAAAAAAAAAATATGCAAAATGTTCGGTGAAATTCAAATCCTACAATACGAGGCTTTATATCAATCAGCCCTCGCCCTCACTCATTTCGATACATTGCTAATTCTAGCAACTGCTGAACTACAATTTTGTCTAGAAATCTCACTTCAGCATTCACGACAATAAAGGAACACGTAGCAAAATATGTGAAACTTTTTTAAACAGGAATGATGTTAACTTATTTTGGTCTATTAAAAATTCAGGGGATTTGACAAAATAAAATCTAGAAATTTTCAAGCCAATTCGATTTCTTCATACTTTTCAAATATGTACAGCACCCATACTCTCAACAAAGTTAATGATCGATTGTCCCAACTCATGGAATGTTAATTTGATCGAGAGGGTAAATTTATATTTGTACATCTGAATCAAATGGTTTCTTTTCCGCTACAGAATACAAATCATGTATATTTGTGTATTGACTTGTCCTTCCTCTTGGACAACATTTATGTAAGATTTTGTGAGTATCTCTGCAAGAAGGTTGTAGGGATCCCTATGGTACTAATTATGAGACTCTTGTTGCAGATTTATTTTTAAACACATATGAAAAAGAATTTATCTAAAATCTTCAAAAACAAAGATAACACGATGATGTGAAACGTTTCATTGGTACTTCCTGGTACCTGGATGATATTCTTACTATCATCAATCCTGTTTTTGAAAGGTATGAAGATGTTATTTATCCACAAGAATTGACTATAAACAAGCAAAATGTTACAAACACAGAAAGTCTTTTTACCTAAATATCAAAATTGTTAATTGTGAATTAAGTGTGAATGACAAAAGAGATGATTTTGGATTCAACATAGTAAATTTTCCCTGGCTTGACGATGATGTTACTAGATTACTGTCATACGGTATCTACATTTCACAGCTCATCCGGTATGATAGAGCATGTACTGATATTTTGGATTTTCATAGTAGAAATTCACAAATTTATGTCAAGGTTTTCGCTTGCACAAACTAGTAAAGACTTTTTGGAAATTTAACAAAACTTATTGTCAAGTGACAGGTGTTGCATGCAAGCAAACTCTTCCTTGGCACCTGGTCTTACTTCCATTTTGGGAGTTCGCTTCTTTTCATATGGTGGAGAATTTTCTTTGTTTGCTTTGGTTCGTGTTTTATCCCGCTTTTGTATGCCTTCGATTTATGATTTTCTGAATTATCTATTTTGTACCGTGTATTGGGATATGGTCATTATCCATATTTGTCATTCTTTTGAAATTCGGACCCATACAAGTAACAGAGTGTATTAAGGTATTCTACAACCTGATTTTTTTGGCGACATAAATAACAAAATAAGAAGGATCAAATGTAGGCAGCATAACCATCGAAAATCCGTCAGAATCATCAAACGCCTATGATCCTAATGTCACCAGACGGACACTAGGCTTTGAACTTGACCAATCTACAGTCATGTACCAGCGCATTATTAAGACTTGCACTCTGACTGACTGTGACAACGGGACTCCATGATGGGCCCTGTCAAAACCTCTTTAGAGAAGACAGAACTCCGTCCACCTGTCCTTTCTGAATGTCAGTCGGACTTCGGGTGATAACATATATGAGCTCGCTACAGCCGGCAGAGCCGGGATGGTTGAGTGCACGTAATCCACGATAACCACAACGTCGGTACCGATGGCCCATTGGTCTCGTTTGTTTATGTGTTGTCATCTAAGTTTGATGTTTCTGTGTGATTTGGCGTTCATTGTGCCATTTCCGTCTCATTTTGTGCGTGTCTGTTTGTGTTTTTGCAGTGGGTGTTTTGGGGTTTTAATGTTGTTGAAGATCCCATCCTTTCTCTCATACTCACCGCCTTCGAGAAATCATGTGTATCATCCGCTAATTAGGAACCCTTCGACATTATTAATATAGACACTTATTTCACGTTGAAGTGTGGAGCAGTTAAAATCGTTCCCCGTGGCCTGATGTATGTCAAGTGTAATAATTACTTCTTTCCAGCTCTGTCACCTGAAAGAAGCTTTGTTTTGGCCTTTTATCAATGAGACATAAAATATATTTTTTTGCTATTTCGGATACTAGCCATTTCACCGATAAATATCATCGAAATTAAAGGAGTTTAACATCTTAGCACCATCCCTCCAATGCTATTTTGAACATAGATTTTATTTGGATATGCTATTGAATCGACCCTACAGGAAATTTGGAGCCGCGCGCTCTCTGTAATGTAAATGTAAAAATCTATTTACGTCATGTTAAGATTATAAATACTTTTTTGCAGTAAATACCTTATCATGAAATTCCTATAAAATTCATGATTTGAAAGCATTTTTTCAACAGAAACAATACACGGTCCTTCCTTTTCAATGATTTGCTGTCCCCTTACATAATGAACTCATATTTTTAAATTCCAAATTTGGGACGAGACTATATGGAAAACAGAATGGAATAAATAAATCATGGAAGGCATCTTTTGCTTATTTAGTTACTGCCTCAAATTAACTTTTGGAGACCCTTTGGAATAATTTTTACGTTTTCAATAAAATTTATTTTCAGGGACACTGTATCTTATATGATTTTTTAAATAAATTTCATATATTATGACTATATGGAAAACAAAATGGAATGAACATTTAGTTCCTGCCTCAAATTAACTTTTGAAGAATCACATAAGATGAAGGCATAGCTTTAAGCACGCTTTATCTCACTGTTTTGGGAATACAGCGATTTCTTTATGAGTGCATCTCTACTGTAGTCTGTGATTTAGAGCAGACAAAAAGCAATAAATTGATGTAATGCTATGTATAAATCAGACATTTTATAACATATTTCTTACGTTTCCTACGGTCATGTATGTTGTAGACGTAATCCACGAACGTAAATGTCTTTAATTACCATTTTCATAAAAAGCCTATTCTGTGTAATTTATCTTTTCAACGTGAAAAAGACACACTCGACTTACAACTGACACACAATTTTCAAAGGGTTATGTCAGAAATACAGCATTTTCACTTATACTAGTGGATTTTTAAGAAAAAAGATATATTGTTCATTTCGTATTCATAAGTCGTTTTAAGAAGAGAGCTCTTGTTTTGTAATATGTTAAAGTTGTGCTTTCGTAATTAAACAAGACGAATCAACACTTAATTATTTATCTACTTTAAATGATTATGGCTCAAATGATTTAAAAAAAGATCCTAACGATAATCTCAACAGCACTCACAATAGAGCACCAAATTGAGCACCGACGGATCCCTAGCAATGACAAATATGGATAATGACCATATCACTGTATACAGCACAAAATCGATAATTCAGAAAATCAGAAACCCAAGGCATACAAAATCAGGATAAAACAGGAACCAAAGCAAACACACAAAAACCTCCACCATATGAAAAGAAGCGAACTCCCGATATGGGAGTGAGACCAGATGCCCAGGAAGAGTAAGCATCTCCTGCTTGCATGCAACACCCGCCGCTTCAATTCGGTAGAAATGTCACATCAGGTTACTTCCATTTCAGAAGACATAGAGTACAATCTTTGGTTGGATGGTTCAAATGGTCTATGACAGAATATCATCCACCATTCTGGAGAGTGGGACATCATAGTGTATGACGAGTTCCCCATATCGACCGTAGAACTTCCTCAGTGAATGTGTCGGTCACAAACATATCCCTGACTGAGAAGCTTATCTGAAAGATGCCTAGCTCTCAGAACAAAATCCGTATATTTGGTACTTGCTCTGGCATAGCGTATCAACTGAGATATGAACACGCCATAAGCTGGCGATGAAGGGATGTTGCTACTCAGAAACGGAAAGTTTGTAATGCTGAAATTGAAGTCGTCACGTTTGTCATAGAGTGAGGTGTTCATGTGACCATCAGTGTCGTAGGACAACATTATGTCCAAATAGGATTCTGAAATATTTGTCTCTAAAGTTTCTTTGACTTCAAGCTCTGAAGGATAGATACTGCTAAGATAATCCGCGAATTTTGGATTATTGATGGACAACACATCGTCTATGTATCTGTAAGTGAAGTTGAAGTCAGAAGCTGGAGGTGGGACCAGGTGTGCGGGAGGAGGTAGCATCCCCTGTTGGCTAGCCGCATCCGTGTCCAGAAATATGACAATCCCATTGGTTAACGACGACTTGGTTGACGGCCTATATAAAAATTATACATAATATTTTGTTACATTATGTTCTAAGGCACGGTCCATTTGGTATTCTTGGGGGGGGGGGGGGGCTTCGGTTTTTTGTAGGATCAAGATTATTTTTTTCGCCCCGAACCGGGGCAAAATTATTTCTTTCTTGCAAAGTTGGAGCAAGGAATTTTTTTCTAACAATTGATGTGTATATTAAGAAAGTTTGTTTTTTTAACAGAAATTCTTTATTTTTACTAAAATTACTCTGAACATTACTTTATTTTAATGTTAATATTTGTATTCACTTCTAAACAGAGGGACAAAAGATTTTTACAATTTCAGATATAATTTCATTAAACAAAATGTATATAAGGTCATGGAACATGTATAAGAGGGCCTGAGGAAAGGGTCCTCTAGACAAATTTTTAGATTAAGAAATGTTAACTAGAGAAAAACTTATCTAAATTCTCCTTCCAAACTATAAGACTTGTTTATATAATTTAGACTCTTAGTATTTTTTTTTCAGTCGCATGTATTCTTTTGATATTTTCAAATACGAACTTGCCATTAAAGAAGAAAACATGGCGAGCGAAGCCATCCAAAAAAAAATTATGTAAACATGATAAAATGAAAGTGAAATTTTTCAGAATTATATGGTTATTCTTCAAATTCATATCACTTGTAAGAGCAAGATTTTTTTTCTGTCAAACCATAAGCAAATTAATTTTTTTCATCAAAATTCAGAGCAAAATTTTTTGTCGAAAAAAAAAAACCAAGCCCCCCCCCTCCCCCAGAATATCAAATGGACCGTGCCTAATTCGTTTCACTCAAACGAATACAAATCATTTAAAAGATGAATAACACAGGTATTGGAAATGGAGGCGAAGCGCTCATATTAACATACAGTGTAATTGCATAAATATCGCGTATCATCGTCATCATCATCATTGCGTCATCATAATCCATGAAAAACAACATCGTCTATGAAAACATCATGGTAATTTCATAACTATAATAGAAATGTACACGAGTTAGTAATAAGTAAAAAAAAAAACCAGAGATAATGCAATGTACAATGACAAATATAGAAGAGGGTCGAGGAAAAGCGTGTGAGTGCTCCGAATCTGAGCTTTTGAGTTGCCTTATAAATTTCTACTCACTGAACTGACTACTGACCAGTAAATATCCACTTAGAATATCCATAACAAACCCCCATTTACTCTACCGTAACGTTACATGTTTAATAACTCTGTTAAATACTTTTGTTACAACAGTTCATAACATTGTGATTGGGGGATTTCCGGGAAAAAGATCATACTTTTCCTACAATCTTACTGTTCAAACGCGACTTTCAATGACTATGTTGAAGTTGATCAGGAGATCATTACATCAAGAACAGTAAGCGACGATGATATCATTTCCGTTGTCAAAGAGCGCTACGAATCTGAAATGAGTTAAAGATGATCCTGATGATAATCTCAACAGCACTCACAATAGAGCACCAAATTTAGCATCGACATACCCCTAGCAAGCTAAAGGTGGGACCAGGTGCCCGGGAGGAGTAGGCATCCCCTGTTGGCTAGCCGCATCCGCCGTCGATGTTCATGCACGAAAATAAATACAATATATAAAATACGTGCAGAAATTCGCAGGACAAGGATACCGAGGCAAGTGATGACGACGAACCCCGCGGCCATTGAGTCGCCGCCCTCCTATGACCACGGGGTTATATCGATGGATTAGTTCGGTATTTAGAATCCACAGCTTATGTCAATGATGACCTTTTCAATGGACTTCTCAAACTTGGGGAATTTATTGATCATGCTCAAACAATCAATGACTTTTTCACCGGCGTAAACCTGACCATGCAATTTAATTGTTGTTGGAACACTTCCGTCTTATTTACAAATGTCCAGTATTCAGTTGTATGTATATAAACCTTCTGTTTACATTCTGTATTAAAATAAACGTTTGACCTTTCAGGGTTTTTTTTTTTGTCTTACCATGTACCACGGGAAGGAGACGGGCACCTGACGTGTACATAAGCACTCCACTGTCTACGTATATTTTGCATCAAAATGCATATAACGAAATATGGCTATAACGAATTTGGACCAATGGTCCCCTGGACTTCGTTATATATGAAGTTTACTGTACCTGAATTTCTTCCTGGACTACCTCTCTTAAAAAGAAACGGGATTGCAAGATTGTCGTAACAAAAACGGTGGTCCTATTTGGACTCAGTTTAAAAGGTAAATGTTCCAAGAATTTTATAGCAAATTTTAGGAAACACATCGATGTGTTTACGTTTGAAAATGTGCCTACAGGACAATGTAATCTTACATATTTTAATTCTACTTTACTGTGTTTCTGTTTTGCAACAACACATTCCACAAGAAACTACAAAATGTATAATTATTTTTGTCAGGGGTTGGGATAAATGCGCTTGTACAGTCTTGTACAAGCGCATTCTTAAAACTTGCACTCTGACTGACTGTGACGGGCCCTGTCCAAACCTCTTTAGAGAAGACAGGGCCCCGATCACCTGTCCTCTCTGAATATCAGTCGGACTCCTCGGGTGATAACATACATGAGCTCGCGGCGGCAGAGCACGGATTGTATTACGTACGCCCTCTTTTTATATCCATTTACATAATCATCTGTGTTGCTTGGGCCCCTGCTTTTTTGTTTGTGTGTGGTCATCTGACAGTAAGGAGGTTGTTTTAAACCACAATTGTACGTTCTGCGAGACCTCAGGGTAATCGGAAAAGTGGGAGGATTGTGCGCACGTAATCCAGGATAACCATATCTTCTGCTATTTCCGTGGAACATGGCCGTCCTAAGTCGGCACCGGTTGCCCATTGGTCTCGTTGGTTTATGTGTAGTCCTTTGTGTTTGATGTTTTTGTGTTGTGCGTTGACGTTCCTTGTCCCTTATGCGTCTCTTTCTTTGCTTGTTTGCTTTGTGTTTTTGCATTGAGTGTTTTGGGTTTTGCTGTGGGTTCTGCAACCTGGTGTTGTTGGAGATCCCCTCCTTTGTTATGGAATAATGGAACTGCATTTTATTTGTTTTATACATGGAAGCGCCACTTAAAATGAAATGGGTATTAAATTTTCTCATTCTAAATTCAGATACTTGGGCTTAGGGAAATTTAAGTTTGTAAGATTTTAGTCTCCTTTCCAATCTTTCTTAGAGACTTGCACTGTATGTTTTATATGATTCACGTGGTTACACTACATAGTATCAGCAGTGTCGCATTTGGAATTTGACTATGGATGATTTTTTAAATAGGGGACAGATGGGGTCCAGCTTCATTATGTGAGCTTAATGATTGAAATAACTATGATTTTTGATAGTTGGGAGAAAGAATTAGCTTGTCGTCTTAAGAAAAGCCCATTATTTCCATTCTACATCTCATATGTATAGTATGACCGAATGTGAAAGTAAGAGGTCATGTGACTAGCCATGGACAAAGAAAAGAGTGCTGTATTTAGGTAAGAAAACTTTGACGTCATATTTCTCGAATTGCATCAGGTGAAAATTCAAATAAATTGTACATAGAATAAGAAATACACAACAAATAAACATACAATTTATTAAGAAAATCATTTGAGAAGGATGTCAAATGTGAGTCACTTTTAGGGGTCATGCCCCATTTCCATGTCATCTTCCAATGTACTGCTATAACTTTGAGCAGCACGTCTGACTGACAGGATTTGTCCAGATGAAATCAAGAATTATAGAAGTAATCAGCAATAAGAGTACTTTTTATTGATATGTAGATTTATATTGTATGAGCAATATCAAAATTATTAATATAACGTCAACTATTGCATGCCTTCCATTAAAACGCTCAATTTTCAATGGCTAATATTGTGTAGTGCAACCCGTAATATTTTTAAAATCTCTTGGAATTTAAGACTTTATATTTAACAGCGCCAGCTTCTAAACACACAGTTCTTGCACTGTACTTTTGATATTGTTTATTAGATTGTTGGGAACGCCTTTCGTGTAGCTGTGGTAATGCGATAAAGAAGATCCTCACGACAATCTCAACAGCACTCACAAAAGAGCACCAAGTTGATCATCGTCTGACTCCTAGCAAGCTAGATGTGGGACCAGGTGCTCGAGAGGAGTAAGCATTCCCTGTTTGGCTAGCCGCCAATTATTGTCTGCTTCAATTCGTCGGCTTGTTCTTTCCTTGTGACGTTCCACCGTTTTCACTGTTTGACATCTCCATAATGTATTTTTCAAGAATTCTTTTGCCTATTGATGAAATGTTTGAATTCTTGATGGGGGGGGGGGGGTCGTTCATTAATGCTTACATAAAAATAGATAAATTAAATGATATAAAAAATCTTTACAATATACTCTCTTAAATTTGATTTGAATGTTCATATGTTCATGTTATTTCAGCTAACGCATTCTTTGTTCAAGTAATGATCACGCTAATGTCTAGTTTCTTAGCAAATACTTTCTTCCGTGACAGATGAAAGTTGACATAGTACATGTAACTGTAACCAAAACGTAATGTAAAATTGATTGGTTTACTCAAAATTAAATTTATACCTAGCAATTATAAATATTGAAATATATCTTGTCATAAAATTTCAGTGCATCATATGCGCATTTAACAAGTAATGTCTCATCAGTAATGCTTGAGGAAATCCAAATCAAATGAATTGATGAGCAGCGAACGTGACCTAGCATTTCTGCCAAAGAACCTGCTTTGGGTAGAGCAATACCATTAGGAATGTAAACGTCTTCATATTGAATAGCATCATTTAAGAACAGATAAATTGGCAACATGGACCAGACATGCACGTTTCATGTATTTAACCCTTGTCAGTGATACTCAAATCTAAACAATGTAATATGCCAAAAAAGTATGAAAGTTACTATGTCGAAAAGCGCACCGAAAGACGTAGCAGAATGGGTGGGATATGCTGCTACAGGACCCACGTTTTAGAAAGATACTCCTTTGTTTGAGAGTATTTTTGAATTTTCATAATACATGACTTACAAATATATTTCAAGTCGGGTGCAGAAACAGGCGAAAGAAATTGTTGTAGAAAAAATAATCCAACAGCAGAGATCCATGTTAAAGAACTAAGGAAACTGCCTGTTCAGTGCAAAAATGAAATTACATCACGAGATATGTCATCATAAGAGAAATCAAGTTGTTATTTCATGCACTTACTATCACATAGTCATGATCAATTGATGTGCAAATAGAAAATGCAATTAGTTTTGCTCGTAAGTGATTTATTGATGAAAAACATTCTCACGAGAGAGTTTCGTTCAAGTACAAATTCAGAACTATCTATAATGTTGACTTGGATTAAACAATGTAGACCAAGATACAAATCAGAATCTAACATGATCCGAGGCGATTAGGAGTTATTGTGAATATCAAAAAGGTATCGGAAAACCCCTATTCATCCGTAATGTTGCACACATATGACAGAATTATATACATGTTCATTAAGATTTACTATTCCTTTGTCCATCTGAAATGGAGGTCACAAATTTAAAGTACTCGATTTCAACTTCCGTGTGACATTGCCAGCCTGCACATGTCGAAGGATGCTGTTCCGTTAGGACCTAAGATGATGTCTGAACAAAGCAAGACGTCAGAATCAGAACTACCGTATAGTGACATTGCCAGGCTCTAATGTCAAATACACAAAAACGAAGTATAAATTGCTGCTTAAAGAGAGCAGTCTTTTGAATAAAAGTACATCGAACATTTATGTGTCAGATAATGAGCCCTCAGCAGTAGTTCGTCAAGTATAAACATGGATTAATGATGAGCACCAAGGGAGCAACCACTTGATTTTATTTTGGGGGAGGGGAGCAGGAAGACTGCGCAAAAAAAATCGTAATGGAGATTAAAGAAGAAAAACAATTTCCGGCCGAAAGTGCCGACGAAAAAGAAAAATCCAGATCATGAAGTTAGTTCCCCTTGTCTTCTGACATTTCTTCACGCCTGGTTTATCTTATTATACAAATGTATTATTATCGTATTTGAAACATAAACACTTTTCAGCACCATCATAGCCGTCATTTCAAGTGAAAAAGATAGGTTTCTAATTATCAATTTTGTGCTGTATACAGGGATATGGTCATATCCATATTTGTCATTCTGCCATTCCAGAAATTTAAAAGAAGGGATCTGCTAGTAAGATATGCCTTCATATACTCTTCCTTGGCATCTGATCTCACTCCGTGCTTGATATTTGATACGTCTTATGTCAGAATTATCACGCTGAATGATTTAAACTTTGAAGACTTATTTTTGAAGATTAAAAAAAATCCCTCCCACAATAACAAAATAGTTGCTCTGTCAGATGGCCGTCCTAAGTCGACACCGACGGTTTATATGTAGTTTTATTTTGCGTATTAGTGTTTTAATGAATGCAGCGTTCTAAAATAGATCGTATGTCGAACTTTTGACTCGAAATGCAACAATGATTCTGCATGACCTTAACTCTCATAAGTTGTCGAGTCTTCTCATGTTTGACCATCCCTGAAAGTTGGTGCATGTAAATTGATTTGGAATTTTCTTCAAGAAGGTAGAGAGTTGGAACCCTTCGACATTATTGAATAGAAGTATAATAATAGCTGGTGCGTTGCTGGGGAGATAAAAAAGAAAGTACATCGCTAACCGGGAAAATCACACTGGATTAATTTTCATTATTATGTGCCAAGTATTTTCTTTGATATGTTAATGGATATATACGAATCCCATGAAGTAAAAGGTGACTAGATGAAAGATGTGTCTTTAGAAAAGCAGTTAGGATTGAACAAAATTACATGTTTGTATGGAGTTTCAACACAAATTCAGTGTGTTGTGCTTAAACATTTAGAAAGACTGCAGCTTCAATTCGAAGAAGAATGATATGAATGAGAGAGAGCATGGAAAACACATATGAATCTGACTTAATTTAAGTAAATGAGTGAAAGGAAAAGGGAAAAAATCAAATTCATACAAATTTTGATAAATTGTTCAATCGGAACAAGGTGTATAAAATACATTTTGTCAAGCATTTCATCCCCGGTCGATCAAATATGAATCATTGTCTGCTAACGGTCGATTAAATAATTATGCAGACATACGCGCGAAAAATTATGTAATTTATAATTTTCAAAGGGTGCTTAGATTAACCATATGTATTCATGTCGACCAAAGAACACCAAAAATACACATGAAATGCCACTCTTGGTTTTTCTTTTAGAATTTCATATTGTTATGTTCTGAACATTACGCTTTCGTACAGAAAAGCAAAGACTCGAACCGGCATGATATCCCAGTAGTGGACAAATGCTCTTGACATGACATCATCGACGACAAAAATACATTCTATGGAAATGAATATGGTTAAATACCCGAAACGTGCATGTCTGGTCTATGTAAATGATGCTAATGCATTTGAAGACGTGAAACAACATGATAACCTAGATAATACCTTATCCAATTGTCAATATTGAAGCATATGTTCTATCATAAAAAACACTGCACCATATGCGCATTTCAACAAGTCTCATCAGTGATGCTCGAGGCCGAAAAAGAGGAAATTCAAAAATGTGAAATAATGAAGAGCTTGTTTAGACTTGACCTACTTTTATTTTGCCAAAAACCTGCCAAGGATAGAGCTATGCACTCGGGGAAATACATGTATATAGATTTGGAAATTTGTAGAAAATTATGCAACGGAGCATTTTGGTCTTTTGTGTTTCATGTGTCTATGGTGTTTGTGTTCCTTGTCCCTTTTTAATTTGTGTCTCTTTGTATGCGTGTCTGCAGTGTTTTTGCATTAGGTGTTTGGGGGTTTTGCTGTGGGTGCTGCAGCCGAGTATTGTTGAATTCCCCTTCTTTCTTTGAAATATATTTCAAATGACATTTCGAACGAGAAATACTCCTATCCGAGGTAGATGCGGAGCAGAGCTATGTAATGTGTAAAGACTGTTCTTCAATTCTATAGCCTCTTCTATAAAGCAGCAGTGTGAGGATCATTTTTCTTTACCAACCCAATGTCTTCCTCTTAAATACCAATTCCCTATCAGCTCAATAGTGTGGCCTGGATAAGACATTCTCGAAATTATTATCAACTTATTCTGAAATTCGGACCCATACTAGCAACAGAATATATTGGTTTTGGTATTTCACAACCAGCATTTTATGGCGACATAATTAACAAAGTAAGAAGGATCAAAGGTAGACTGAACAAAATTGTGTTAGAATCATCAGACGCCTATTTATACGGACACTTGGCTTGGTACTGGACCAATATGCAGCCTTGTAACAGCGCATTCGTAAGAATTGCACTCTGACTGACTGTGACGACAGGACTCCATGACGGACCCTATCCAAAACTCTTTAGAGAAGACAGGGCCCCGACCACCTGTCCTCTCTGAATGTCAGTCAGACTCCTCGGGTGATCACATGTATGATTTCTCACAGCCGACAGAGCACGGATGGTTGTAGATCCCCTCCTTTCTTGTTTTCCTTTGTTTATTGTTGAAGTTGTTTTATGTTAAACCCATGGTATGTTGCATTCATGTGATTGTGATCCGCAGTGGTCAGTACAAATAGGTATCACTAGAAATCCTTTCCATATCTGAAATCGTTATGCCATACATGGGGAATCTTTGCTATTTGTGCCCTATTAGTTTCAAAATGATTTTGAAACCCATCAATCCTGCTACCCCTTTCGGTAAATTTTGGGACATAATACCTTTCACACTCTTTGGTCATGTTACATTGTTTTACGTTTAACATTGATCGTATTTAATAAAACATCAAAGAAGTACCTATCAGTTATTCAATCTCAAAGTCGAGAAGGAATGGCAAAATCATTAGAATTTCCACTGAACAGTTGCGAAACTCGGAATGAACAACGTTCCGAAGTGAGACCAGGTGCCCGGGGAGAGTCTTCTGTTAGCGTGCAACGTTTTAAATGATCCCCGTAAAATATATCTTACCCTTTCTGTGTCACATTTATCGACGCTACAAGATTCTTTAACCAGTGTATCATGAGAAAGTTACATAACCCCTTGATCCAGGCTAGCAATCGACAAGCTGTTTGATGGATAAATGGGCCGATTTCCTGTTATCACGTTTCACAAGAGTCTCGTTGTTAACATAAATTTTATGACGACAAAGAAATGTTTAACAGCATCCTTCTTGATTTAATTAGTTTTTATTTTTTACACCAGACATGTGTATTTCGGATATTTACTCCTCATCAATGGAAATTCTAACCAAATGATTCAAAGAAGGCAATATTAATATAATTTTGCGTCACTCCCGTACAGTGACTGGAAATGAAAGCGGCCAAGCATAATAGACCCACTTAAAATATCTTAAATTTAAAGCAAGGTTTTATTTTAAACAATCGCCATAGAACATATAAAATGATAAAACATAAAAATCATTTTAAAAAAATAGCCCATTTAAGTTTGTTTACTTTCTTAAGACATGGTCTATAAAGATGTTTGCAAAGTTATTGCAAATGGCCGATCCACAAAATTTCCTTCCGAATCACTACCCGTGTATTTTTCGAAGCTTTAGATAGCTTTTACGTTAAAATTGACAAATCATCAAGCGCAATGAAAGGCTCCAAATACTAACTAGAAAAGAAAATACAAACGTTTTTTTCGGTTATCTCACAAACACCTTATAAGGGGGAAAATTAGCATATTTATCAATAATGAAAATGTACTTTCTACTTTCGTAAAAAGTGTCGTTGCGTAACTGATTGGCAGAAAATTTATGAAAACAAGTATATTTGAATTCCAAGAAGTGGAATATCTTGCATGTCAATAGAACATCAAGTTTTCTATAATCTGTAGATTTCCTCTCTGATGAAATGTAATTACTCAGAGCACGTCTCTAGTTCCGCTATTTTGTATTTCCCGTTTCTTTGCAAGGGCACCCTTGTCTTTTCATGTAATCAAGTATATTTAACTCGTTTTGTATGTTTCAAAGTACATGTATAAAACGTGATATATATGAGTTCACAAAAAAAATTGGATGACAATATTACATTATGATTTCTACGCTTCAAAGCAAATCGAAGTAAAACAAATGTGTATGAAGACACTGTTTACAAAAGAAGTATCGTACACCGAAAAAAAAGAAGAAAAAACGAAACTGAAATAAAGAAGAAAAAACGAAACTGAAATAAGGATATAAAGACCTCCAGTGATGACAAACATTACAAATCCCTTTAGAAGACTTTTAGATCGATGGGTAGTTTCACGATGTATCGTGACTTCACTTTTATATAATTATATATATTGTTGTCATTTTCGTGATTAAACATCGACGGCGCGTGTGGCTAGCCAACAAGGGATGCTTACTCCTCCCGGGCACCTGGTCCCACCTTTAGCTTGCTAGGGGTCCTTCGATGCTTAATTTTGTGCTCTATTGTGAGTGCTGTTGAGATTCTCGTCAGGATTTTTGTGACTTCACTTGACATATATTGGTTAATTCTCCGTATAACAATTGGATGGAGTTTAATATGGGTTTTTCTTAATATTTTCTTTTTCTTAATATTTTTAAAATAGTTTTTCTTAACATTTTAGGGACTTGTTCTTGAACATATAATTCTGACATGAGCTGATTCGTCGGTATGCATAATTGGTCTTATTTCGAATGTTGCTTCTCAATATTTGGATTTACTCACTTATTGTTATGTTGGTTAAATAAAATAACACAGACCAAAGCTTTCTTAGCGTGATGTCACATTAGAAAGTTAAACGATGCCAACATAAAAATTGCGAACCGAAATAGAGTGTTTGAAATCCCCTTCTTTCTTTGTATGTATAACTTGACCGACACCGACATAACACAGGGACCCAATAACACACAGATGGATATGTAATGGATATACGAATTGATGGCGTTTGAAATACAGTCCGTGTTTTGCTGGCTGTAGCGTGATCACGCATGTTATCACTCGTGAGTCTGACCAACATTCAGAGGAGAGATGATCGGGGCCCTGTCTTCTCTAATGAGGTTTGGACGGGCCCGTCATGGAGTTCTGTTGTCACAGTCAAAGTGCAATTTTTAAGAACGCGTAGAAGGCTGTAGATTGGTCAAATACCAAACTAAGTGTCTGTACCAAGAAAGTTAGATGTTCATTGTGTTAATTTAACGAGGCTGGGTCTAATCAGAAAATGATGAACTTCTACCCAAGGTATTTTGGCTAAATTCGGATCATATAATTGCAGTATTATAAAATTCATTTTATGGGAAAGAAAATAGAAGTTGACCGTTCAGTATTATGTATGGGTCATCTCAAAGATAATGGCATCTTACAATGAGACCTTATGGGGTTTTAATGCAAAATAATGATTTTTCTCAATTTTTTCATGTTTCTGCGCAAGAGATTTTAATTAAATTCATGTTATTTATTTGTTGTACATCAAATATCATTTTAAGAAAAAGAAATTGAAATTTCACCGTCATCAAAATTTTCTAATTGTACACAGCCTCGTTAATTACTAAGAAAGGAGGGGGCCTCCAACATCACTTAGTTGCAACACCCATAGCAAAACCCCAAACAACCCACTCCAAAAACACAGAGCAGACACAGAGACAAAGAGATGTAAAAGGGACTAAGAACATCAACGCAAACCATTTATAGACACATGGCACACAAAAGACCACACATAAACAAACGAGAGCAATGGGCAATCAGTGCCGACTTAAGACGGCCATCTGTCACGCAAGTAGCAGACGGTGTGGTTACCCGGATTATGTGCGCACAATCCTCCCCTTTTTCCGATTCCTCAGAGGTCTCGAAGAACGCACAATTGCGGTGTAAAATATCCTCCTCACTGTTAGATGAACATACAAACAGGCAGCATGACGCAGGGGTCCAAGAAACACACAGATGTCTTAAAAGACATCGTAACAGATCTAAAACAGAGAAGAAGGAAGATATCTCACAAAAAGATCACATTGCAGTGACCACAGCGGAAGACAATAATAAAACAAACAACTGATATGTACCACGCGAGGGCTCGTGAAAATATTTTGTATGAGATAAATTACTAATAAATCAAGAATCACAAGGTGATCAGCCTACAAGCACATCAGGTTGACTGACATTACAAAATTCTTTGAATGATCTTTAGTCAGGAAACAGAAAAAAGAGATACATCAATGGAAGCATCATTTCTCATTAGTACAACTAATTGAGCAAAGAGTTTTGGAAAATTGATTGAGAGAAATGAACGGAACTTATTGATTATATGACCGATTTGTCTTCCGATAAGAAAAGAATCCGACATTCTGATCACTATAAGTAATTGAAAAAAATGTGGTCAATTTGCCTCCAGAAAAAAAGAATATCAAAAGATATTCTTAGCAGTGATTTTACAGACAAAATCCGAATTATTTATGCATGTCACCTCCAACGACGACTAAAAGTAGCTTAATACAATAAACATGAAGCAACCAGTCACTTTCAATTTAACGACGAAACATGTGTCCTTGGGGATCCGAAACGGTTACTGTCTATTTGTCATTCAATAAGAAAAAAAAACCAGATTCTAAAAATAATTCATTGACTGTAGAATACTTCTGACACTGAGAGATGAGGTCTTGTTGCAGAATTCTGTAAAAGAAATGGTATCTCCAACAAGACTCCGTTGCAGCACCAAAATTTAAACACAAGAGTTCAAAACACAGAGTAGACAATCACACCATGAGACTGACAAGGGACATGGAAGTCTAATCGACAAAGATGACATTAAAACACTAAGGACAAAAACTAGAAATAAACCAACAAGCCAAATGACTAATCGGAGCCGACTGCCTTTTGCCACGTTCTAGACCTCTAGGTTAGCGGAAAAAGAGGAAGGGTTGTTCGCATGCAAACCGGATAACCTCAACATTTGATTCCAAAGTGGCAGATTGCCATTCTATGTCGGCACCGATTGCCTATTGGTCTCTTTGGTTTAAGTGAAGTATTTTGTATAATGTGTTCCTTGTTCCTTCTTCGTCTCCTGTCGTGCATAACTACATAATTTGCCAATGACGCTGTAGATGGTCGTCCTTAGTGGGTACCGATTGCCATTGTTCCACTACGCGTCTCTTGCTGTGCTTGTCTACTCTGTGTTTTCAAATAGGGGTGTTTCCATGTTTTGCTGTGGGTACTGTAACCTGGTCTTGTTGGAGATCTCCTTCCTTTGCAAATAGTGTGTTAATCCGGAAGAAAACAAACAACCTGCATGCAAAGATGCTCATCAAATCTAAGATAAATATTGCTAAGGATGAGGTTCAAGGCATTGCTCAAGTACCTACATGTCTATAGTTTGTGTGATTCGTAGTTGCAAAAACCCCCGATTAATTTAGATGTACAAATATATGCATCCCCTCTCAATCAAAACACCAATGAATGAGTTCAGACGTTTCACTCTGTTTTGAACTTCTATGTTTACAATTTTGATATCGAGGTTCAAAAATGGTGTTTCTTCGTTTGTAATGTTTCCTCTGTTGCGGGATAGCATCATATCCCACCCATTCTGCTACGTCTTTTGGTACATTTTTGGACATAATAACGATAACACTCTTTGGCCATATTACATTGTTTAGATTGAGGATCACTGACGAGGGTTAAGTACCGAAATATGCATGTCTGGTCCATGCTACAAATTTATCATTTTTTTAAATGATGCTATTGAATTTGAAAACATTTAACATTTTAATAGCCAGGGTATCATCCAGATACCTAAACGTACCATTTAAACATTTCAAATCATCTAATTGTACGACACGTTCGTTTTTAAATAAACATCAAAGAAGTACCTAACTGTTATTTAGTCTTAAAGTCGAGAAGGCAAGGTCAAATCGTGAGAATCCCCATCGGAACGGTTGCGAACCCCGGAATGAACAACATTTCGAAGTGAGATCAGGTGCCCGGGGAGAGTCTTTTAATACAGCAAAATACATTTACTGTAAACGTGGAAAATTTCGCGAATCAATTGAGTTCTCGAAAATTCTCCCACGCGAATATACCCCTGCTGTATTCTTACAATGAAAGCTACGTTTATATCGGGAATAGTTCCTCTAAGTGTATCGTCTTGATGTTTTAATCGCGAAATGTTCCCCAAGCGAAAATAACCACGTTTTCAGTAAAAAAGCATAAATCTTCCTTTTCTGTCCTGCTTGGTGAGATACTATTACCTGACTGTGTATGTAATACGGTTCATGTGAGGTTTGAATAAATATATTTAAACTAAAACAAGAAAACTATTGAAATTTGCTGGAAGAATTCAGATACAAAAAATACCACCTATAATTACTGATGAGTAAAAAGAATCTAAATTGTGGGATATTTTGATATGTATGTGCCCCCCCCCCCCCCCCCCCGTCCGCCTCTTAAAATGTCTTCCGTTCCATCCTGAATTAATGGTTGCTCCCCCAAAACATTCACAGTCAAAGCTGTTTTCTTCCATTAATGTCATAAATAGACCAAATAAAGCTTCAAAAAAGCTCAATTTTTCAACTTTATAGGCCGTTTCCATGGTAACCAGAAGACCTAGAAACAATTTTTCTTTGTCAAATTATCTTTTTTTCATTGGTCCTTACTTATGTGTGAAATTTCATGAGAATCGGAGACCAGGCGCCGATATTGTTTAAATTGTTACAGAGAATTGATATTAATGCTTAAAAATGTATGGCATCAGATGGCAACATATTATTTTAACCAATGAAAAGGGGACGCGAACTCGAGACCGATGCTCGTTCTAGTTAATTATGAATCACGAGATGGACCCCCACTTTTACTCATTATACGCTATAAGAAAAGCTGGGACTATCTCATAATTCTTCATTCGGAATACATCTTATTTCCATATGTAGCCTGATAAAGCAAAGATATTCCGAGACCATGCACAGAATACAAGACTATCAATATAAATCGCCGGCTTCTGCCGGTGCAAAGACGAATAATGACCCCCGTAGAAAAATACCGGGGTATTATTGGTCGTAGAAATATGATCCCCGGTCATTATTCTTTGGGAAAGGGGATTGTATTTCGCCCGTAGAATAAGTGTTTTCACTCCTATAAATTGCACACCCCTCATGAAAAATATTGACCCCGTAAAAAATCCGACTCTAGACATTCTTCATTAATCATTGAAATTGATTCTTCAACTTGTAATTTAAAGCTGCAGACATATGATATATTTTTGAAAGTTGGTATGTGCTATCTTGAATTTTCGAAAGTTGATAATTGCTATATTGAATTTTATCTTAATTCATTAGAAAAAAAATTTGACGTTATTCAAATCTGAATCATAGTACTCTCGACACCTCTTTACCGTATAAGAGATCTATTAACCACTTTCTATACCTCGGTTTAAGAGATCTATAATCTTTTTCAAGTAGTACTTTACAAAGTATATTGGGAAATGATTATTATCGATATTAATGATACCCGGCATTATCATTATCATCGTTAACGAGACAATTATAATGATTCAGGATCATTTTGCAAAAAATTACTTCAATGTTTGTTTATACAAAACTAAGCAAATTATATTTTATCATTCAAATTAATGAATCCTTGAATGCCATCCTTAAAGCTAAAATAGCAACAACAAAAATACGATCTACCAATGCTACATATCTTTTATGTCGACTTAATTATCTTGCATGTTAACATAAATATCTTCAATATGGACATACTTAAAACGCATATTGACATAATTACGTTGCATATTAACATAATTGTCTTGAATGTTGACATCTTGCATGTAATCTTTCTTTAATACTCGTTTTGACAATTTTTTGAATATATACCTTGCGTGTTCGTATATTAAAAATATACGGAAGGGTTCCAACTCCGTACATTAATGAAGAAAATATCAAACCAGTTTTTGCTGCTCCAGACAATTGTTTCGAGTATTAAATTCTCATCAATGATGATGCTTACAGCGGAGCCGCTAAAATCAATTTCAGTAGCGCCCTCTTGTTTTATTTTCAGAATTTAAATTTGTACATTTACTTTATAGAAAGTTGCATGTTGACAAAATCTGTGGAAAAAATATCTTGCGTGAAGGGCAGAAGTACACCACCATTTATCCCGCCACTTGCAAATTTCTTGCAATCTGATTGGCTGAGAGCAACCAAATATTATGTTGTATTAGGTTACTGACCGAATATTTCTACTAAAACGCTTAACGCTGTCTACGTCACTGAGATGCTTTGAAGTCTGTTGACGTAACATACAGAACACAGATGCTATCGGCGGGATACATTCGTTATGTAACAATGTTTCACAGAGGGATACAAAAATATATTGGGTCGATGAAAAATTTGTATCGGGCTTTGCTTTGCCCAGTACAGCTTTTTTAATCGACCCAATATTATTAGTTATACAGTGTTTTACAGGGGGATACAGAAATATATTGGGTCGATGAAAAAAGGTGTATTGTATCCCCTGTAAAACACTGTATAACGAATTTATCCAGCAGATGACTTTTGGTTTGTGTGTGTTATGTCAACAGATGTCAAAGCTTCTCAAGTTTCCAGAATAACCTGATCAATATGACATATACAGTAATACAAGAAAACAAGTGAAAATAATTATATATCAATTTTTTCTCACTGATATGTCTTGCATCTAATTAAATTCAAAACATTATATATGTATTCAACTGGCGAACAGAATGTTGTTTTCTATGCTGTTTTCTAGATGCCGCATCACTCTTTGTTGTACAGATAGTTTGATTTTGCGATAGATCTGACATATTGAAAAAAGGCCCCCGGGTAAAAATTCTACGGTGTAAACTCATTGTTCTATGGCCAGGGGATCATTATTCTATGATGAATAATGACACCCAGGTTTTTATTCTTTGGGGCCATGATTCGTCTTTACTCTTGCGATTGATAATTAATACAGCGCGTGCAATTTACAACGCCAACCTCGATTTATTCCGATCTTTCACTGGACTCTAGTTATTGTTTATAAGATAGTGTTGGTTGCCCTGTCTAAGGTTTCTCCTTTAAAGCGGGTTTACATACCAATTTTCTTTCATAATTCAAAATTTATCAATTTCATGCATAAGAAGAGTGGAAAATATGAATAGGTTGGCGGGCAATTTTCTTTGCCATGAGATCTTGAAATACATAAGAAGATCATTTCCTACACAAATTTCAATAATAATTTAATTATTACTTGATACTTGATGGCTACTTTATTTATTTGATCACCTGAGTGTACGTACCTTTACTCATGATTCATCAGCTATATTTCTTTTTCTTGAACAACTTTTTACTTATTTGCTTTAAAACATCGAGGACAATGTCATGAATATAAATGACTGGCGTCAAGAGAAAAGGGCCCTTATTATTTATGATGACAAATTATACTAATTCTCCGTGTTTGAACAAGCAACAGAAAAAAAAACCCCAACACCTGTACATTTGTAAATGGGGCATATAGATAGCAATGAGCTGCAAATCATTAAAAGAGCAGAGACATTTTGTGAGAAAAGGAAGTGATAACAAAAATGTATCCCTGCGGGAGCAATTTCATGTCCAAAGATACATGTACCTACTTTTGTGGAAACTTCGGCTAATAACTTTTCTAAAAGCGGTTTCAGTGATACTTTTTTTAGAAAAGGAAGTGATAAGAAAAATGTATCCCTGTGGGAGCAATTTCATGTCTAAAGATTCCTCTTTTGTAGAAACCTTGGCTAATAATTTTTCTAAAAGCGGTTTCAGTGGTACTTTTTGTATCAACTTAAGTAAAAGAAATAGTACCATCGTTGAACGTTTTAGAAACTATCCCAACCACTTAATTTTTCTTATATTTTTTTAAAAAGCAAAAAGGTAAATATTCAGATTAAATGATTACTGAACAAACTTTATCTACTTATTTTCATTAAAATACCAAGCACAATGAATATCATAACAAGGTAAAACTGGATGACAATTTAATATCAATTCTCTGTAAGGACCAAAGGAAGTTGAAAATAGCATGTCATAGATTTTGATAATTTGTATTATATTACATGTTTATGATAACCTAAGAATGAAAACACAACTCTTTGATGAAATTGACCTTCCGTTGCCATGGTAACAAGGCCCCAATTTTCAACAGGTATTTTGAAGTCTAAAATAAGAGGTTTTCACGCATCTGGTTGCCATGGAAACCGGTATCAATTCAGATTCCTCATAACAAATAACATTTATTCTTTACTTCTATTTTGTCAATCCATATAAAATTAAATGGCACTCCATACAGTAAATCAGCAAAATTCAGACAAAAAATGTCAATATTTTCCTTGAAAATATACCCCAAAATTAGGTCTGTTTTTCGTCAATTTTGATGTTTTTCACATTTGAATAAAAAAAAATAAGCAATGGGTAATTTAAATATTTCTTAATTGAGTGTTAATCTATGTTGACTGATCTAAAATTTGAGGGGAAAATCTAAGTGGGGAACATAACAGAAATGCTACTTTTAAGCTGAAAAAGTGGTTGCTATGGCAACATTTGATATCAGATGGTCTCAGGTAGGGTATCTTTTGATTCACTTTTAATATATATAGACAAAGTTGGCAATGGCAAAGGTATATGTTTAAGATAACTTTGATGAGTATCAATTGCTGTATGACCTTGATTCTATTCCAAGGTCATTCAAATATAGGTCAAGGTCATTTCAAATTTCCGCAAAAATTTATTCCAAAATTTGATTTTTTCTTATTTTTGACGTCGTTTTTTGTTGTTTTACTATACTTATTTTGTTTGGTGATTTTGCTTGATTTAAGTCTTCCAATAAAAAAAGAAAATGAGATAGTGCTTAAGTATGTATGGTATTTTTGTATAGAATTAGTCACATGTAGCCAAGTTCGATCAATTTCGGTTGATCGTTTCTTCAACGCATTCTAAATTTCTGTTATCAAAATTTCTTGAAATTTCTAAAAAGTGGGTCCTGGAGCATCATATCCCACCCATCCTGCTACGTCTTTCTGTACACTTTTTCGACATAGTAACTTTCACACATTTTTGGCATATTACATTGTTTAGATTTAGGATCACTGATGAGGGTTATGTACCCGAAACGTGCATGTCTGGTCCACGTTGCCAATTTATCTGTTCTTAAATGATGCTATTCAATTTGAAGACGTTTACATCTCGTCCAAAAAGAGAAAAAATCATGAAAATTTTCCATTTCTGTTACAAATTGTTGATTAGAAATGAAATACTTAAAAAATGCTGATGTCTATGAAACAAAGGGAGTAGATACAATCTTTCGTGCATATTCAATATCATATAATGGATTTCCCATAATTTCATAACATTTTAACGTGACATCATATATTTCCCTTGAAAAATCACGAAAAACGCTAAAATTTAATGTCTTTGTTTGAGTGACCTTGAAATTAAACGATATGACCTTGAAATGTTTTCAAGGTTATTTTCTAATTCATATCCTCTTTATTAATGGTCACATGAAGTTTGATTATAAAAGACAGAATAAGGCCTTCACAATAGCCTTTTAATGTTTGCATGTGCTTTAACATATGTGTCAAATGTTGCCATGGTAACCTATTTCGGCATTTAATTCCAAGAAAACAAATCAGTTCCCCACTCCAGATTTTCTCATTTTCAGAAGACCACAAATAGATATGTAAAAAACTATAATCTTTATTACTTAAAAACCATTGCTTTTGCAGTAATTGCATTGCAAAAACTGGCAAAAATGGCCTAAAAAGGGGCTGGAAAAAAGGCCTTACAAATGCTTGAATTTTCCTTACGTTTGATCCCAAATAACAGTAAAATAAGAATAAATGGTTCAGATTTCTAAATTCAATATTCTTATGGAAGGACGAAGAAATGCTTTTGGGAAGATTCAATTCTCCACATATTAATATTCCATGGAAACATGGACCATGAAAATGTCTCGTTTATCACGTATTCCAGACCCCCAAAATTTTTGACATGGTTACCATGGCAACCAATGCTCCAATTCCACAATGATATCTAAATTCCGGCTTAACACATTATACATGACTCTTGTACCAAAAATCGTTCATTTCTGTGACATGCTATTTTTCAATGTTGCTGAAATTGTTTGGTCCTTACAGAGAATCCATATTAATACATTTAATATTTTTATTTCAATTTAGCTATCTTTACTTTTAAGCTGTTATACTTATTGTTTGTAACATTTACACAAAAACCAGAATTTCATCAAATTTCTTTGCTTTGATCATATCTAACTGGAAGAATAAATGAATAAGCTTAGAATCCCTTATTGTAAAACTCAAGCTGTAGAGAGTGCGTTAATAATCGTTTGATCCGGTAATGTCGTCACTGGAGAGGGGAATTACGTTAATGTTGCTTGTGTGTTAGTATGTTTGTCTGCTTTTTCTTTTCTCGTGAGAAAGCACGGTTTTACATCTTTCATTTGTTAGTATGCCTAAACACGAAAATATCATTTTTGGACCTAAATATCATAATTGTAATTGTATATGACAAACGAGGTGATTTTGGATCCATCATAGTGAATTTCCCCTAACTTAACAGTGATGTTACCAGACTACCGTCATACGGCATTTACATATAACAACTCATCCGGTACCCTAGAGCATGTAATTATATTTTGGATGTTCACAGTAGGAATTTACAAATTATCAAGAAATTTTAGGTCAAGGATTCCGCTTTAGTAAACAAGTAAAGACTTCTGGAAATTTTACGAAAATTACAGTCAGCTTTTTAAAAAATTCGGTTCTATTCAAGCTATATAGTATATTACTTTGAGTATTACACAACCTGCCTTTTGTGGTGATATGATTAACAAAATTAGATGGATCAAAGGTAGACGGCATAACCATTAAAAATGCGTCAGAATCATCAAATGCCTTTCATACCGTGGATATGATCCTAATGTCACCAGACGGACATTAGGCTTGGTATTTGACCGATCTACACTCTTACTGACTGTGACGACAGGACTCCATGACGGGCCCTGTCCAAAGTTCTTTAGAGAAGACAGGGCCCCGACCACCTGTCCTCCCTGAATGTCAGTCAGACTCCTCGGGTTATAACATGCATGAGCTCGCTACAGCCGGTAGAGAACGAAAGTTTACATTATCATTTGTATTAATTCAAATTTTCGGGCGAATTTAACGTATACATTCGCAGTTATAAATAGTCTTTTCAAAACGTCATTTTTAATTGGGATGTGCAGCTTGAATTCATTTCACTGGTGCCACCTACAATGTATTGCGTATTTACAATAGAGGTAAATGGAGATTTAATTTTACAAATGAGTTAAAGAAGATCCTGACGACAATCTCAACAGCACTCATAATAGAGCACAAAATTAAGCATCGACGGACCCCTAGCAAGCTAGAGGTGGGACCAGGTGCCCGGGAGGAGTAAGCATCCCCTGTTGGTTTGCCGCACCCGCCGTCGATGCCCAAGCACGAAAACGAAAAGAACATACAAAATTCATACAAAGAACATACAAAATTCAAAAAGTCGACAATATTATGGTCGTTACTGCATATTTTCATATAAAACTTTTTATGGCTCCTTTTTTCCTCAATCAAGAGCCTTCGGAATAAATTTTACGTTTTCGATAAAATTTATTTTCAGGGACACTGTATCTTTAAGTACATGCCCCCTTTTTTACACCCATTTACATATTCATCTGTGTTGCTTGGACCCCTGCGTTTTGCTGTCTTGTTTGTTTGGTCATGTAACAGGAGATTATTTTACACTGCAATTGTGCGTTCTTCGAGACCTTTAAGTAACAGGAAAAGTGGGAGGGCTGTGTGCAAGTAATACGGATAACAACACCATTTGCTACTTGCGTAGCAGACGACCGTCCTATGTCAGCATCGGTTTCTCATTGGTCTCGTTGGTTTATGTGTTGTCATTTGTTTCATGTCTTTTATGTTGTATGTCTCTTTTTTGTATCTTGCTGAGCTCGTTTTCTCTGTGTTTTCGCATCGGGTTTTGGGTGTTTTGCTGTTTGTACTGCAACCTGGTCTGATTGGAGATTCCCTTCCTTCTATTGTGATTATTATGCCCCCGGAATCAAAGATTCATGTAGCTTTTTGCCTGTCAGTCTTTTTGTCTTTCAGTCTGTCTGCTTGTCCGAGGCAAAATTTGTACAGTGGGTATAACTTTTGAATGTTAGGTGATATAGCTTTCATATTTCACATGTGTTTTCCTTGTCATGACTTTGTTTTATTAATTCCAAACTTTTTGACAAATTTTAATGCAAATAAAACAACATTTCAGTAAATAACCTTAATTCCATAAAATGCCTTTACCGTGATGATTTTCAGGAGATACATGTAACAGCGATTTTCCTAAAGATAAATTCAGAATAATCCACCTAACTTACATCACTTTGATGTTTCTGTGTGATTTGGCGTTCATTGTACCGTGTCCGTCTCATTCTGTACGTGTCTGCTTTGTGTTTTTGCAATGGATGTTTTGCTGTTGGTGCCGCAACCGAGTGTTGTTGGAGATCCCCTCTTTTCTTTTACATACTTTTAACCGAATTAAATATAATGGTTATTAAGGCGAATATTGCTTCTCGACGGAAGTTTCACCATCATTTTTCCGGAAGCACTGATAGAACCTTTGAGTGTGATTCATTATTATCTCGCTTCAGCCAAAAGAGCATGAACTGTTTTCTGTTTGCCTACTGAACCACTACTACATACATTTATGATACAAACAGTGCATAATCATCTTCAGTAATCAATATTCATTGGTTTGTTGTAATTACCAGGCATGTATCTTCAAGTACTTCCTAGTTACTTTGATAGAAATTGATCAAATCTGATATCTTTAAACAAATACTACTTCAATGCAGTTCACAACACAATTTGAAGATCTTGAATAGCATGCTTTTATTATGTGAAGGTGATTGAGTCTTTGTAATTAGGGATGAATGGAACAACATTAGGCCATTGTTAAGAAATATTTTGTTGGCGGGTACCTTTTATGGAAATTTCTCAGTAAATAAAAACATAACCATTTTGAAATTGAAAATATATCCAGACGAAACTACATCTCACTTAATGCTTTTGGATACCATAGAATGTCTACCAGCACCAATATGAGAAGCTAGTAGTGGGATTTCTGGAAATAAACAATTATGCACCTCCCTCGAAGAAATAAACTCTTATTTTTTTGTTTACGATCTTCCTTTCCAAATTCAGTTATATTGATTGTACGTTTGCATGGCTAGCGGGAGGATACCTCCGGAAAAAAGATTATGACGTAAAACTGAATTCTAAATTACTACAACATTACAAGATCTTGCAAATGAATGTGATTATTTAAGAAGCTAGTTGTTATTTCTATTCTAATATAGCAAGTGAATGGGCGGAATTCAGCGCACTGGAAATTTGTTGGAGATTTTACACCAGGCGAGTTCTATGGTACATTGTACATATAGGGATAAAATTTCAAATCATATTAGAATTTAATAGTCTTTTCTTCCAATGACCAAATTTTCTATCAATATGTACATGAATATTGCCTTAGAAAAGCAAAATCGTTTTATAAAAGGCAAGCACACTTTATACTTTTTTTGAGTCGTAAATTTATCAATGCATAACGAAATGATCAATTACCATGAGAATAGACTACTCAGTTTCCAATTACAGATTTGCCTTGTCCTTGACCTTTAGGATTTCTGCTGCATGTTTTTCTGCATCCTGTTTTAACTCCTTTTCTTGTTTTGAGCAAAGGGTTAGATCATGCTTATTGAGTGCCTTCGTTTTTATCAGTATTTTCTGCTTCAATGTCTAATAACATTAACTTCTCTTTTGCTTCAACGTATTCCTCTTTAGATGCAGATTCTTGTAAAACTATTTTGATCTTCCTTTTCCTTGTTTGTCGTCTGATCTAGTAAAAAGAGGTCTTCATTCAAACATGTTCTTGATTTCAACAAAACAAAAATAAGAATATTAATAACATAAAAATAAAACACTAAGAGCTGATATCAACAACATCAAGCTAAGAAAGAATAGAAAACGACAAATTTTATTAATATAAAGGAAATGACTGCAAAAAAGATCTCGGCGCAGAACTCAATTTCTTATAACAAATCCATATAGAATATCACGATGGTTTCTGATTCATGTTTGCAACTGTTCCAATGGACATTCTTTATCGTGCATTAACATCGACGGCGGGTGCGGCTAGCCAACAGGGGATGCTTCTCCTCCCGGGCACCTGATCCCACCTCTAGCTTGCTAGGGGTCCGTCGATGCTCAACATAGTGCTCTATTGTGAGTGCTGTTGAGATTATCGTCAGGATCTTCTTTAACTCATTTGTGTCACACTTATGCCCTTTGCCGTGTGGAGCTCGTAAAAAAGTTCCCCGCGAGGGGTTTGACAGTAAGTGTTTTGAATATATTTCCCTGACATGGTCGCCATAGCACTTTCTATATAGACATACGTCAGGCAGTGCATGCATTTTATATAATGTGTTCTTTATCGTGCATTAACATCGACGGCGGGTGCGGCTAGCCAACAGGGGATGCTTCTCCTCCCGGGCACCTGATCCCACCTCTAGCTTGCTAGGGGTCCGTCGATGCTCAACATAGTGCTCTATTGTGAGTGCTGTTGAGATTATCGTCAGGATCTTCTTTAACTCATTCTAATGATTTTGCCTCACCTTCTCGACTTTGAGACTGAATAACTGATGTTCTTCATCAGTCTTCTTTTAATGCTTATCATGCATCAATGCCAGATAAGATTTTGGGGACACTTTGAACACTTTTGGCCTCATTCTGGATTAAATCTGAATGAAGCAGGAACCTGTACACAGTTTCAATAGGAGACTTTCATAAATACACCATGAATGCCAAGTTTCATTAAAATTCTTCGAAAGCTCTTTCCCTTTAATGTCGCCCGCAACTCAAGAGCGACTTATCTGGAACACTTTGTCCAGCTTCTGTCTGTCTGTCTGGTAGTCGCACATTCACATATTTGGCTATAACTTCAAATACATCAGACATCTTTCAAAATTGCAGGGATGGTAAATTGATGAAACTCATCACCCATATAGGCCAAGATAACTTTCAATGTCAATTTCACAGAAAGCATTTATTTAGTGAAAAAAAAATAATTAAGAACTCTTTTATCAACAAAATGATGTGAAACTTTTAATGTTTAGATGCAATATTAAGGTCAAGGTTTGGCCATAGTACATTGTTTAGATTGAGGACCACTGACGTGCATGTCTGGTCCATACTGCAAATTTATCTGTTCATAAATGATGCTATTGAATTTGAAGACGTTTAACATTAGAGTCATACAAACCTGTTGAACAGGGTTATATGACATAAACATGCAGTGAATCAGTGCACAAAAAAGAATATTCAAAGACAATATAACAATGCTTGGCATTTTTGACAAAACAATTCATAAGAAATACGTAATTATTCATTATATTTGTCGGATGTTCTTTATAACATACTTTTATTGATTTTCTAGTTGCGATTAGTTTTCTTGCCACGTAGCCAATGACCCGTGCATTGAATGAAAAATAGAAAAAAAACCCACAAATATTTAAAGATATTATGAATATTTTTTGTAAACACGCATGTTGATAAAAATCGAAGTTAGATGTGTTTATTTTGGCGGAATGAGTACTGTGCATTCCATTTTTGTTGGAAGGGGGGGGGGGGTGCTTGCCGTTTATTTTTTTTATACGAGAAAATAGATTTGATTGAATTGTGAGAGAAAAATGTCAATATGTTAGCATTAACCTTCTGTTTGCAAAGCGAGAATCCACTACCGACCCATAAGCCATTCACACACGAGCTTATTTTGGTGAAGGGATATTTGTATTGTCATACTCTAACCGTACAATGTAAATTCCTGACATTCCGGATTCTTCAAATTACAACTTTTTCTAGGCTTAATCAATAAAATACAGTGCGCAAGTGATCACAAAGTCGACCTCGTCAATCTACACACTGGTCTCAATAATAAAAATTCATTCCTTGCCCCAATGCTGCGTGGTTCTGGCTGGAAGATTTCTTAAAGTGAGGTTTCACAGGACGACGTCAGAGTGAGCATAAACCAATACGAATCACGTGATTTGTGTGCACAAAATGTAAAGAAATGTAAAGAACAATCGAGATACATGTATACAGCATATCTTGCCTCTTCCTCTGAGGAAAAGTTATAGTGCTGCTAAAGGATAGAATTCCCCATCAGTAACATTTATTCTTTTGCGACCCCTTATTTTCTTTTTTTTTGATTTTAGGAACTTTTTAACTTTCTAAATGGCTTTGTCAAAACATTTTGTGTAGTAGGATAGAGCCACGTACTTTACCTTCGTTGTCCAAAGAGTTACTCAATTGATGATTTAATGCTAGACCCTACATCATTCTCAAAATAAATTAGCCCCTTATCGAAACTATGACACTTAAAGAAGTGTTGTAAAAATTATAATATTTCTGCTTTGCTGTAGATATTTCTATATATTCATCAATTTTTTCGTGAATGATTATGATATCGTTCTTGACATTTTTGAATTTTCCCATTACTTCTTGATTCATTGTTTATTTCTGGTGATATTTATACCTTCCGGCAAGTCGTCCATTTATAGGAAAGGCTTTCCGCCTAGACATTGCCTCGAGCGGTAACTTGTTTTGTTTGAAAAATACCAGTACAAATAAGCTAAACGTTTCATTCTCTTGTTGTAGGAAAATTATGTATTTGCCAAAGCCAGAAGGTTCAGTTAAGCTTTTATTTATACGTCTTATATGTCGTTAGTTGACACTTTGATCATTGAAAAACAATTCTCAAGAAATCTGAAGTGACATTGAGGCAATTGTTTCAGATCATTTGTTTTCGATAGCGACAGTCTCTAGAAATTTAGTGCAAAAAGTTAGTTAAGCGGTGGTCACATGTATGTGCTGTCTGTGTGCAAAAACGTAGACAAACCTTGGGTATCCGTACGGTGTCCGTGCGTTGTCAGTACGTGTCCCGCACGGCCTCCTTGCGGATTTGGGAACACGCAGACAGGGCGTAGCAGTTTTAGTGCATACAGAACTTTCGCTGCGTCCTGTTTGTGTGTTGTCTAAGAGTTCAACAAGAAGTACGACGTGCAACGTACCTTCGACTCAAGGAAGTGAGGACTCCGTGCGTGAGCAGTACGTGTGAATTCGACATCCTTACAAAAATGTAGAAGACGTACGGGGAAAGTACGTTGTAAGCAAGTTGCACACAAGTCGTAAGTACGTGCAACGCACTTACTTTTTTGCACTACATATGATGCATGTTACCGTCTATATAACCGTGCTTGCGACATGCGAAACGCACTGCTTCCATACTCTTGCCACTTCCTTCCTTGTGTCTTCAGAAAAACGCAGCGCTTGAAGCCTTAAAAAAGTGACAAACTAAAAACTCCCACGGCAGGTTGTGACCACGGCTTTAGTGATGTCCTGATGAAGGCTTAGGAATTGTTCTAAATATTAATAGGGTATATCAATGGATGTGATTCAAACCGAGTATCAAGGATTTCCGTGTACCATGTCGAGGATTCCTGATTCATAATCAAAAGCAAATCATGAACACCATGCAGGGTTTAATTTCCTTGTCAAGCACGGAGGTCTGTAAGTCCCCGAGGACATCGCTCGCCTAGTTTTAGTGTTTACGCACTACATTGAAATTTATTTCAAATGTTCTGTCATCAATAAACATCAAAGAAGTACCTAACAGTTCTTCAGGCTCAAAATTATACCTTAATTTCTAAAACTAAGGGGGTATCTCCCTCATTACATAGCTCTGTCCTTAGCTGGGGATTCGGCATAATGTTTACGGTCATATTTAGATTTAAGCTCCTCGCGCCTGTCCTCCAACGATTTTTTTGCACAATACTTTTCACTTAAACAGCTTCTGAATACATCCTACACAAAATTTGGAGCCACACATTTTTTGCAAGAGGAAATTAACAGTCTATATTGTAGATGGTGCCAGGAAAATTCGTTTTGGCTTTATTCAACCTGCTACTGACGAGGATTTAATATCCAGAACACGTGTCTAGTACAATAAAATTGGTACTATAGAACATACACCCAATAATAGATTATTTTTCTCCATATGTACGAACATATCTAGAACAAAGCAGGGGATATGAAACAAGACTCGATTGTAGCACCTTCAGCAGAACACCGAAACATGCGTTTGTGAAAGCACGAATTAGACATGCACAATAAGTGAAATAAAAGGTTTAAAAAACACCAAATACGACACAAAAAATAACAATTGTATGCGTTTTTGCCATGTTTTGATTCAGGCTGAACAACCAAACGCATTAATCATTAATGACGTCATAATAAACGTTCGTACTTTTGTTGGATCATCCTACTCCGTGATGTTTTTAGTCCCCTACCAGCAACGCCGAAGGAGACTCTTAGTTTCCTCTCGGTCTGTCTGTCCGTCCGTCTGTCCGAATATCAGTTTTCCGGACTTTTATCTGCAACGGATAGAGATATTCAGATGAAATTTGATACGCAGCTTGGTCTTGGATAGTTACAGAGCAAGTTCGACTTTCGTCACGCTTGACCCATTTTCCGAGGAGTTATGCCCCTTGATGACTTGGAAAATTCAGTTTTTGTCAGTTTTCCGGACTTTTTTCTGCAACTGATGGAGATATTCAGATGAAATTTGATACACAGCTTGGTCTTGGATAGTTACAGAGCAAGTTTGGCTGTCATCACGCTTGACCCATTTTTCAAGGAGTTATGCCCCTTGATGACTTGGAAAATTCAGTTTTTGTCAGTTTTCCGGACTTTTTTCTGCAACGGATGGAGATATTCAGATGAAATTTGATACACAGCTTGGTCTTGGATAGTTACAGAGCAAGTTCGACTTTCGTCAGGCTTGACCTATTTTTCAAGGAGTTATGCCCCTCTTTAACTTGGAAAATTAAGTTTTTGTCAGTTTTCTGGACTTTTTTTTCTGCAACGGATGAAGATATTCAGATGAAGTTTGATACACAACTTGGTCTTGGATAGTTACAGAGCAAGTTTGACTTTCATCACGTTTGACCTATTTTTCGAGGAGTTATGCCCCTTTATGACTTGGAAAATTCAGTTTTTGTCAGTTTTCCAGACTTCTTTCTGCAACAAATAGAAATATTCAGGTGAAATTTGATACTCAGCTTAGTCTTGGATAGTTACAGAGCAAGTTCAACTTTCGTCACGCTTGACCTCTTTTTCGAATCGATAAAGCAGATAAAACCTCAGAACTGAGCTGCACAGACAGTAAGTTTAATTTAAACTCATATATGTTTCATTGAAGAGTAATTCATAGGCAGAGTTGCAGGACATAAATATATGCCGCCGGTAGGGGACTATATCGCTCAGCGATCATAACATTTTTTCATTTTTTTTTGTCATTTGCATATTTTATTAGGATCACTCCGATGATATTGGAGAAAGGGGGTTATCAAGAACATTGAAAAATGTAGGACAGCACGATATAATAATTAAATGAATTCTACCCACGAGTGAATGATCAAAGGTGGCTCCACTAAAATGAATAAATGCGGCGCAGCACAACTTTTAGAAAATGTCTGAAATGAATACAAATAAACAAAGACTGATGTAGTCAGCGAATCCGATCTTCTTCAATAGAACTTCCAAAACATATTTTGACTGCATTGAAAAAAAATGTAAAGGTTGTATATTTTCGATATAAATAAACATCAAAGAAGTACCTTTCCGTTATTCAGTCTCAAAGTCGAGAAGGCAAGGCGAAATCGTGAGAATTCCCATCGAAACGGTTGCGAACCCCGGAATGAACAACATTCCGAAGTGAGACCAGGTGCCCGGGGTTAGTCAGCGTCTCCTGACTGCATGCAACATCCGTCGCAACAGCTCCATGGAAACCTGTCAAATTCGGTGATTGTCTCGATGTACATCTTGATGTACAAATCAGGTATGTATGTCTTGTTTGGTGATGACGGCAGTCATTCAATAACAATGTAGAATGTCACTGTTCATTCTGGAAAGGGGGATCTGATATGCTTTTATAATATCCCCGTAGCGACCGAAGAACTTCCGCTTTGATGATTTCAGTCGTTGTGTGATATAACCCTGAACAAGTAGCTTACTTGCAAGCCGTCTGGCTCTAATGATAAAATCTTCATATTTGGAACATGATCCGGCGTACCGTATCAGCTGAATAACAAAAACTCTATAAGCAGGAGAAGACGGAATGTTGCTACTCATGAAAGGGAAGTTCAAATCGTCGCGCTTGTCATACAATGAGGTGTTCAAATGGCCGATGAAACACCACTGCGCATCTAATTTGAAAAAAAAGTAATATTATAACGATTAAATGGTAACTTTTACATTATATGCCAATTTTCTGACTAGGAAAGGGAGGGGATCTCCGACCAGACCCAATTGCAGCACCAACAGCAAACAAAACACACCAGATGTGAAAACACAAAGACGATCACACTGAGAGACGTTAAAGAGACATACGACATATAAACATCAACGACGAAAGAGTACTGCACATCAACGAGACCAATGGGTAACCGTAGAAGTTGGACACATTGAGTCCTATCGTCATGGTTGGTCAGTGTGTAATTTTGAAATAAAAACACGTCCATACCAATATGATACAGACATAATAATTTTAATCGGGGGAAGAACTTCTTCTAATAAAGTCAAAGCTTCTGGGCATCTATAAATGGTTTTATATTACTCCCTTCGTCTCTGGATATATTTTCCTATACTTTTTCGTTAGTTGTCCTGGTCGGGTTTTTTGCAACTAAAACGAAAATTTCCGTTTTTTAATTTTTTTACTTTTATATTCCTGTACTCTAACGAATCTGGTTTCTGCCCTTCCCTTCGTAACTTCTTTTTAATTGTCAAGATCTCTCGACAAAAAAGTAATGCATACGTATGAAATGGGAAAAGGTTTCCACGATAATTATGTTGCATTAACACTAGTGGATCATGACATTTTTAAAAATGCATTACATAAAAATACAATGCATAAACAGGGGAGATCAATGTAAAATGTTACACATCTCCAAATTCATCATTTTTGCAGCGTGGATCAGACATGAACATTTCGAGTACTTAACCCTCGTCAGTGATCCTTAACCCAAACAGTCTAATATGGCCAAAGAGTGTGAAAGTTATGTTAAAAGAGATGCTCTCGTTTAATCCTTTATTTATTTAGGTTTTCTTCAGTGAAATGCTCTTTTGTACTTGAAAGCCCTAAACCTTAGTGCAAGCCCTTACATATCTAATGAGTCATGCAATATAATTATAGCTAAGGGTAACCTCGGGGTAATGTCAGCAATGTTAAACGTCTTCAAATTCAATAGGATCATTCAAGAACAGATCAATTTGCAGCATTGACCAGACATGCACGTTTCGGATAATTAACCCTCGTCAGTGATCCTCAATCCAAACGTCAAGGAAAAGTTGCTGTACGGAATAATCAAAATTAAAGATAACACGAGGGCACATGTAGCCAAGTTCGATCAATTTCGGTTGGTCGTTTCTTCAAACGCATTTCAAAATTTCTGTTAACACAATTTTCTCAAATTTCTTAAACCTGGGTGCTGTAGCATCATATCCCAGGCATCTTGCTACGTCATTCGGTATATTTAGGACATGATTTTAACACTCACTTACAGATAATTTGAAGTTTTATTTATTTTACAACGTTTAACAAACAAGTTTCACAACTTATATCAATGTCTCACGTTGGCTCAAAGGAGCAGGAGGAAACCGGAGTAACTGGAGAAAAACCTCCTACCGAGGCCTGGGTGGGGGACCACCTACCCTCCCACATAAGACCTTTCGCCAAATCTGGGATTTGATCCCGGGACCTTTGAGGTGAGAAGCGAGCGCGCTACCACTGCGCTAACCCGGCCTTACAGATACATAGACGATGTGTTGTCCATCAATAATCCAAAATTCGCGGATTACCTCAGCAGTATCTATCCTTCGGAGCTTGAAGTCAAAGAAACTACAGAGACAAATAATTCAGCATCCTATTTGGACATAATGTTGTCCCACGACACTGATGGTGACATGAACACCTCACTCTATGACAAACGTGACGACTGCAATTTTAGCATTACAAACTTTTTTTTCTGAGTAGCAACATCTCTTTCCTCCAAACACCGCAAAAATGTTGTCGATCAGAAAGTTTAACATCTGAATAATATCTATTTCAGTGTACTTATTTTCAGAATCGGACTTTTCTTTTACAAAGTAGTTTTGTCATAGTTAACAACAATACATTTGTATTTGCGATTGTCGTTCTTACTTGTAAACGCATTACTTATAATTTTTTGTAAGTCTTTCTTTCAATTAAGAAGGTGGGATTGTAGTGTAAAGTGTCGAAAAATCAAAGGCTTTGATCGAATGGACTCTATGAAAATGAGTGTGGATTTCAAATGTTCTAAAAGTTCTTTCGAATTTTTATAAATCCACAACTGGTTGATACCACTGCGAGAATATACTGTCGAACAATATTTTTGAAGCCCAGATTTGATTTCAGATAAAACTTTGGTGTGTAAGATCGATACAGATTAGGTAGAACATTTTGAGGAACCAGCGATGAAACGTTGTTCATACGGATTCTTATGCATTTTAGATATGCAGTATAAGTATGGTAAATCTAAATCTAAATTGTTAGCGTCCAAGCCAAAGGGAGCAAGAGCTGATTTGTGGTTATCTATTATTTCAGAGGCAGAAAGGTTTATTGGGGTGTAAGTGGGATTTCCAGTTGTCGTTTTTAAACCCAACTCTTTAACTAGACTGTCGAAATAGTACTTTTTGTAAGTAAAATGTGTAATTATTTGAGGCTTTGTCTGCTGGTTTGATGACATAATGTTCTTGGAGGTAGGCAAACTCTGTGACAACATCAGGGTCTTTAAAGATAGACTCGAATCTGGTGTTCACAGTTGATTTCAATCGGTAAATTCTAGATAAAAGTAACCCTCTGATGGATTTTATCCATTTGGAAAGGGTGTCAAGCTGTGCATCCTCTTTCTTTGCCCAACATCTTGCATATTCCTCACAAGAGTCCATGATAATTTTGACATTTTGGGTCCATGTAAAAGACATACTTTTTCTGTATTTGGGACCCTTTTTTAACATTTCTCTCAACTTGTCGTTCTTGACAACACTAAGGGCACCAGTAATAACGTGTCCACAAGGAGAGTTGTTGAAATCCGATGAAGAACATTCGCAAGGAAGAGGATGTAGTGATGGATTACTTATATCAATACACTGCAAGAATCGTTTGTAATTGTTAATTTTTAGATGCAACTGTTAGTGTGTAGCAATATGAAATACAAGGAGGTTCTTTTCTTTTGAAATATGGTGGGATTTTTTTCCGTGACAGTTTTGTGATTCAAAATTTGACCAAGATGCAATTGATCAATACCTTTGTTTCCAAATCTTACTTTAATGACAGGACGGTTTGTTTTCTCTTCTGATTTATCTGATCTAACTGCTTGAAATAAACGAAAAGTGGAAATGTCCAAGATGACCCCTTATAGTCTGTATTCTTGGGTTCGTGTATCGGTAAATGTGAGATCCTTCGTATATTCGTAGTTTTCGTGTAACTTCCGTAAAGGAACAGAGTATATTTTCTTACGAATATAATGCAGGCCTAGAGGCTCATTCAAAAATGGAACCAAGCCATCGAAGGAGAAACTATGTATCTCAGGCCTATTATGTTTACGAATGCCATGACTTCGAGGTCTTCTTTTTGGTCTGTTGAATAAACTAGTCACATTTACCGATTTACAACCGGGACTTGTTAAGTTTCCTTTGCTGCTGATATTGTCGTTGCACCCATATAGCGCTCTTCTCGGTTGCGACGGAAAGGTATGCTCAAATTGGGATTGTTTGTGGGGTGATATATTTTATCCAGGATTCTGACTCTCAAAGATAAAACAGAATGATCGGCCTGGTCAAAATGCCGATAAAGACGTTGACTTCCTTTATTTGTTTATTTTTGACCGATGTCCTGACATTCTGGTTTGGAGCTGACCTTTGGTTTCACCCACATAAATCAATCCACAAAGTGAGCTCTCTATTCCGTAGACAACATTAGATGTCTTACAGTTTAGGTTTTCAAAACTATGCGTGTTAAATGTTTGTTTTGTGAGATTACTTGAGAATGAAGTGTCTGTTATGAGGATGTTACAAGTTTTGCAGTTCTTTGTGCCGAACTTAGAAATTGAGCAATCGCTTGGTGAAAATTGGTGCTCTTTTAGTATATCGACCACTTCAGTCTTAGAGGGATTGATTTTTATATAACCCTCTGCATGTTTATACCAAAACTCATGGTTGTTACTTTCTACAAATGTTTTAACTTGCATGTACCTGACTTATATATTAATAACAATCCATACTATTTCTCTTCAAAAATATTAAATATCAAGGTTAATTTATGCCGTCAAAAGTTTATTCTATGTTAATATGGCACACTCGTTTTAAAACGTAACATCACCTTATGATTTTCTTTGGATTTTGTTCAAATAATTTGATGACCTGATATTGCTTTCTGTCTTGTTAATTGTTTCATTTTCAAGAATGTGTACATCTATTGATTGTGTTATTTGGATTTTAGGTTTGACTTTATTTATTGTTGTAAAGTATGACAAAACCTACTTTGTAAAAGAAAAGTCCGATTCTGAAAATAAGTACACTGAAACAGACATTATTCAGATGTTAAACTTTCTGATCGACAACATTTTTGTGGTGTTTGGAGGAAAGGTCTTCCAGCAAATTGTCGGAATTCCAATGGGGACCAATTGTGCCCCACTCCTTGCCGACATTTTCCTTTACTCGTACGAAGCTGAATTCATTCAATCTTTGGTCTCTGAAGGGAAAAGATACATAGCTTCTGACTTCAACTTCACTTACAGATACATAGACGATGTGTTGTCCATCAATAATCCAAAATTCGCGGATTATCTCAGCAGTATCTATCCTTCGGAGCTTGAAGTCAAAGAAAATACAGAGACAAATAATTCAGCATCCTATTTGGACATAATGTTGTCCTACGACACTGATGGTCACATGAACACCTCACTCTATGACAAACGTGACGACTTCAATTTCAGCATTACAAACTTTCCTTTTCTGAGTAGCAACATCCCTTCATCGCCTGCTTATGGTGTGTTCATATCTCAGTTGATACGCTATGCCAGAGCAAGTACCAAATATACGGATTTTGTTCTGAGAGCTAGGCGTCTTTCAGATAAGCTTCTCAGTCAGGGATATGTTTGTGACCGACTAACATCGTCACTGAGGAAGTTCTACGGTCGATATAGGGAACTCGTCATACACTATGATGTCCCACTTTCCAGAATGGTGGATGATATTCTGTCATAGACCATTTGAACCATCCAACATTGTACTCTATATCTTCCAAAATGGAAGTAACCGGATGTGACAGTTCTACCGAATTGAAGCGACGGGTGTTGCATGCAAGCAGGAAATGCTTACTCTTCCTGGGCACCTGGTCTCACTCTCATATCGGGAGTTCGCTTCTTTTCATATGGTGGAGGTTTTTGTTTGTTTGCTTTGGTTCCTGTTTTATCCTGATTTTGTATGCCTTCGGTTTCTGATTTTCTGGGTTATCGATTTTGTGCTGTAAACAGGGATATGGTCATTATCCATATTTGTCATTTCATTCACTTATGTCATACACCAACTGGCAACAATGTTTGGGCACTTGATTTTTTGTGTAAATACTGATAACGAGATTATTTTTTGTTATTTTAAAGAAGTGAATAGCTGTGCTGCGTTGTCACATGTTGTCTTTTTTATTACCAGTTCCCAGGTTTACACTTCCATAATACTGGTATTTTAGTGTTTGATATTTATTGTACCATCTGTTTTCAGATACATAGTGACTCTCCGTGTATTAATATATAAAATTAATGTTTTTTTGCAATGTTTATACAACTATTTTGCGTCTATGGATACCAGTTAAGTGGGAGAGTTGTGTGCACGTAATCCGGATAACCACACCATTTGCTTATAGCAGATGGCCATTCAAAGTCGGCGCCGGGTGCACATTGGTCTCCTCCCTTTTATGTCTTGTCATTAGTGTTTGATGTTTTTGTATGTCTGTTTCGATTTTTTGTATGATGTTCTAGTGTTTTTGTCGTGTAATTTTTGTGGTTTGTAGTTTTGTCTGATGTCATTTACGTTTCACCTTCTTGTGGGTTTGTTTTGTGATTAGTGCATGGTGGTCATGCTGGAGATCACCCCCTTTTCTTTCAAATCATCTATTGTTTGCAGTCCTTAATATCGTCCCTATCTCTGCTCTTTGGATCTCCAAATTTATCAATTCAAAATCATTCAGTTATTTTATCATCATGAACAATTATTTGATGAAACAATAAAAAAAAATTCTACTTGAGGACTTTTGAGGGAAATACAGAACAGAAGTTTGCAAGTACAAGAATGAAGTCTAATTGGCAGAAGCATGAAATAGCACTTTGTAACATACAGAGGTCCTCAATTGCAATGTTGCTTCATCCTTAACACCTTTTAAACACCAATTAATTGGAAGTAATATTAAGGAACAACTATTTAATTTTAAGAGGGGCGGACAGGAAGACTTTTGCCAGCTGGAATTTTTTTCAGCCATCTTAAGAGTCGGATATATTTTTTTCGCTAGCCCTTCGGGCCGGATTTTTATTCCTTTTTTTGTTAATTTTCCAATGTTGAAAATCACTCTTAAAGTTCATAATTCAAACAAGGAGTGAGATCAGGTGCAAAGTAAGATAATATTAAGGCTTGCTATCAGATCACTTCTTTTTAATTTCTGGACTGGCATATGAAACCTATTATCTTTTCACTTAAAAGATACTCAACGCAGACAGGCTAATTTCGTTCCTTTGAATCAAGTTTGTTTCATTTTATTTGTACTCAGTGTATGAAAAACAAAAAAGTGCTTACTTGGCATGTGGAAAGGTCGGAAGAGGAGAGGGGAGGTGCAATTTTATCCCCCCCCCAATAAAATCAAATGGTCGCTCCCTTATTTCACATCTCTCAATTCGTATCACGACTGAGTTGTTTCTAATCGGATGTGTCTTATAAAGCACAAGATTGATAATAGAAAGATTAAATGCAGAGAGAACAGATATATGATAAAACACGACATAAATAACTTAATCATACTTTATTACTTAGGCCTTAGGTAATTATGAGAACAATCTTTCGTGCACATCTCTTCAGCTTTTTTATGGGTCCTGGAAACAATGTAATTATACACCAAGAACGGATGTACGAACAATATAATAACAACAATTATGTTTTGAAGGTATATTCAACAAAAAAAAAATAATATCACAAATTTTGAGATTGGTTATTCGCAAAAATAGGTCACTGCACCATTATCTAGAACGATTTTGGTGAACTGCTTGCATTGGAATAGCTTCAAGAGATCTGCTATCCGAACTGCAGCTTAATAACAGCTTAATAGCCACTCTAAATTTCTTGTTAACGAGAGCATAAATAAAAGGATTGTAGAAGGCCGCCGATTTAGCAAACAAAGGTGGAATTACATGGAATATGACCGGAAGATGTTCGGGTGTTGTTAGCGTTGTCCAGATGTAAAATATGGCAAATGGAGTCCATGCTAGGAGGAATAAGAAAATAGCTACGGCACACATCTGAAATAGAAAAACAAATCCATAGAAAATAGAGCCTTATGGGTACATGATGTAATTGAGAGTAATTATGAGATAGTTTTTGTTCAAACCGAGAATAAAAGTACATTTATTTTTACACACATCTTTTAAATTAATACTAGAAATTAAAAAAAAACCAGACAAACGGACACGCCAAAACCTATATATACATGTACCCCCCGAATCTTCGATTACGGGGGCATAACAAGGTGAGTTAATCTGAATTCATTTCAAAATGTAAGAATATTAGGGTTTCATTTAGAGCTCGCTTTTTTCTTTTTACTTCCATACCGACATTCTTAAAATACCATGGGTATTTCTCTGATGGCATAAATCTGTCAACAGATACTTTGGCAGAAAATTTAGGTCAAGTTTAGTCTTTTGCTCTTCATAACTTTATTTATTTGTTTTGGATTTCCTCTTTTTCGGCCTCGAACATTACTGATGAAACATAACTAGGCGCCCAATATGGAGGGGAAACAGGTCAGTACTTAAAATATCGTTTTCGAATTCATTCATATTATATAGGAACTCGCGTTACAAAACGCACAGAAATTTCCTAAATATAATCACCTCGTTTAATACAACCATTCAATTTCGGATTACTAATAAGAATTACTCCAGTTCAGTCCTTTCCAAAACTCAAAAATCAGACTACAACCTGAACTTTCCTGGATCACTAAATTACAAACTGAGTACTTTCTTGTTTAAACGAACTTTATTGACAAGGAAACATTTCCTCGGCCTCCACTCCAAAAATATCAATGTGTTGAATTTGGAGACGTTTAACATTTCAATCCGTAAACGAAAATGTCGGTCACACGGAAAAAGACGAAACAAAAACTTAAAAACAGAGCTAGAATACATCGTACCCTGAGAGATTTACTAATTATATCACGCAACGGCGGCAGACACGAACTGCTTCATGCTCTTTCCTTAGTTCCAGCAGTTCAATTGAAATCTACCTTGGATGAAGCAGAGGTTGCATTCTTAAGAAATACTGATTGATTCACTGAATTACTTTTTGATATTTTTTTTCTGATAATTCTTCTCTCAACAATATGATATGTTTACTAAGATAATTTGCCTAATATAAGATTTACAATAACACTTTTTTGCATATATTATAGCAATTAATCTTTTTAAAGGCGGTTAAATAGTTACATAAATACATGTATTTAATATGACAATTTTCACAGTTTTACAAACCATAAACCATATACTCATAGATACAATAATATTTTCTTCATGATTATGTCACTTATTATAAACATGATAAATGTTTTGTGAATGCAGGTGTGGAATGTATGAAAAATTTATTTTGCTGAAGAGAAAGGATACACGTTACACGATACGAAAAAAAAAAAACAAACCACGATACACTATACACGACACGATAGAATAAATGTTAAATAATACATGTACACATTAGCTTGCATCATACAGCGCATAAACACGATAAAGCAAACAATTCAACTGTACACAATACGATATGATATGTAATGTGTGAGTTACTAGTATGTACGTGTCTTGATAATATTTGTATGATAATAACTAGTATTCGTTTTAGTTAAAAAAAGCACACATTTTTTTTGGTTTATCAAATCCGTGACTTGGAATCTATTATTTTCATTTACTCTACCCCAGTCGCCATAAAATATAAAAAAACAGTGACCTAATTAGCAGACAAAGGAGGGGATCTCCAACAACACCCGGTTGTAGCACCCACAGCAAAACCCCAAAACACCCAATGCAAAAACACAAAGCAGACAAGCACGGAAAGAGACGCATAAGGGACAAGGAACGTCAACGCACAACACAGAAACATCAAACACAAAGGACTACACATGAACCAACGAGGCCAATGGGCAACCGGTGCCGACTTAGGACGGCCATCTGCCACGGATATAGCAGAAGGTGTGGTTATCCTGGATTACGTGCGCACCACCCTCCCACTTTTCCGATTACCCAGAGGTCTCGAAGAACGTACAATTGTGGTGTAAAATAACCTCCTCACTGTCATATGACCACACACAAACAAGACCGCAAAACGCAGGGGCCCAAGCAACACAGATGAAAATGTAAATGGATATAAAAAGAGGGCGTACGTAATACAATCCGTGCTCTGCCGCCGCGAGCTCATGTATGTTATCACCCGAGGAGTCCGACTGACATTCAGAGAGGACAGGTGGTCGGGGCCCTGTCTTCTCTACAGAGGTTTGGACAGGGCCCGTCATGGAGTCCCGTCGTCACAGTCAGTCAGAGTGCAAGTTTTAAGAATGCGCTTGCACAAGACTGTAGATTGGTCAAGTACCAAGCCTAGTGTCCGTCTGGTGACATTAGGATCATATCCACGGTATAAAAGGCGTTTGATGATTCTGACGCATTTTCGATAAATATGCTGTCTACCTTTGATCCTTCTTATTTTGTTAATTATGTCACCATAAAATGCAGGTTGTGAAATACCTTAAGAAATATACTCTGTTGCTTGTATGGGTCCGAATTTCAAAAGAAGTTTATCATAATTTTTGTAAAATTTCCAGAAAGTCTTAACTAGTTCGTGAAAGCGAAAACCTTGTCCTAAAAGTTTCTTGGTAATTTGTAAATTTCTACTATGAAAATCCAAAACATCAGTACATGCTCTAGCATACCGGATGAGCTGTGAAATATAGATACCATAGGACGGTAATCTAGGAACATCACCGTCAAGCCAGGGGAAATTTACTATGTTAAATCCAAAATCATCTCTTTTGTCATACACACTTGTATGGATCTACTTGTGGATAAATGACATTTTTATACTTTTCAAAAACAGGATTGTCGATAGTAAGAATATCATCCAGGTACCTAGAAGTACCAATGAAGCATTTCACATCATCATTTTTCGTTGCTTTTGAAGATTTTGGATAAATTCCTTTTCATACGTGTATAAAAATAAATCAGCAACAAGAGGCGCACAATTAGTACCCATTGGAATCCCTACAACCTGCTTGTAGAGTTTCTCACCAAATCTTACATAAATATTGTCCAAAAGGAAGGACAAGGCAATACACAGGTCACCACATGTCCATGATTTGTATGATTTGTAATCTTTGGCGGAAAAGAAACCCTTCGATTCAGAAGTACAAATATAAGTTTTTCCCTCTCGATCAAAACACCATTTAATGAGTTTGGACAGTCGAGCATTTATTTTGTCGTGAGGAAGCGTGGTGTACATATTAGAAAAGTCGTATGAAGATATCGTATTTGCTTCAAAATTTCTTGATTTCATTTTGTCAATCACATCCCCTGAATTTTTAATAGACCAAAAAAGGTTTACGCCATTCCTGTTCATGACAGTTTCACAGTATTTTTCCACGTGTTCCTTTATAGCCTTGAGAGCTGACGTCAGATTTCTCGACAAAATTGTTGTTGAGCAGTTGCTAGAATTAGCAATGTATCGAAATTTGTAAGGAGACTTGTGAAGTTTTGGTATACAGTATATTGTAGGGAGATCCAATTTAGAAATAGGGATGTTAAAAGAAGAAATTTCACTGTTATGTTTGTTCAAAATATTGGGAACACTTTCGTTGCTTTCGATATAAGTATTAGTAGAGGAAAGTTCCGAAACTAAAGTTTATATGTAGTAGCGTTAACAAATAATTATAGTGTTGTTGGCTGCTTTGTCTGCAGGCGCGAAGACATATTTTTCATGTAAATTACATAACTTGGATTTGAAATATCTTTCAGATTTGGAAATTGGATTTTCAAAAAGATGAGGATTTTTGTGGTAGTTATCTATTCGAATATCGGTAATATCCAAAATGAGGTTTTCCAGTCATTCAGAGCATGCAATTCGACTCCTTCCGATTTACACAATCGTTTGGTATAGTTATCTAAAGCTTCCTTTAGCACTTCGCGACATTTAATAAAATCTATCTTGGATGGGATTCTATATTAAGGTCCCTTTTTGAGAAGACCACGGAGCCGCCTGTCTTTGATAATTGAAAAGTCACCTGTAATAATATGACCAGCTGGTTTATATAGATATTCAGACGTTGCACATTCTCAAGAAGCAGGACATGATTCAAGAATTTTAGGATCTTGTGTAACTTTGTTGTAGTTAAAAACGAAATTTCGAACAGGTCTCTTATATTTGTAACAAATAAGAGGAGGTTCTAAATTTTCAAAATATTGAGGAATGGCACTTTGTACGCGATGATCCCGAAAAATATTAGAGATATTCAGAAGATCAAATCCTTTGTTAATAAATGGAATTTTTATGAATCGTCTTTTAGGGGAGGTGTTTTTAACCAAAGGATACAGTTTATTCTGTGCGAATGCAACAATGATGTTTAGCCTGAATCAATCAGTGTTTTTTAAGAATGCAACCAGTGCTTCATCCAAGATAGATTTTAATTAAACTGCTGGAACTGAAGAGAGAGCATGTAGCAGTTCATGTCTACCGCCGTTGCGTGCAGTTATCAGTAGATCCTTGAGGGTACGATGTACTCTAGGCACATTACCAATCAAGCGAGGCAAACTGACTGCATGTAATAAAACAAAATAAATGTATGTTAATTGATTTGCATATATGTAGTAGTACTGATGTCACTTAGAAAGAAGGATATATCCTATGCAAGGCATTGATCGGTCAAGTTAATTTACCGGCTGTTCTACACCTACCTTTGAGTTCTTTATCCTCCATTACAGTAAAATTAAGTATAAAGTAGGCCTTTCAACAAACGCTAGGTGTCGACTGAGAGTAACGACAACTCGTACCCAAAGTGTCAGAATCGGAACCTTTCGCGCTTCATCATAAAAATGTAGCGCAAAAATCACTTCAAATCATGAATTTTCTTATTTATTTACCTCTTTTGGGTTGTTGGACAAAGTTGGTAGGATTGAGTATAATATTTTAATTTGTTTCATGTACTAAAGACAATAAAAGGACAGAGAAAGATAGCACAAAATTGCACATCAGATTTTTAGACCGAGTTACAAATGTTCATGTGGTAATATATTGGAAGGGAGAAAACTCTTCAATAATATCTGTAAAATTCGAGACCCTTGAAACTATGAAACGAAGTGAAAAGTAACGAAATGAAACGAAAAACAAAATTACAAGTTTTACCATTGCATCATTCGTTTACGATATAACTGTGGTAATTTTTCCCCCTTGTACACCCTATGTGCCTAGGGAACTGCGAGTCAAAGATCAGTACATGTACGTCTTATACATATTTCATAATCTACATTTCAGATCTGCAAAAGACTATCTTATAGCTGACAAAGTTTAATCTAGGCATAGATGTAACCGATTTCAATAAACTCTGCTTATATAAAGGGGGAAGGGGGGGCATTAGTAAAGAGGGCGCTACTGAAACCATTTATGGTGGCGCCGCCCAAAGCATCACTGATGAGAATTTAATATTCGAAACACGTGTCTGGTGCATGTAAATTGATTTGGAATTTTATTCAAGAAGGTAGAGAGTTGGAACCCTTCGACATTATTAGTATTCACTAAAAATTGTATGCCGAACTTCTCATGATCAGTATAAATTAACATAAAAAATAAAAAGCAGATATACCTGTATGTGTTAAGATAAATATCATGAGTTAGGAACAAAAATACAAGTAATATGTCGATAAGTATGCATAACGAAGACATCATCAAAACTATCGGGGAAAATATAGAGAATAAATGAGAATGAGAGAGAGAGAGAGAGAGAGAGAGAGAGAGAGAGAGAGAGAGAGAGAGAGAGAGAGAGAGAGCGTGTCTATGATTATCCATAACATTAAAAAATTATTTCAATATTACACATTTTTATAAAAAAAATAAGTGACGGCAATGACCCCCACCCTATAAAAAAGACGTAGAAATGTTTTTAATACAGATTTCAGCTTTACTTCTCATACAAGAGGTACTGATGTAATCACCCATCGTCCACAATCTGTAAAACAAATCATTTCTGACAAATTCTGTATGATTCAGTTTCAATTGGAGGGCGTTGGCCGCCGGGCGCCTATGCCGTGCTTGCAAAGGGTTTACAAGTCGGACAAGAAGTTTTTAAAGAACACATGAAAAGTGAATAATGTTTGAAAATTGTTTGTGTTATGGCTATACATGTATTTTGTAATTCAACCATTCGCTAAAGAGGTAGGGTATACCCAGCCGGCGTTCTAAATGTTAAAATCTGTGAATCTGCTTAATATGCATATAGGGGGGGGGGGGGGCTCCCCCCCCTTCAATCAAAAGTTATTGATTTGGATAAGGCCAACGGGAACTTTCCGATTTCCGATTCAGATTTTACAATACATTTCTGCATTCTGCTTTCTTTTCTTTAATGTTTTGATTGGATTGATCTCTGTCATATCAATAGGGGGTAGAGGGGGTTTTTGAATTTTGATTTTGAATATATGAATATTATGCAATGGAGATCGTAATTGATAAATATTGACCATCTTTTTGTAACGATTAAAAAAAACATTCACTGACTTTTGCTTTCGCTCGCCAGTTTTTAACCACTTATAAGTATATGATCATTTCATAACAATGCGACTTACCGATGTACCCTTTCTCCCTAAGGAGTTATAGAGGGTAGATAAAAAAAATTCTGACATTTTTACCCCAGACGCAGCAAAAAACTGCTCGCTCTTATTCGCTCGCCTACATCACTTAATACAGCATAAATATAATTCATTTGAAGGTCACATATAAAATACTCCAGAGGGAGAAATGAGAAACATGTACGTCCCTTTCCCTTTTCTGAAATCCTGGATCCGCCACTGATCTATTTCTAAAAGTGTGAGTACAGGGCTGTGCTCTACATTTTCTTTTTCTCAATATTTGATAAATTTGTACATCGCTATATATTTTTATTTTTATATTTTAATTGTATAAACTTATACTCAAAATATGTCACCTAAAGTCCGCTCGGCACTTGAAAGCGTGGATCAAGAGTTAGGGGGATTGGTTAGGGAGAGGGATCAGTCCGACCCCCCCCCCCTTTGAATTTACAAAAAAGTTAGTTATGTTTTTCCAGCTTATATACAAAATCATAAGTGACGATGAATCGGCAGAGCCTTCATAGTCTATGGTTTCGCCATCCAATGCGATTTACGCCTCAGTCAAGACAATGATGACTTCAGCACTTCATATGTGTTAAAATGAATACATTTGACTACTTAATGACGAAATACACTTTTTATGATAAAAGAGTCAGGTTTTGCTTATTCATATGTTTATTTTTTTAGGCACAGGGTTTCACTGCCTCGATATCTCCTTTCCCAAAAAAAAAAAGACAGAAAAGTTTACTTCTTTTTAAACTCAACTGAAAAGACTTGATGGGCTATACATTTTTTTGCAGTTCAGATTTGGTAACTCCGTTTACATCAGAACAACCTTGAAATAGAAGACTACCCTGTACATAGCCGTTTAGTGGTTTCTTTAATCAAGAATATGCAAGGGGCGGGACGCCTGTAATTTTACATTATTTTACTAGACAATTCAACTTGAAACTCACGTCACTATGTAATCGATTATTGAGAGCCATAATCGATAATCGGAATCAAGTATCGAGAGATAATCGATTATTTGTTATAATCGGTTCCCACTTTTGGACACCACCATGAATGTGAAAAAACCTTGTTTTTCAGTACCTATTTTTGATCAAATTTCATTTTGAGTCATTTACCGTTCTTATCTGATCCAGAATGTTATGTTACTCTATTTGAATATACGTATACGCGAGTTCAATTTTTTTCTTCAGTTTTTTTTTTCAAAACCATGTGTTGGATAGGCTGACCGCCCCATCCCCTCCCTCTGGAGAAGAAAGAAAAAACGTTTCTTAAGGTTCTTACATCAATAAAATAAACTACGTACGTAATCGGTGTTTTTGACAAATTTTGCTCAGCTTTAAACTAACAAATAAGAAAACCATCATAAGTTCACTGCATGATGTCGACCAGTAATTGTTCAATGAAATATGGGATAGGACCCCCCCCCTTTTTTTTCTAGTTATCCCTGCATGTAGCTGTATTAAAGATAGAAGATGTTGTTTTCAAAGTGAAGAATCATGACGATATGGACATTTCTTTTACAGTTGGCGCCGTGGTCTAGTGGATAAGGCGTCGGGCCAGTGACCGAAAGGTTGCTGGTTCGTGCCTCACTAGAACCACGGGTCAGCCGACATATACTCATCTATGTTCTGTGTTTATATACAAAAAATGTCCTTGTCAGTGAATCGTTTACATGTCTGTGGTGTTTAAAAAAAAACAACATTTCTTTTACATGTCTATAGCAAACAATCCATGCAAAAAGAAAAGGGATCTCTGAAATTAAATGAAATGTATTCATATAGTCACTCAGATTTTTTCTGTACAACTCAGTTTAGAAATCTGAAAATCGTGAAAATTTCATCTTTTTTTATTTTTGTAATTTGTTTTGTTTTCTTTTTTGAACAATTTGTGTTTAAACCGTTTGATTTTAATTGTTTCGTGAATTTTGATTTAATAAGTTCAATGATAACAAGAACCTAAAATTGAAATTTACAGGGCTTTTTCTATTATGTCTGCGTCGTTTACTATTACGTTTATTTTTTAAAATTCTTTGCCGACCAAAAAAAAAATCGTTCCGTTTCTTTTCATTTCGTTTCTTGTGCGTTTCATATTTTAAAGAACCCGTAAAACTCGGTTACTCAAGATGAGTCCCGGGAATCAAATGTTTGTTAAATTTTATAGTTTGAATTACCTCCCTCTTTAAGCAGATTTAATTTAAAATTCGGTAGAAAAAATTAATTTTTTATCGATAATTAGAATGTCTTTCCCAATTCAAAGTTCCTTACTGCTATTTAGACACAGATTCACAAGTCGTGAAGCACTTTCAAAGGAAAATTATTGGATTTTAAAATTTAGTTGAAAGGCCTATATAAAGAAGAATATATATGTATATTTATTATATTATATTTATTTATCATTCCTCAACAATGCATGCTTTCACTAAAGAATCCATAACGAAATCAAAACAATCCGAATATAAACGTTTTCAATGGAAAAGAAATTCCGACGATTTGATTGTCTACCTGATACGATAGGATACACGTTGCACGATACGATAGGATTCACGATACACGATAGGATACGATACGATAAGATACGATATGATACACGTTAAACGAAATTATTAACGCACTATACGATATGACACACGCATGATACGATAAACGCAGGATACGATACGATTAAATTGACAAAAATAACGTTGTATTGACTGTACCTGAGTCCCACTTGTTTTTAGCTGGCAATCAAAAAATGATAGGGGTAAAAGGAATCAATAAGATTCCAATTAATGATGTTCACCGTGTTTCCGTGAGGAAATGACGGAAAATTTACCTGTCCCCTTATGTAGTCCCCCGTCGGTCTTTAAACTCGTCTCTTTAGGACAGGTTTAGCATCTGTTGTCGGAGAGTACTGTATATGGTTTGTAAGTGCATGTTCTGCGTGATTTCAGTGTCTACTGTGCATTTATGATAAAAAGCATCTTGCAACCTTTTGAAATTCTTTGATTCTAATTACAGAATTGTTCATGCCAATATCACATTCCAAGTAAAGAATTTTGCATTGGCATTAAACAATTGATAGGTACTGCTTTAACGTTTATTATCATATCGCATTGTATTTTCTTCGTGTACTTATTCTATTTCATCAGATGGAATCCTTAATCCGTCTGTGGAATAATAAATGATTGAAATGAATTTGATATTTTAAATCTATTTCGTTTTAAAATAAATCTTCAAAGGACAAGAAAACAAAATGGACTTTCATCTTTATCATTTTAAAGCATCATAAGAATACTTATGAAAGCTGATAACGAATAAAAGGGACAAGAAAATGTATCGGGAAATTGATATCAATGTAGACAGATGAAAGGACATATTAGAATCTTGCTAACGAAGATTCATTGACGTGATCAATTCATATATAACATCTTCATGTATTCGTATTATTTTTTTTTTATGTCGGTAGTATTTCTTTTACTGTACAAGGATGAAGAATTCTGTCACGACAACATTAAGATTTAAATAGATGTATTCATTATTTCACTTTTTTCGTGATGTACGATATTTCAATATTTCGATATCGAATAAGGAATATATGTATATTGAAAACGGTCATCTTTAGGAGTTATCTCCCCTTGTTGAAAAATATCGGGGAAAAATGCCGAAAAACTAATTGGCCAACTTTGATTTTTCAACGTAATTTTATGAAATATATATATATTTTTTATAATTTTTTACCAAATCGAAATGTGACGCCTCATCATTCTTTTGAAATTTTAAGAAAATATAACTTTTCCCCATAAAGTTCAATGTATTCTCTAACGGCCCATATCACTTTCAGAAACCTATTTTTCAATATCCAAGTTGGTCAAAAATGTTTTACTTTATTTCAAGGTTATAACTATGATGTAATTTTAGGTCTCAGGATTCCATCAATCGGTGCCCAAATCACCTCTAATAACCATTGAATACATGAAAATCAATTTGAAGACGTTTAACACAGTTTACAGCAAGATATACCAATACGCATAAATACGTTTGAGAAACATATCTTTGACATAAAGTACTATTGACGAGGAATAAAATATCCGAAACACGTGTCTTGTACAAAAGAATTGGTACTATAGAACATATATTTCAATATTGACAATTTCTACTTTTATAAATGAATTTTGTTTGGCAAAAAGGAAAATTAAGAATCATCATCATTTATTTATTATTTGACTAACCACTATCATACTATACTGGAAGAAAGACCAAATCCAAAAATAGCTATATTCGTCGCTTCATATATAGACCTTTTGTTTGACATAAACACTTCTCACACTGAGATTGGAAAATTGAATCGCATTTGCAACGTTAAAACATTAAAGATTGTAAAGACTGTGGATAGAATATTCAAAGGGCTTCCATTTTACATGTTCCTTGTGTATGATGTATTACAACGGCAGATGCTGCTAAACTCTTTATCTTTTTACTAATAAATTTATTAATTTAAAACCTTACTGTCTGGAAGTTCCGGCATATCTCACCAAGTGTCTCCGTACCTTCTCAAATTAAAGACAACAATTCTCCTGATTTGTCTATCGATTATATATTTTGACTCCCAATTAGGGTGGATTTAGCAATACTAAACCAGTCAATAATTATACATGTTATTATTTCTATCGTCTCCCATATAACAGAAGATTATTTGCCGATAAAGTGATATTTTTTGTCTAATTATGTTCCTGCATTTTTTCAATAAACATTTACCCTGCATTAGATTTATATTTATGTGAAAATAAACTACAGTATTATACTGTAATATATTCTCCAGCAGTACTACCTTGCATGACAACTGCGGAACTTTCCCGAATGAACAATGAAGCCTAATGTTCGAAGCGCATTTAGTATTCTATTTCGTAACGGTTGAATTAGAAAAATGTCCTCGTTTATGCCGTAAATGCCTGTTATGTTCTAACAAGTCGGCCTTAACTCGAGTCTAAGCCCACCCTTACATAAACACGATCTCGATATAAAAGGCAGAGCAATAACAGATATGGCCTAAGGGCTCCTTAACGGATTTTCTACAGAGAGAGAAACTCGGGCGATATAGTTTTTTTGCTTTTCGCTTTGTCTGCAAACACTTAAATCTTTGCCATAAAAGAAATGACTCGAGGGTTCATCAACACCACTCGGTTGCAGCAGCCACAGAAAAAAAAACCGAAAACGCCCAAATAACATAGCAGACACGCACAGAAAGAGACGTAAAGGGACAAGGAACAGCAACTCACACCATATAAACTTGAAATACAAAAGACCATACACAAACCAACGGGACCAATTAAAAATTTGTGCCGATATAGGACACCCATCTGCCACTCAAGTAGCAGATGGTGTGTTTGTCCGGATTACTTGCACACAACCATCCCACTTTTCCGATTACTCAGAGGTCTCGAAAAGCGCACAATTGTGGTGTAAAATAACCTCCTCATTGTAAGATGAAAATATAGTAGGTGTTTTAGATATTCTCCCTGACATGGTCGCCATAGTACTTTCTATATAGACATAACCTCAGTCAGTGCATGTTTTGTAGATATTGTTTTCATTTTCGTGCATGAACATCGACGGCGAATGCGGCTGGTCAAACAGGGCATTTGGACCCACCTCTAGCGTACTAGGGTTCCATCGATGCTCAATTTGGTGATCTATTGTGAGTGCTGTTGAGATAAACGGTTGAATAATTGATTGGTACTTCTTCGATGTCTATTCAAAATTAGACGCATGTGCTTATGTGCTAATTCAGAAAAAAATATTTGACAGTTTCTCTCTAAAAAGGGATTGGCCATAAATGTTTGCCTCCATGTTCAAATCATAGAAACCCCAAGGAAAAAGATGCATAAAAAGTGTACATATTAACATAAAGCCACACCTCTCATATGACGTTACGGACCGTATCTATTTTTAAGCATACATGTATGTTAATTTTTTACCGGAGTGGCCGTGTTCACAATATCCGTGATCATATGACAATTTATTCGACCCCCTCTCGTTCATATCTTTTCAGGGCCGGAACCGATAGTGACGTATACAGGTTTGCCGAATACCTTTCAAAAACAGACATTAAACATATAGTAACATCATTGAATACATGCGGAACTTCTAAAGTTACTTAACACAAGAAAGGTTAATTCCTCATTTTATGAAAATAATAATACAAACTGCACTGAATTCTTCGACATATGAGTGATCAAAAGAGGGGCCTCAAGGTCCGGAATCTTTCCATATCAATAAGTTTGTAACTTTGTATACGTCCGAACGGTTGTCTTCTCCTAGGTTTACTGAAAAATTCAAGACACCGCATGGGATATTTTGGAAGGATATTTTGTCCGCAAGACTGCTGTGCTCATTAATCCAAATGTGTTTATTCAATTCTGTTGCTTATTAATGCGAAAACCAGCTATCCGTCAAAGTATTTCTGTAGATGACACATTGAAAATTAATCTTCTGCAAATATCCTCTTATCCTTCCACGACACTGACATGCAATAGACATTATCTTGAATAATTAGAGAATGGGCTGCCCGCTCTTGAGTATGTTTTTTTTCCCGTCGGAATTAGGATATCATGCTGACATGTTGTTCTTCATATGTAACAAGACACCGCATGGAGGATTTAGCCTTTGGAAGGATATTTTGTTCGCAAGATTGCTGTGCTTATTAATCCATATGTGACAATTCTACCGAATTGAAGTGACGGGTGTTGCATGCTTACTCTTACTGGGCACCTGGTCTCACTCTCATTTCGGGAGCTCGATTCTTTTCATATGGTAGAGGTTTTTCTTTGTTTGCTTTGGGTCTTGTTTTATTCTGATTTTGTATGCCTTCAGTTTATGATTTTCTGAATTATCGATTTTGTACTGTGTATTGGGATATGGTCATTATCCATATTTGTCATGGAGTTATAGAATTGGTGTTCCTTGTCCTTTTTGAGTCTCTTTTTGTGGATGTCTGCTCTCTGTTTTTGGAGTGTTTTTAAGTTTTGCTGTGCTACAACCGAGTGTTGTTGGAGATCCCCTCCTATCTCTCATAGAGATTATGACAGACGTCTTCTGAAAGGACTTATGTATGGTGGCATATTTCTGCCTCCTACATGCGAGATGTTTTTATACGTATTATGGCAACATGCAAATTACATATGGTGACATGGAACTTATTTTTTTTTAAATTGAAGATAATTTGTTAACATGCAAGAAAAGTAGGTATATGTGCAAATTGCATGTCGACAAATATAAGTTGACATAAGTATAATTCATGTTGACATAAATTAGCTGCATGTTGACAAAATAATAAAAAATTCATAGGAAAATATCCTGCATGTAGGAGGCAGACATATACCACCATACTTATGTATTTGCACTTGCATAGAATATCTCTATCAATTTTCATTAGTTCTTTGTTGTAATCAATGTAAATTGTGAAGTAAATGAATTTTGAAGAGAACATATGTTATTTTAATAATTTTCTATGTAATCAGAGAAGTCTACGCCGATCACCAGAGATGATTAAAAGCAATAAGATGGAAGAATTCAACTTCTGGATGGAAATTTCAAACCAATTTTAATGCATCGGACAAGTGTTTGGTATTTCGCAAGTAAATCATAACATACATTCACTGTCTCTACATCTAGCAGTAGAATATGTAGTGACCTTAGTGAAGAACCCTGCACTTCAAAGTAGGCAGAAATTTGCAAGGCAACAAAGTTCACTTATCATGCTACATGTGCTAAGTCTTATAAAGTCAGGCCTCATAGATGCGGACAAGGAAATAACAAATAAGTATTTGGTAGTTGTTGATTTCTGATTTTGACAGAAAGAGGGATCTCCAATATCACTCGGTTGCAGCACCAACAGCAAAACCCCCAAACACCCACTGAACAAACACAAAGCGGACACGCACATAATGAGACGGAAATGGTACAATGAACGCCAAATCACATACAAACATCAAACATATATGACCACACATAAACCAACGAGACCAATGGACAATCGACGAGAAATGTTCTCTAAAATATGTGTTCAGATGTGAAACCTTCTAAACTTCCTTCGTGACAAGAGATGATACGCCATGAACAAAAAAGCTGTAATGATAATATCAAGGAATGACTACTACTGAAGCTATAAGGAGGCACATAAATATATAACATATAGTTTGCATTAAAGCTATGGAAATAATGTATGGACTTGCATATAAAAATTAATCCTTAAAATTTTTACGTCCATGTCCTTGAGTATAAAAGTCATGAAATTGATGAAACATGTGGAAGTATATTGACCTAAATGGTAGAGTCTGGCCGATTTCGACTCGAATTTTAGTAGTAAATAGTATTCTTAATGTAATAAGTGCAACCATGACTGAAGAATTGTGATTTTGGGACAGTAGAGCACACATTTGTATACTTCACAGTCACTTCCTATGCTAAGTATCTTTCAATTCAGCAAAACTACCCCCTAAACTTGGACGAAGCTAATGTTGGCAAATATTTGAATAATATATCCAATGTCAGATCATGCCTATAATATCTTGAAAAGAAATGAAATAAAGAAAGAATTCAAGTTATACCCATGCATTTTAATAATACGTAAGTGTTCCAACTCTATACCTTCATGAAGAAAATTCCGAACCAAATTCCCATATCGAGAGTTCGCTTCTTTTCATATGGTGTAGTTTTTTGTTTGTTTGCTTTGCTTCCTGTTTTATCCTGATTTTGCATGCCTTCGGTTTCTGATTTTCTGAATAATCGATTTTGTGCTGTTTACAGGATTATGGTCATTAGTCATATTTGTCATTTCTGAACTTTCTGTACTTTCATTTCTTTTTGAATGGTTGAAATGGAAAAATTCAAAGTTAAAACTTTTTACTGAATGTTATGAACCGAAAGATAAGGGTCATTCCAACTTGGATCTCGAGGACAAGTAAAAACATGTAAAAGTTGTCATCAGACCCTGCATTACGTACATTCATAAGAAAAGCAGAACTGAAACTTTCCACCTCCAATTCACCTGTAACATATCATTCAACTAGCGATGTGTCGATAGTCGCGAATACTTTTTGTCGATGAAGTTTCAAGGGGCGATTTCTCCGAGGTTCGTGAAAAATTTGAGGTTTTCCCTATCATTCAAAACCAAGGAACTATCCGTCCAAATATTGGTTAAGATTTTTCGGCCCATCTAGTAATGTGTTGATGTGGTCGTTTCATATTTTCTTGCTTGTGTTACATTTGATTCGTGTTCCGCTGTTGTCATAGGAAGTCGTATTTTGAGATCATTTTCTCCCTTTCGATATTGATGTTGACTGACCACGATTCAATTATCATTTTGATTCATTGGAACTGGATGTTTATTACTTACAGAAAGGAATTGGCATTTATACAGTCCAAAAAAAGATCCTTGATCCTTATGTCAACATTTACCGCGGAGGTTTTTTTTTTCATTAGATTTGGATGACGATCCCTTAATGTTTCATGAATGGAAAAGAATCATCAGCTTCGGTCACCCGTTTAAAAAGGTCAGGATACCAATTATCGATTGATCTAGTTTGTTTATCGTTAATTCGGTCAATAAGTCAGATGCATCCATAATCATCTATCAAACATATGGTAGTTCATATTGCATATATCTGTCGTTGATGAGATCAACTCCATTCTTATTGATGAACTGTCTTAATAGTTCTAAAGTATGATACTTTTTGTACTTGATAGTAGTACTTTCTATTTATTCAACTGACATCCTCTGGTCTTATGTTTTGTTAGAAAAGTCAGGGGAGAGGGTCATATTTAGTCCAACCCCCCAAATTTTGCATTAATTTGCGAATATGGTGATGAAACCTTTAACATGACTTTATTTCTTATAGATTATCTATTAGTGCCTATGATCTTGTCTTCTTGACGGAGAACTTGAGGTTTGACCTGCTCTCGAAAAATGCACTTTGCTTTTTTAAATTTTGATTGATTAGTTTCCCCTAACATGAAATCCTTAATTGTAACAAAAATCTTTTAATGGGATCAAAATCTGAAACCTTTCAAAACATCTTTATACAGGTACTTCTTGTAATAGAGATGTCTGGGTATTCAGTTTTCACAAACACATGTTTCATTCATTGAAATATGCGAGTATAAAAGAACAACAATAAATCTAAATTGATGGGAAGCGTTGAAGCGTTGAATAATTTCACTAAATCATCAATATTGTTGTCAAAACCGTCCAACTTACCGCCGTCCATCTCATATTAAGCCCTTGGTATAGTTTTAGATAGTAAAGAACATCTTTTGTTTCAAGAACCAACGTACCAAACAGCACATCAACAGCCGGAGAGGTTCTTACGTACTTGTTTATGACATTAAAAGGGGTCGTTAAGGATTTTAAAATGGTACCTTTGTTATTTGACGCTGATGGGTCCATTCCATATTTTCTTGAAGGCCTCCAGATCCCAATTTCTTCATGAAGCTGTAGGTCTTCATATAACATACAACGATGATAATGCAGGGGATGACAAAACATACTGCAGACACGGCATAAATGTACGACACGAAATGCCACTTATTGCATTTCCAAGAAATCCCACAAAACGTCTCCACCACGTCAAGGTCATAACTGAAATTGTGAAAACAAGCGCAAAATTAAGCACTGACCGCCAACATCGTTGTTTTCTTGCACGCGTCTAGCATACAGGATAGTTACGTAATACAAAAAAAATCAACAACACAACAGTAAAAATTGAAAAACTTACGGAAGCCGATTAGTGCCAACCTAAGTGTAAATTTTAAGTCGTAATTACGACTTAGTATGTCGTAATTACGACTTAGCTATCTCGTAATTACGACTTAGTTATCTCGAAAATACGACTTACCTATCTCGTAATTACGACTTAGTTATCTCGTAATTATGTAACTAACGTGATTACGACTTAGCTATCTCGTAATTACGACTTAACTATGTCGTAATTTCGACACAATATTATTCCCTCTAAGGAGATTTTTTGACGCATTTTTACGTCTTTTGGAAGTTCTCCAAAAATTATCAATATTGTACTATTTCTTTTATCTACTGAACTCTTTTCACATAATAGCTATATATTTATACCTTTATATCTTTTTATGAGATTTATTTTTTGAGTTTTCATGATTTTTGATTGATTAAAGAAAGGGGGTGAATTGATCATTCGCGTTAATTCATTCTTCTTCTTCATCAAGGCGGATAGGGTTGTCAAATGAGCGATATATGCATACTTTGGCCCCCTGTTCTTCCTTGCATCCCTGCGATCTTCCTAGCTGCAGTCATGGTTCATGTTGGACTTGGTCTTAGTGGAATTTATAGCATACTAAGTCGTAATTACGAGATAACTAAGTCGTAATTACGACTTAGTATACGACTTTTAAAAAATTTCGCTTAGGTTGGCACTAGTCGGCTTCCGTAAAAACTTAACACCATTTTAGTGTATTTTTATTTTCTTACAATAGAACCCAATTCTATTGTATTTTCCCATTGGAAATCTTTTTCAGCAGATATATGAAAATTAGCATATTGAAAGACAACGGTCAACTAAAGGAAAAATCATCGAAAAAGAAAGTTAACTGAAATCTCGCGGATTCGCGGATCACCTGAGCAGTATCTATCCTTCAGAGCTTGAAGTCAAAGAAACTACAGAGACAAATAATTCAGTATCCTATTTCGAAATAATGTTGTCCTACGACACTGATTGTCACATGAACACCTCACTCTACGACAAACGTGACGACTTCAATTTCAGCATTACAAACTTTCCTTTTCTGAGTAGCAACATCCCTTCATCTCCAGCTTATGGCGTATTCATATCTCAGTTAGTACGCTATGCCAGAGCAAGTACCAAATATACGGATTTTGTTCTGAGAGCTAGGCGTCTTTCAGATAAGCTCCTCAGTCAGGGATATGTTTGTGACCGACTAACATCGTCACTGAGGAAGTTCGAAGGTCGATATGGGGAACTCGTCATACACTATGATGTCCCACTCTCCAGAATGGTGGATGATATTTTGTCATAGACCATTTGAATCATCCAACCAAAGATTGTACTCTATGTCTTCCGAAATGGAAGTAACCGGATGTGACAGTTCTACCGAATTGAAGCGGCGGGTGTTGCATGCAAGCAGGAGATGCTTACTCTTCCTGGGCACCTGGTCTCACTCCCATATCGGGAGTTCGCTTCTTTTCATGTGGTGGAAGTTTTTGTTTGTTTGCTTTGGTTCCTGTTTTGTCCTGATTTTGTATGCCTTCGGTTTCTGATTTTCTGAATTATCGATTTTGTGCTGTATACAGGGATATGGTCATTATCCATATTTGTCATCTACATGTTAATGTGCATTCTATAACATATTAAATGACACAAGCATTCATGACTTGTGTCTGTAACTGTATTCGTCCTCTCATGGCATATCTATATTGCAGATCAGATTATACATAACGAATATGATCAACATTACCTTCTTGAGGAAACTTTCAATTCAATTTTAATATACAGGACAGTAAATCCTCATCAGTGGTACTGTTATACGAATGCCATTGAATTTTTTTTGGTCTTATTTCTGTGTTGTGCGTTGACGTTCCTTGTCCCTTACGCGTCTCTTTCTGTGCTTGTCTGCTTTGTGTTTTTGCATTGGGTGTTTTGGGGTTTTGCTGTGGGTGCTACAACCTGGTGTTGTTTGAGATCCCCTCCTTTGATTTACATAGAATTTGTGTTACAAGAGGCCGTTGCGTTTAACTATCTCGTTTGTGATGTCACCTTACAGTGAGAATTTTATGTTTATACACTAGTGCGTCTGTGGAGACCTTTTTGTATCCGGATAAGTTGGAGGGTTGTGCGCACGTTATCCAGATAACCACACCATTCCCTAAAAGCAAGCTCAAGGTCGGCGCGGGGTACACATTGGTCTCCTTGCCTTTAGGTGATGTCATTTAATGTTAGTTGTTTATGTACGTCTGTTTCGATTGTTTAGTATGATGTCTAGTGAATATTGCTGTGTCTTTTTGCGGTTTGTAGTTTTGTCTGATGTCACCTATGTGTCGCTTTCTTGTGGGTTTGTTTCGCTTAGTGAGTGCAGGGTGGTCTTGCTGGAGATCCTTTTCTTTAATGAAATGCCGAAGTGTAAGGTGTTTCGAAAGTGATTTTCCTCTTTAAATATGAATGCTCATTTTGATGGTCCTTCTTTCACTTTATAAATGGTAACACAAAATAGCGTCATTGTATCAAATCTTATCGATAAAAACATGAGTAATAAATGTATTCATCATTGAGGATCACTGACAAGGGTTAAGTACCCTAAAAGTGCATGTCTGGTACATGTTGCAAATTTATCTGTTCTTACATGAGGCTATTAAATTTGAAGACGTTTTACATTTGTACTACTTGGTGAGTGTCACTGCTGGTGGACCAGGAATGACCGAGGGTATATGTAGCCAAGTTCGATCAACTTCGGTTGATCGTTTCTTAAACGCATTTGAAAATTTCAGTCATCAAAATTTCTCGAAATTTCTCAAACGTGGGTCCTGTAGCATCATATCCCACCCATTATGCTACGTCTTTCGGTACATTTTTGGACATAATAACTTTCCCGCTGCTTGATCATATTGCATTGTTTAGATTGAGGATCACTGACGAAAGTTTAGAACCCGAAATGTGCATGTCTGGTCAATGAAGCAAAATTTATCTTTTTTTAAATGATGCAATATAATTGGAAGACGATTGATCCAGAACTCATAATAAGCTCGTTATATACCCCGAATGTATCAAAATTTGAGTTCTCATTTTGTTACGTATTAATTTTGAATCGCAATTCGTAAATACCCCGATTTTTTTAAAATGTTAAGCCGGCATTTTTTGCAAATACTTCCTAGCTTTCCATATAAAAATCAAATGGTTGATCCCTGATTTTAACATTCATTTCCATGTGGCATATGAAATTCGATATTAAAAGAGAGATGACATATGAAATTCAATAATAAAAGAGACATGAATCATTCAATTCATATTTGGGGTCAAAAGTCTTTATCTTTTTGATTGCTGTCGCAGGATACATTGGAACATACGTTTACAAACTTATTCCAGTTCCATTAACATATTTTTGAAAATGTAATTTTGTCAGTTGATGCGTATTAAATTTTCATGACTGAGCTTCGACAGACGTATGTGAAATTCTGTGCTGTTATTAATCAAAACAGGCTCTCTAAAATGAACCATAATAAGACTTTTATTGAATAGATCAAATTAGCGGCATCTATGGCGGTCACGAAAAGAATCCAATTTACTGAACAAACCACTACTTTATAAGCCAGTTGAAGAACGTTCCTATGTCAAGGCAACGAACTCGGCGAGAAACAGCGCAAGCTAATGTATATTCTCGAGCAATTAACTTTGTAACCGTAAATTTTTGGACGATTCCATGAAAATATAAAACACTGTGACATATCTTGACCACAGTGATAAAAGATTTTTTAAAATAAGAGACCATCCAAAAATGAAAAAAAAATTATCGCGGCACCTTATTATACCACCACTGGGGATTCAACTTTGATTTTCATCACTTTTAATTCTTTTCTTCCGATTTCATATGCTCATTGGTTGTTATTTTTGAATTCCGAACTACAATGCTTTTGTGTTAGACTTTTACTGGCGCAGTCCTTACTCCGGTCATATAGTTTCGTATTTCATACGGTATTTATTGGAAAAACGTTTGTTTATAGATAGCTATCCCGAGCCCACTGTGTATAGCCGTACACCGGATATTGGTACTATCTGTCGGCGTATTGGTACTACCGAGGCGGTAAACAAGTATGACATAGGTATCACCTTTAGCATTTGACAATAATTTGTGAAGAAAATATGATCTTGTATGGAGTGAACTTCAAGCAAATAATTCTGTGATGGTAAACTCAACATCGAAACCCTCAAAACAAAGGATTTGATCGGACGATAATAGTAAAATAACACAAAATGGGGTACCTAGTACACATAAAATTGCACATGTATGAAGTTTATATTCTTTTTAACGAAAGAAAATACTATTGCAGATCATGATTCTGTGCACAGTCTATGTAGAAGTTCATAACTATTAAATAATAATCAAGGGTAATGTAGAAATTGCATCTACATTTTACATACGAGCTAAACAAAGAAATTGTTTGTGTACGGCATGTTATTAGCTAACTGTACGGCTAGTTGAAAACAATGTACTAGGATTCCTTACAGATAAAATCCTCAAAATAAAGACTCATGCAGATAAACTTATAGTTTTAAATTTCTTTTTTTCTTTAAAGATGTATATACATATGCGTATGAATGCTATATACAAAGCCCCAAAACCACGTGAGCCTCGAGTACTCGTAAGATATTACATTGTACGTACATTTGTCTCGAGAAATTGCCATCTGAATAATTTTGAATAATTTGCATGGTCATCTACATGTTGACCCAATATTTTGTCGGAAGATATTTCATCGACCAATTTTTTATGGGGGGGGGGGGGGGGGAATCGAACATAGTTTCGGCTTTTCTGTTTGTCAAATTGACTTTCATTTCCTGATTTGAAGCAGACTCGACAATTTTCAACAAAAAGCCATCATTGCCTATATTTCGCGTCGACGAGGTGATTTATCGACGAAGCACGATGCCTTGTTAGTTTTGAACTTGACTTTCATTTACTGATTCGAAGCAGACTCGACAACTTTAAACAAAAAGCCATCATTTGATATTTTTTTTCCAAAACAATGACCCCCCCCCCAAGAAAAACTGAAAAAATGCATTGAAACATTTAATTTTTATATGTAACCCAAATTTTTTTCGACATCCTCTACTGGGCAGACGGACAACATGGACAAGTTACATTATACTTAAAATTGACAAAAGGAAAAAAAAGTATCCTCGTCCGGTATCGAACCCACTCGGAAAGGTGTAAAATAAAATTCAGATGCAAATGTGATAACCACTACACCACAGAGATTCTTCACAAACATGTGACATATTTTACAGTCAGATTTAAAACTTACAAAAATCTGATGCATACAAAATCAAATATTTACTAATTACATGTACTTCATAATATTTTTCAAATATTTATACAGCCAATCTACTTCTGTCCTCTCGTGCTACAATATAATTACTTTTCGAACGATACTGTAGTAGAATTTAAAAGAAATTTCTAACGACAGGGGATGTTTCAAAGTTCATTTCAAGGAACGGGCACATGCGGTCGCGCGAAGCGCCATCTGGTATCAAAATTGAAGTTAGCATTGACGAAGCAATAATAGCATTAAGACGAAAGGATAATGGCAGAAAGAAGGATGTCATAACGCATGGTATAATGACAGTTATGCATTGACGAAGGACAAATGTAAAATGCAGGGAAGCAAAATCACACAAAGAAGAAAGATAAAGTCAATTTGAAATGAAAGCAAGACAAATGAACATGGAATAATCAAACATTGAATGAAGCAACATATCATGAAGCATGTAAGATTTGACCCTAATCCCCCTCCATAAAAAATGAGCATTTCTGAGAAAGTCCGAAAAGATGTCATAAACACGTCAAAAATTTAACTTCGGGCTGAAACCAGAACAACAACACTTGTTAAGACATCCTTCTAGATCATCCAGATGCTTTCGATTTGTCGTGTCGATATGTACTTCTGTTCTGAAGAAGAAGTTTGTCAAAGGAGGGTACCCCCGTGACCTACTTTTGCCCGTGGTGGCGCCACCTAATGACGGAACCGGACGAAAAAACAAAACAAAACAAAACAAAGCTTGTAGGGGACTATGAGTACTATCATTTCTACCAAGCTTCATTAAAATCCCTTCCAGTTTGTATGAAAATGCCCCCTCCCTCTCTTTCTTAACATAAGAAATAAAATCATGAAAAATCATGAAAATAAAAATTACAACCAAAATCAATATGAAACTACTGATTGCCTTAAATATGGCAAACATACAGTTATTGAGGGCATAAAACCACATGTTTTTGGGGTTATTCAAAGAAACAGTTCTCTCTAGATCATCCTGATGCTTTCGGTTTGTCGATATGTGCTTTGGTGTGTCAAAGGAGGGTACCCCTGACCTGCTTTTGCTTGTGGTGGCGCCACCTGTTGACGGAAGCGGACGAAGAACAACACCACCTGTAGGGAGCCATGAGTACTTCATTCCTACCAAGTTTCATCAAAATCCCTTCAGTGGGTCTTGAGAAGTCGAAAATGTGAAAAGTTTACGACGGACGGACGACGCCACACTATGACAATAGCTCACTTGAGCTTCGCTCAGGTGAGCTAAAACCACTTATTGACATACAGGTGCTGCTTTCCACATGTGGAAGGGGATGACGTAGGGGGCGCACGCCCCCCCCCCCTAAAATTTGCAAATCATAGGTAAAAACGATCATTTTCCATATAAAAAAGAGTAAATATTGGTAAATATTTACTACCTGTCAGATAATATAATTGTCTTCATCAATTTCAATATTCTTCAATCTTCTTTTATCAATTTCAGTCACGAGAATGGGTTCGAAAAGGCTGAAATGCGTTAGCTTCCGGGAGGCTTCGCCTCCCTGGTCATCCTACCAGACCCCTCGCCGTTATACGCCCCCTCTAACTCAAAGCTTGATCCGTCACTGACATGTGTCATAACGCCGCTATCATACATTTATGTATGTGCACCACAGGCCTGTCCTTCTCTTTTATTATAAATATTTTTAAAAAATGCACGCATAACACGAAAATTACGCCTTATGACCTGAGTGTTATTCAATACACCAGAGAAGTGAGTGGAGAAGAAACAAAGGAAATTTGTTTCTTCTTTTCTAGAGAGAAACAAACCAAGCGCGCATCCAGCTTTTTTCACCGGAGGGGGGTGTCTAAAAGGCCGGGGGTCTGGGGGCCGCCTTTAGGCCCCCAGTGGGTCCAGGACGAAGCCCTGGTGGGGGACCATGGGCGAAGCCCCCTGAAGCTCATGGATTTCCACATTTTAATCGCCTGTAAACAATGCGAACTGAATACATAAAACTGAATATGCAAGCATATGGAAAGTATGGTAATTAACACAAATGATAAAAGTAATTTTAATATCAATTCAATATAAGTATGTCTTAGTTGATGTATCCTTTCATACAAGAGTTTTATGTATTTGGCGAGCGAAAGCGAGCCGGAAAAAATCCATATGAAAGAATTTAATCTTATGTCGTATTTGGACACCCCCCGGAGATCTGTCAGAGGTGGGGACCAGGTGGGGACCATGGTCCGTGGACCCCACATCTGGCAAATCTCATGGGGGGGGGGGGGTTCCGGACCTCCGGTCCCCCTTCTGGATCCGCGCATGGTAGAAACAATAAAACTAGCATATTGGGGTTCTTGTCCTGCTGTGAGTACCAATGTTTTATGAATACATTCACACCCTTGAACTCTTTCGTAACAAAAATGTGTAAAGACAGATGATGGATCAAGTGACGGACAGGTACACATAGTAGGTGAATTGTCATCTTCGTCCCATAAGCCCCGAAATTGCTTTGCAACTCCGACCCCAAAAGCAAGTCGCCGTACACTACCTATTTCAACATGCCGTACAGTAAATTCTTTTTCGTCCAGCAATATGCCGTACACCTGGCGTGTATCTTTTTGGGAAAAATACACGTTGTTCTTAGTAAGATCTTTACAAATCCATGAAATCATGATACAGTGATCAAATCGTAAAACATTGATATATTGCAAGTCTAGAAAAAAGTGCAATATGCGAATTTAAATCCAAATAAAGTTCTCAGTATGGAAAATTTTACGGTACTATGTGATGCATTTTGCTTTTAAAAGTTAAAAAGTCTTCTACTTAGACATATCTTACTCATATAACTTCAAGGATGACTTTCTGTAGTAATGCATTATACAGTTGCTTTTGAAAGGAGCTGCCAGATTCAAATAAAAAACGATGTTAGAAAGGGACACTTACACCTCATTTGTTAAAATCTCTCGCCTCAGTAGTACCAATACGCCGACAAATAGTACCAATATCCGGTGTCGGCTATACACAGTGGAGCCTATTCCACCTTTAGGGAAACAATGGGAGAAGAAGTATTTTGATTTATAGGATAAATTCAAATGGGAGAGCAGAAATCCGAATGCACTTCCTCTTCCTGCTCTGTGTCTTTCAAAAGAGATAACCATGTTGCGTGGTAGTATGGCATTTTTTTAAATCTCAGCGGAAGAATGTTTTTCCAAATATAACCAAGTTTTCTTTGCTTCCTATTAAGTCACTAATGTGTTTGATAAGTTTGGCAGTTCAGTAAAGGCATAGGAAATTATGCTTTCCACTTGGATGCCATCTCGCAGATCGTCAAAGAAGCTCTCTCATGCGAGTCATTTTCTGGTTACTTCCTGTAGAAGCGAAGCATGCTGATTTCCGTTAAAATTCGATTATCTCTTTAACGGATAGAAAATATCGATAATTCAATAACGGAAAATAGGTTACCACAAATCATCACATATCTATGTTTTTCGGACGATTCCAAATAGATGCTGCCACTGCTTCGAAAGAAAAAAATCGAATTGCTTATTTTCCTGCGCAGAGTTTCTTCAAAACTGAACTTGCTAAAAGGACGCCAAATGATATACATTACAAAAAAAAATAGAATTTCATAAACAGATTAAGAAAATTTTTATATTTTAGATGATCTCATACGAGATTACAATGCAATGACCAATGATGAACACCTAAGACGGACACAAGGAACGGACGTCACACAAAACCACATACTTCTAAAGCGTAGTCCGGTCGATGAACTTTAGACATTCAGTGGAATTTATATCTACAGTTTTGTAAATGAGTAAAGAAGATCCTGACAAAAATCTCAACAGCACTAACAATAGAGCACCAAGTAAAGTCACATTAATATTGTGATTACGTTTTCATAAAAAAGTGGAAACAATGCAAGTTTGAATTAGAGCAAGCCTTCTTGTATATGTATTAAAAGTTAACCGGAGTTCCATAGCGGCATGCAGATAGTATTATTTTGTTGCCTGCGACTTGAAAGATGGGTATGTGTCTATCTCTCCAACGGTATCTCTGATAGGCATTCTTTCGAATGTTTGGCTATAAAATACTTGGTATATCTAATGGATCTTTTTAAATTGACTGGTTGATTAGCATGGCGAGACTCAACGATCAGTATAAGTCAAGATCACGTATTAAGGGCAAAGTTTACGTCCGACTCAGTTGCAAAGAAAACCATACCCTGGTTATTAATCAAAGTTTACGTCATGTCTAATTATTCTCTCCATGAATACCACGCCAAGCAGAACACACACACAGATTAATATGAAAGTATACAATACAACCATACTAAATAGATAAAAAATAAGACACCTAGGGAACCAATAAAAAATGAGCAAAGGAGAGACAATATCGAAATCTCAAATTATTAGAGGTTCACATCCTCACACGATCACTACTATAGTTTTTTTTAATACATATATTATTTTTTGCTATGAATTACCTTTTAGGACATTTAAGATCCTCCAACAAGCTGACGTTTAAAAGATAGATAGAAGCATAACACAGGTACACATACAAACTGTTATTTTTGTTTGTTTTGTTTTAATTTGTTGCTATGAATTGCTGTTGTCTTGTTGTCATTTTAAACTTATTGAGAGTGTACCGAATTTGAATGGCTCTTACCAAAGGCATAAGATCCCCCAACAAGCTGATGTTCAAAAGATAGAAAGAAGCATAACAACTATACATACAAACTGTAGGAGTAAACTAACAGAGATCACTCACGTTAACCGCACCAAAGATCGAAGACATCAAGAAATTACATCGGCATTTTATTTCATACACGAATTGAATTTAGTAATTATTTTATTTTTGACGTCCTGGTCTTATTGATATACGATAGGATGATGATTAGATTAGCCGTCTATATTATCATTGTTCTAAATTTCCATTCCTGGCATCCTGGTATCATTGATATAGGATATGATGATGATAAGGCTTGTCTTCTAAATTATCATTGTTCGTGTAGGTTTCGAATACTATACAACTTAATATAATATCTTATTTGTATTTTATTTTAGTATTTCTTTTCCTCGAATTTGAAACAGTATGATACTTTAATGTACATGATAGCTCCGTTTAACCTTTAAGTAGTAGTACGCAACTGACTAGACCTTCTTTTGCGTACAAATAACACCTTTTGAATTTCCACAGCGTCTTTCTGTCGGATGTAATACGGGGGCTTTTCAAAATTTAACAAGCCAAATTTCCGGTTGAAAGGGTGAAAACCATCTCCTCTTTTCCGATGAAATTCGATCCCTCTAGTGCGATGCACATTTACGAACATTGCTCAAGCCCCATCCCCCTAGAACTGAATAGGTCAGGGTCTTTCCGACATCTTCATAAGACCAGAAATGATGTCTCCGAATATCTTTTTTAACGTTTGGGAACAGAAAGTCGCTTAGTGCTAGGTCTGGTGAATAGGCAGGGAAACTTAACTTTGCAAATATGGACTTTTGAGTTCTCTTGTTGAAGCGATACTTCTTCGTTTCTCCAAGATTGCAGTTCGAAGCTGGTCAAAAACTTGTACAGTGAGTCCCGAATTTTATATTCTTCTTTGGTATAAAGTCCATGACCAATATAATTCTGCCTTTGGTGTAAAAAAATACCGTGGGTATTACCTTCCTGCAGTTGGCTTTGTCTCTGGTCCTGACGACTCTGAGCTATGTGTCTTGGCTAATGATGATAAACCCAGGTCTTATCAACAATCATGTACCACACAACTTGACCAAAACGTTTCACCAGGTCACGGTATGCTGATTAATTGGTTTATTCTTGGTGACTGCAAGCTTTCGCATAGCTAGACAGTATTAGAGATTAGCTCGAACACTATCATTTGGAATGCCTTATGGCCGAATCTATTTATTCTACCTGAATTTCAGAAAAGACCAGTTCACGCACAGTGGCAATGAACATCAAAACCTGACCTGGCTTTTTAAGTCGTTCTACTCCTTTTGAATTACGCTTCTAAAAGTATAATTGTCATTTTTAGACTGCATTGATTCTTTATTTGCAGCGATGAATCATGATTATATGGAGCTACTACTTACCATGACCACCCCATCAGAGGCGCAGCCGCCCATACCGTCGCATTGGTCCACAATAACAGACTGACAATTACGTAGTGACTTTTGTTGCAGCCGGTGTCTGAAAAATAAATGCATCACTTAAACACATATAATGACATTCAGTTTAACAACGCCCCCCCCCCCCCCCGAAATGTTAAAGTTTGCTTCCAATGAGAAGCCTTTTGGACAAAAAACAAAGTGCACTAGACATGCATGCTTAGGTACTTTAAGCCAAAGTAAAAAAAAAAACCACAACAATTATTATGTAGCGTACGCTCGTTCAATTTCATTCTTCTTTCAATAAAGAAGCGATAAATTTGATACAATCATCTCGACGTAACCTGTTTACCAAATTGAATGTAAAGAAAACAGTGTAGAGATGGTAGTTACATCATTACTTCGAACAAATGAAGTAAGGTGCATTTTCAAATGGAAACTAACGAACAATTAAATTCATTCTATCGTTTTAACTGAAATTGAATTAGAATTAAATATTAAAAATATCATCCTTGGTTTTACTGAGAAAAATGAGTCAAAGAAGATCCTGACGACAAAGTACAAAAGACTGAATGTCATAATATGAGTAATAAAACATTACATTTTCCAACAAAAGATGGCAAAATGCATTCCATATTTTACTGGTGCAAAAATGAGTATTATTAATTATTTAAAATCTGAAAAATATATATTTAAGAAGAATCTTCAAAGTGAAAAGTTTTTCAAAGAAGTGGGGAATGTTTCAAATACTAACTCAGTAATTTTTCTATACTTTATTCAAAATTGAATTATGAATTGATAACATTGTATATGCACCTTGAGTTTTTTTTTTGTTTTTTGTTTTTTTTTTTTCTTCCTTCCCTTTCTCACTCTCTCTTTCTTCTTTCTCTCTTTTCCTTTCTTTTTTTATGTCTTTGTGTATGTGTAAGTGCTGTGTGCTTCTTATTCTCTAGTTATTTAGACAGCAACAAACTGCTGATTCAGAAACATATGAAGTAATATGTAGTATATTTGATGTGACTATATGTGCTTCTTTGCTTTATAAGTATATGTTGCTTATATGAGTTAAAGAAGATCCTGACGATAATCTCAACAGCACTCACAATAGAACACTATGTTGAGCATCGACGGACCCCTAGCAAGCTAGAGGTGGGATCAGGTGCCCGGGAGGAGTCAGCATTCCCTGTTGGCTAGCCGCACCCGCCGTCGATGTTACCATGTATATGTATTGTTTGTATATATACATGCGTGCTTATTTGTGCTGTCGTGTGTTACAAATGACTGCCTGTGTGTATGTGTCTTTGTCTTCTTGCTTGAAAACAATGCAAATATGTTGCAAGTACATGTGCTATAATGTGTGATACAATGAGCTATGACTACATGTGGTATTGTTATGTGTGCATGTTATGTGCTTTTGTGAAGTACAGTGAGCTATATGAGGTATCGTCGACTATGTGTGCATGTTATGTGCTTTTGTGATGTACAGTGAGCTATATTTGGTATCGTCAACTATGTGTGCATGTTATGTGCTTTTGTAAAGTACATGTGAGTGAGCTATATGTGGTATCGTCAATTATGTGTGCATGTTATGTGCTTTTGTGTAGTATAGTGAGCTACAGTATATGTGGTATCGTTAACTATGTGTGCATGTTATATGCTTCTGTGTAGTATAGTGAGCTACAATTTGTGGTATTGAAAACTATATGTGCATGATATGTGCTTTACCGTTAGTTCAATGCATTGGAACTTTTGAACTATGTCTATATGTATGTATGTGTCTAATATATACTGACTCCCAAAAGAAACGTTACATGATAACGATCGAAATAATTTTTCAATAATTATTTGAAATTTTCTTTTTAAATCAAAAATTGTATTGTAAGTCTAGTTACTACACAGAACTCAAATTTACACGTTGTTCACTCATCCATTAAGCCAGTAAGACGATTTTGATGATTTGCACGAGCTACGCGATACCTATATATACAGGAAACACTCAGGTAAAATAAACATCATGTCCGATAGAGTATGTCTCATACAACAAAAACGCATAAAAGTTTACGAAAAATCTCGCTGCACAAAATGCCTCGATTGAATAAAGAACAGCGCCCTCTGGCAGTTGGAATGATAGAGACAGGTCGACGTCATTCTGACGTCGCGTCGCATTTTGGAGTGACGCGGATCACTATTTCACGTTTGGCTAGTCGTTACAGGACCGCTGGATCAGTAAACGACCGTCGTCGATCTGGCAGGCCTCGAGTAACCACTGCTGCTCAAGACCGATATATAGTGACGTCACACCTACGTAATAGATTTCTGACATTTCCGTCCACAGCCATAGGAACGCCTGGTCGCACCAACAATAGAATAAGTGCAAATACTTTACGCAGGAGACTTGCAGAGAAAGGAATCAAGGCTCGACGTCCATATAAGGGGATCAAATTCATCCAGCGCCACAGACGTAATAGAGCAAAATGGGCCCGCAATCACGCAAGATGGACTCGTCACCAGTGGAATGGCGTTGTCTTCAGCGATGAATCACGATATCTATTGGATCGCGTTGATGGACGCCAATGGGTGTATAGGAGACGAGGGGAACATTATTCAGACGCCTGTGTACCGGAAGTTGATAGAAACGGAGGCGGAAGTATCATGGTATGGGGAGCTATATCGTACCACCATCGATCCAGACTAGTTGTTGTTCCGGGAAACCTTACTGGAGTGAGATATCGTGATGAAATATTGGCTCCGGTAGTTGTACCGCTTATGAACGCTAACAGGGGACTGACGTTGTTTCAGCAGGACAATGCTCGATGTCTTTCCGCCCGCGTTTGCTCAATTTACCTTCAGCAGCAGCACGTGAATGTTCTCCCATGGCCTGCAAAGTCCCCTGATCTCTCTCCTATAGAGCATCTTTGGGATGTGTTAGACCGACGCATAAGACGTCGTGCACCGTCAACATTGTAGGAGTTAGAACTTTATCTTCAGCAGGAGTGGAATTCAAAACGGACATTCAAAAACTTATTCGATCTATGCGTCGTCGATGTTTGGCTGTAAGGGATACAAATGGTGGCCACACAAGGTATTGATGTATTTGTGACTTTATGACTATACCCCTTAGCAGTTAGCGCTGCTGTGACGTAATCAAACGTGATAAAAGTGAACATTTCTTTCGTGAATTTTTTGTCAACAAGTCAAATTTAAAGCTGAAGCAATTTTGATATGTACACTTATGTGTTCAATAAATCTGTTTCAAATTATCAATATGTATCGTTTCTATTGGGACTCAGTATATATATGTCTGAAAAATAAAAGATTAAAAAAAAAATTTATCGTTTTAACTCGTAATCGGGTAATCGGAAAAATGGGAGGGTTGGGCGCATGTAATTCAGAATAAGCACACCGTCTGCTGTTAACATCCTAAGTTGGCAACGGTTGCCCATTGGTCTCGGGTTATTTGTGGTCTTTTCCGATTACCCAGAGGTTTCGAAGAACGTACAGTTGTGTAATTGTTTAACGTCTTTAAATTCATTAGCATCATTTTAGAGCAGATAAATTTACAGCATTGACCAGACATGCACGTTTCGGGTAATAAACCCTCGTCAGTCATCTAAACAATGTATTATGACCAAAATCTATGGAAATTATGTCCTAAATATACCGAACGACGTAGCAAAATGGCTGGTATATGATGCTACAGGACCCAGGTTTTAGAAATTTGAGAAAATTTTGTAAACAGAAATTTTCAAATGCGTTTGAAGAAACGACAAAAACCGAAATTGATCGAACTTGGCCACATGTGCCCTCGGGGACTCTTGGTCCACCAGCAGTGACACTCACCAAGTGGTAAACATGTTTAACGTCTTCAAATTCAGAGCAGATAAATTTACAGCATTGACTAGACATGCACGTTTCGGGTAATAAACCCTCGTCAGTCATCCTCAATCTAAACAATGTAATATGACCAAAATCTGTGAAAATTATGTCCTAAATATACCGAAAGTCGTAGCAAAATTGCTGGGATATGATGCTACATGACCCAGGTTTTAGAAATAAAATAACCGCCTCACTGTAAGATGAACATACAAACAGAAAGCATGCCACGCATGTCTCGCACCGATAATCACTCAGGTTAAAGTTTTTGAAAAGTCCAAGGTCAAAGTGACTAGGTCATGGTCTCAAATTAAAGATCTCAAAACAAGGAACCTGTATGATAAATATCAAAGCCATATCCTTCCAGGTGTAACAGATATAACTTTTTCATTTATTTAGAAATCATAAAAAATGTTCCAATGACATGTCTATAAAATCGTAACATGGAAGAATTACATCCTGTCAACTGAAAAGTCGATAAAAGACCACAGAAGATGCAAAGTTCTTGCACAGTATGTGCTTTTGACGTGAAAGGTAATACCGCATCATATGATATCGTTGAATTAGTGAAGAAGTACATATTTCATATTAATTTCATGGAAGAAAGAAGGGACCTACAAGAACACTCGAATGCAGCACCCACAGCAAAACACCCAATGAAAAAATAAAAACACAGAACAGACACATACAGAAAGAGACGCAAATGGGACAGAAACAACAACTCACACCATAGAAACATGAAACACAAAAGACCGCACAAAAACCAATTAGACCAACTCACACCATAGAAACATGAAACACAAAAGACCACAATTGAGTTAAAGAAGATAAACTAACCAGACCAATGGGCAACCGGTATCGACTTAGGACGGCCACCTGCAACGTTACCAGCAGACGGTGTGGTTATCCTGGATTACGTAAGCATGACCCTACCACTTTTCCGATTACCAAGCGGTCTGGAAGAACTTACAATTGTGGTGTAAAATAACCTCCTCACTGTAAGATTAACATACAAACAGAAAGCATGCCGCAGGGGCCCCAAGAAACAATCAGATGGATATGAAAATGGATATAAAAACAGAAGGCGTACGAAATACAGTCCACACGCTCTGCCGGGTGTAGCGAGCTCATGCATGTGATCACCCGAGGAGTCCGACTGAGATTCAGAGAAGACAGGTGGTCGGGATATGAAGAGGTCATGTTACGAAGAGGGTCACCTTATCCAATATCGAAAAGTTGGATTGATTGCAACTTCTCGATGTCGTCTTATCTAGATTTAAGCCCAGATTTAAGTCAATCTGATTATATTTGTGATATCGAAAAGTGGCGACAGTCATAAAATCTCAAGAAATGGTGTAAAAACTATGAAATTTACCCTAAAACAGTATAACAGAGGCATCGTTGTACATGTGTGTCTCGCTTCGATAATCATCTAAATCCGGAATGGTGACATTCCTACACTGTGTATATCTTATATCAATTTACCATTCGAATATAAAAATCCGTAAATTATTTCGCGTAGTGTAGCCTTGAGCATCCTTGAACATTCTCAATTTGCAGTAATTCGAGTATTATAACCTATGTTACATGTCTACGTTCCGATATAATGCAATAAAAAGTGCCATAAAGTTTCGAACTCAAGAATTAGTTCCTGTGGGAGCTTTAGAGATATTGTTATTCCCCTCCTGGCGTTATCTAAGAATGCAATATTGGTACATTTTTAATTTTATTATGCAGATGTACGTCGTGCATATACTGTCCCTTGTAGCAAATGATGAGAGATATTAGCAATTTTTTGTTCAAAATCTCATACGAATTTTACTACATTATTTTTTTTCAAAACTTTATATTGCATAGCTAAAGGGATAAGGTATCCGATACTGTAAAATCATTCCAGTTCCTTCTTTTCTATGACAAATATGGATAATGACCATATCCCTGTTTACAGCACAAAATCGATAACCTAGAAAATCAGAAACCGAAGGCATACAAAATCAGGATAAAACAGGAACCAAAGCAAACAAACAAAAACCTCCACCATATGAAAAGAAGCGAACTCCCGATATGAGAGTGAGACCAGGTGCCCAGGAAGAGTAAGCATCTCCTGCTTGCATGCAACACCCGTCGCTTCAATTCGGTAGAACTGTCACATCCGGTTACTTTCATTTTGGAAGATATAGAGTACAATCTTTGGATGGTTCAAATGGTCTATGACAGAATATCATCCACCATTCTGGAAAGTGGGACATCATAGTGTATGACGAGTTCCCCATATCGACCGTAGAACTTCCTCAGTGACGATGTTAGTCGGTCACAAACATATCCCTGACTGAGAAGCTTATCTGAAAGACGCCTAGCTCTCAGAACAAAATCCATATATTTGGTACTTGCTCTGGCATAGCGTATCAACTGAGATATGAACACGCCATAAGCAGGCGATGAAGGGATGTTGCTACTCAGAAAAGGAAAATTTGTAATGCTGAAATTGAAGTCGTCACGTTTGTCATAGAGTGAGGTGTTCATGTGACCATCAGTGTCGTAGGACAACATAATGTCCAAATAGGATGCTGAATTATTTGTCTCTGTAGTTTCTTTGACTTCAAGTTCCGAAGGATAGATACTGCTCAGGTTATCCGCGAATTTTGGATTATTGATGGGCAACACATCGTCTATGTATCTGTAAGTGAAGTTGAAGTCAGAAGCTAAGTATCTTTTCCCTTTAGAGACCAAAGATTGAATGAATTCAGCTTCGTACGAGTAAAGGAGAATGTCGGCAAGGAGTGGGGCACAATTGGTCCCCATTGGAATTCCGACAATTTGCTGGAAGACCTTTCCTCCAAACACCACAAAAATGTTGTCGATCAAAAAGTTTAACATCTGAATAATGTCTGTTTCAGTGTACTTATTTTCAGAATCGGACTTTTCTTTTACAAAGTAGGTTTTGTCATAGTTCACAACAATAAATTTGTATTTGCGATTACCGTTCTTACTTGTAAACGCATTACTTATAATTTTTGCGAGTCTTTTTTTCAATTTAGAATGTGGAATTGTAGTGTAAAGTGTCGAAAAATCAAAGGCTTTGATTGAATGGACTCTACTAAAATGAGCGGATTTCAGATGTTTTAAAAGTTCCTTCGAATTCTTTAAAATCCACATCTGGTTGATACCACTGCGAGAATATACTGTCGAACAATATTTTTGAAGCCCAGATTTGATTTCAGATAAAACTTTGGTGAGTAAGATCGATACAGATTTGGTAGAACATTTTGAGGAACCAGAGATGAAACGTTGTTTGTACGGATTCTTATGCATTTTAAGTATGCAGTATAAGTATGGTAAATCTAAATCTAAATTGGTAGTGTCGAAGCCAAAGGAAGCAAGAGCTGATTTGTGGTTATCTATTATTTCATAGGCAGAAAGTTTTGTTGGGATGTAAGTGGGATTTCCAGGTGTCGAATTTAAACCCAACTCTTTAACTAGACTGTCGAAATAGTACTTTTTGCAAGTAAATGTGTAATTATTTGAGGCTTTGTCCGCTGGTGTGATGACATAACGTTCTTGGAGGTAGGTAAGCTCTTTGATAACATCAGGGTCTATAAATATAGACACGAATCTGGTGTTCACAGTTGATTTTAATCGGTTAATTCTAGATAAAAGTAACCCTCTGATTGATTTTATCCATTCGGAAAGGGTGTCGAGCTGTACATCCTCTTTCTTTGCCCAACGTCTTGCATATTCCTCACAAGAGTCCATGATTATTTTGACATTTTGGTTCCATGTAAAGGAAATACTTTCTCTGTATTTGGGACCCTTAATTAACAATGCTCTCAACTCGTCGTTCTTGACTATACTAAGGTCACCAGTAATAACGTGTCCACAAGGAGAGTAGTTGAAATCCGATGAAGAACATTCGCAGGGAAGTGGATGTAGTGAGGGATTACTTAAATCAATACTCTGCAGGAATCGTTTGTAATTGTAAATTTTAGATGCAATTCAATTCAATTCATTTATTTCCAAAAGCAAACAGCTTATAGGTACAATACGACATAATATATATAACATATAAATACATATACAGTAATATAGTAATGTAGTGTATCTAAATACCAAGAGAAAAGAAAAATCATCATTTGAAAATGAAACAAATATTCTCGTCAAAATGTTATAGTTACTATTGTACTCGAAAAGCTAATGGTTTTATTATAGTTTGCATGACGCGGAGGTAGGACTTGTAGCAGTAAAAAATGACAAAAATAAACAAGGGAAAAGTTACAAAGAATTATTTCTTAGTTTCAAAGCATTAACAAGGAATTTTCCTAAATTTCTTAATTCGGAAACATTTTGAACAGATAATAATTGAACTAACTTAAAGGAGGATGGTCTAACCCAATAATATCTTTTAATGAATTTACACCTCAAATCATGATAGAAAGGACATGAAAGAATAAAATGAAATTCATCCTCAGTATCATTTTTATTGCACAGTGAACATAATCTTTGACTACGAGGTATATTAGTGTATCTTCCGGTTTCTATATTAAGCATATGAGCACTTAGCCTAAATTTGGATATGATATGTACAGAGGATTCAGGAATAGATTTTCTTAAGTAAAATTGTACAGAAAAATTGTCAATAAGGTGTTTGTATAAATAACATTTTGGCGATAACTCAAATGAAATATTTCTCTCTTGTATAAAATTATCTCTCATCCTTTCTAACAGAATCTGTAGAAACAATGACGTATTCTCTACATACTGATAAAACCAAATATCACCAAAACCTAACGTAAAAAGTAGTTTCTTCACTTGGAAAAGCCACATGGAAGATGAATTTTCTAAAGATAAATCACAGCATCTTTCAAACATGTCACAGTATAAATTTTGTAAAATACAATTTTTCTGGTTTTTTCTTAGCTTCAACCAATATTTTATAATTTGATATTTACGTCTTATAGTAAGGGGATACCTACCAAGTTCTGAATAGACCATCATATTAGAGGTACCCCTTTTCACATTCAATATTCTTTTGCAAAAATCGAGATGTATTTTTTCAACTGACTGAGCAGAATGGAACCCCCAAACTTCGCATGCATAATTTAGAATGGAACCTATATATGTATCAAAAATAGAAAGTTTCGTTAAAGCGTTGAGTTGTAAATTCTGTAAAGTGTAGTTTAAACCATAAACACATTTTCTTCCTTGTGTAGCTAAAGTAGCCTGAGTTTTGTAGAAGTTCCCAGTATAATTCAGCAAAATACCAAGATAGGTAAAACTGTTCACAACCTCTATTTCGTTACTGTCATAAAACCAATTATCACTATTTCTAAGTCTTCCTGCTTTTCTAAACACAACAATTTTAGTTTTATTAACATTTACAGATAATTTCCATGTACTACAGTATGTTTTCAAAGAATCTAGCATTTGTTGAAGAGAGGAAGCCGAGTCTGCAAGAAGAACAGTGTCGTCAGCATACATTAATAGGAATAACGATAACTCTTTTAGATCTATATATGGACAATTTGATTCAATGAAACTGTTTTCAAAATCATTGAGATAGAGGGAAAACAATATGGGAGAGAGGGCCTCGCCCTGTAAAACGCCCTGACCTACATCGAAGTAATCTGAGAATTTAGATTGATACTTAATGCAACTTCGTATTCTATCGTATAGTGAGAAAATAACTTTAAATAAGCAACCTTGAATTCCTGCGCGCGCCAATTTGAAAAACATATTATTTCTGTCAATGCTATCAAAAGCTTTCTTGTAGTCGACAAAGCAGCAATACAATTTTTTACCAGAAGAAATATATTTTTCAATAATACCATGCAGTACAAATATAGCATCATTTGTTCCTAACCCTTTACGGTAACCAAATTGCGCATCTGTTAAAACAGAATTATCATCACTCCAGTTCAAAAGTCTATCATTTAGTACATTGGTAAACAGTTTCAAAACACAACTCATCAGAGCAACTGTTGGTGTGTAGCTATAGGAAATACAAGGAGTTTCTTTTCTTTTGAAATATGTTGGGATTTTTTCTGTGACAGTTTTGTGATTCAAAATTTGACCAAGATTCAAGTTATCAATACCTTTGTTTGCAAATCTTACTTAAATGAAAGGGCGGTTTGTTTTCTCCTCTGATTTATCTGATCTAACTGCTTGAAATAAACGAAAAGTAGAAATGTCCAAGATGACTCCTTGTAGTCTGTATTCTGGGGAACGTGTATCGGTATATGCGAGGTCCTTCGTATAATCGTAGATTTCGTGTAACTTCCGGAAAGGAACAGAGCATAATTTGGTACGAATATAATGCAGGCCTAGAGGCTCATTCAAAAATGGAACCAAGTCATCGAAGGAGAAACTATGTATCTCAGGCCTATTATATTTTCGAATGACATGACTTCGAGGTCTTCTTTGTGGTCTGTTGAATAAGCTAGTCACATTTACCGATTGACAACCGGGACTTGTTAAGTTTCCTATAGTGCTGATGTTATCGTTGCACCCATAGGGCGCTGCAGTGTTAAGATTTTTTTTATCCAGAACTCTTCTCTGTTGCGACGGAAAGGTGTGCTCAAATTGGGATTGTTTGTGGGGTGATATATTTTCTCCAGGATTCTGACTCTCATAGATAAAACAGAATGATCCGCCTGGTCAAAATGTCGATAAAGGAGTTGACTTCCTTTATTATTTATTTTTGACCGGTGTCCTGACATTCTTTTTCGGAGCTGACCTTTGGTTTCACCCACATAAATCAATCCACAAAGTGAGCACTCTATTCCGTACACAACATTAGATGTCATGCAGTTAAGGTTTTCAAAACTATGCGTGTTAAATGTTTGTTTTGTGAGATTACTTGAGAAAGAAGTGTCTGTTATTAGGATGTTACAAGTTTTGCAGTTCTTCATGCCGCACTTAGAAATTGAGCAATCGCTTGGTGAAAATTGGTGCTCTTTTAGTATATCGACCACTTCAATCTTACAGGGCTTGATTTTAATATACCCATCTGCATGTTTATACCAAAAACTCGTGGTTGTTACTTACTACAAATGTTTCATGTCTTATGTCGTGTAAACTAATTCTAGGGACACCTAAGTTACCTGTTGCGTATGTGTCCGTAGACGCAACAATTCCGATTTCGTTTATCGACTTAAACAGCCTCTACAGATCTGAAGGTCGATTTCCTGATATTCTTTTTTTAAATAGTGATCAAATAAACATTTCAGAAGTACTCATCAATTATTCAGTCTCATAGTCGAGAAGGCAAGGCAAAATCATTTGATTTTCCACAGGAATGGTTGCGAACCTCGGGATGAACAAATTCCGAAGTGAGACCAGGTGCCCGGGGAGAGTCAGCGTCTCCTGATTGCATGACAAATATGGATAATGACCATATCCCTGTATACAGCACAAAATCGATAATTCAGAAAATCAGAAATCGAAGGCATTCAAAATCTGGATAAAGCAGGAACCAAAGCAAACAAACAAAAACCCTATAGAAAGAAGCGAACTCCCGATATGGGAGTGAGACATGCAACACCCGTCAAACTCTAGCGTCAGAGAACAGTCTTCTAGAACCTCGAGTCAAAATAATTCATTTCTTCGTCAGAGGTGAGCAAATTCAAAACAAATATATATAATTTATATTTTTACTTATCATTTAAGAAATTATTTTTCAAAGTATTTTTTTTTACTTATAATCTATGAATGTTTTACATATCATCTAAAAAGGGTCTTAGAATATTCAGATTTACCAAAAGTTAAATATCCTTAACCATAGTCATAACTGCTTCTTTTAAACATGGAAGCTTTGATGCGTTTTTTTTTTCGTACACCCTCTTTTATATAACAATTTACGTATCCATCTGTATGATGTTCGGGCCTCTGCGTCATACTGTCTTTTTTGTATGGTCATTTTATGGTGAGGTTATTTACACTACTATTATGCTTTCATCGAGACCTCTATGAAACCGGAAAAGTGGGAGGGTTGTGCGCACGTAATACGGATAGCTACATCATTAGCTACTGGCGTAGCAGATCGCCGTCTTAAGTCGGCACTGGTTTCCAATGGGTCTCGTTGGTTCATTTGTGGTCTTTTGTGTTTGATATTCCTGTTATTTATTTTGTGTGTGTGTTCTTTGTCATTTTTGCGTCTCCTGCTGTGCATGTCAACTCTGTTTTGCATGGGTTGTTTTGCTGTGGGTAAATTGCAACAGAGTGTTGTTGAAGATCACATCCTTCCTTTTAGATGAAAGCTTAGGAATATTACCATCGCATCAAGAGAGAAACTTTTTCTACGTTTTATATTAATTGAAAAATGCAGCGAGGGAAGCGAGGCTGAATATTTTCAGTAATTTGAAGCAAAATTTTATTGTATTTTTTCAAATTCATTTTACTTCTTCTGTGGTCTGCTTTATTTGTAAGGGCAACTTTTTTCTTCTGTCACACCATACGCATATTTATTTTTTTTCCTTATCAAAAATCAGAGCAAAATTATGTTTTTGAAACAAATACAATCTAAAGTCCCCCCCCCCCCATCCTCCAGGATATATCAAATCGACCGTGCCTAAAGTTTGTACACATTAAAAAATCACATGAATCATTTGATATTTATATAATGCAAGTTACATTCTTTTCCTCCCATTTGATATCATCTTTGAATTTTCATTTCTTACTTTCGCTCTTTCATGCATGCTCTTGTCTAAAATGATACCCGTCTTCTGACAGCATAGTTGGAACTCACACTGTTTCCTCATTAATAACAGACAAATTAAATATCTTGTTCAGAAGAAAATTTACGCCGTATGAATTTACTTGCTTCTAAAGTAATGGTCATTCATCAAGTAATTTCTATAATTGTGTCTGCAAGATGAACATTCTTTTTCATAATTTCATCTTTAATAGGAAGACCCAGACAATCGTTGAAACCAATTTCCAAAAACATCGTCAAAAGACAGACTATTCCATCATCTGATCGTTAAAGTTCAAGGACATTTTACCGGAGAAAATATGATTCGTAGAACGACGTGTGGCTATATTAATTCTACAGTATTTTAGTATTTTAAATTTGCTGTTTAACATGTTCTTTGGACAAAATTGGTGGTTTTAAAATATGTCAAAGTAAAATGTTTTGCGTTCCTTTGGAAAAGACGGCCATGAATGTACATGTAATAATTCAATAAATTTTGAAAAATGCATTTGACACACATTCCAAGTGATTTTTAAGAGGGGCAACTTGAATGTCTGGGATTTATAAACATCACATTGCATGTGGGGCTTGTTGTATAAAATTCCACCTCTTTCCTTCCCTGCCGTTCAGTCAAAGTGACTAACGTTTTTTTTCAAAACTCTATATACACGTATGATTTGTATTACATGTATCTTAGATATTAAAATAACATAGAAAAATTCTGTTATTTACATACATATGTAATCTTGACTACATCGATCGTTCCATTAGTACGGGTTGTGGGTTTTTTATGAAAATATGTTCTCAATTAAATGTTTGTTATTTATCAATTTACAGAAACATTAACGGAACAGACAGAGCATTAAGACTTAGAGTCCATGTTATTATTGAAAATAAAATTCATTTATAGATCTCGTGTTCTAGCTTTCTACAACAGAAAAAAAAACTTCTTTGGCTTGATGTACTTGATGAGGTATGATTAATAGGTTAATCAAGTCTAGACATTTTTTAGATTATCCATCTCATTAATTTATGGATAAATGAAAGCTGATTAGAGTCGTATTTATTTGAAAACAGATTGCAAATCTAGATACTCACAAAATTCGTATCGGCAAGTGATCAGGTAGCGGTCAAAACTAATTGCTGCCAGAAAACCGATGCTTCCAAGCCCAAAGAGCATCCCATTAAAACCGTACCAATGACAGGCTGCTTCACCCCAGAACCATCTGAAAAGCAATATCTTTGAACTGTAAAGCTGACCTGTCAACCCATTTCATCAGAGTTAATTAGGATTAGAAAATCTAACGTTATAAGGTTTCAGGGAAATAGAGCAGCTAACCTATTTTGAATGAACTCGTAGAATTTGATTTTGTTTTAATGAAAGATGTGATTTAAGTGCAGTTGGGAGGTCTATTTTCGATGGATCGACTCGCAGATTCAAACAGAGAGAGGACACAAAATTTTTAATAAGTTTATTGGTTCATAGACTGTTTTTCTGTCTCTTAAGGCTTCAAATGATATACCACAGGTATTGAGGTAAAACAAATGAATAAACATAAAAGAAGTACCTATCATCTATTCAGTCTCAAAGTCGAGAAGGCAAGGCAAAATCATTAGAATTTCCACAGGAACGGAAGCAACATTTAAATCTGAAGACCAATGTCCCTGGTCTATATAGATAAGGTTGAGTCTTGATTTGTCCCTTTCAAATCACTTCATTAAGAGGAAACAATAAACGGAGGCATATCATTATCTCAACCTATATCTAGATCATGACACTTGATATCATACCTAGTCAATTAAGGTGACTGATTACTATCTCAGAGTTATTCCAGCTTTCAAGGTCGGAATCTTTTTTGCTTCATTGGCAGTGTTCGGTGGAAATATGCTAACGTTTTTCTAGGACTGTTATTTTGCACATTACGCATTTGTTATCTAATTACTCTAATTTCGCAAATTAGTTCTCTTCCTATCCTTTTAAATGTTCATTTCTTTATGTTTTTTTTTATCTCGCCGTGGAATTACCGTGTTCTCGAATGTAACCCATTCCATTTAAAAACGCATAAACGTGATTACGTAATAAGTAAATTACATATTTAAGCCATTAATTTCGGTAACGTTTGCGTTTTTCATATTGATTTTAACACTCTCAAATACCTCGTTGTATGCATTTACTTCAATAAAAGCTAAGATCAGCGATTCCGGATCTATGTCATCTCTGATTACCCAATGATTTCTTATTTACGTGCTACTTTAAATTCATTTTACTCGTCTAATGATGAAAGTATCTTGGTCGTAAACTCCACGAAGGAATGTTTGCATTTCTCTGGATATCCCTTGAGTAATTTGTTTTTGTTTTCTTGATTTTTCTTTTTCATTTCATTACTTTTGTCAATGACAGCTACTCTGGGGTAAGGTGTCAACTTTGCGGAAATGCTTTCACACGGTGTAAGGCACGGTCCATTTGATATTCTGGAAGGGGGGCTGGGGGTTTTTTTTTGTCGCAGCAAGATTTTTTTTTTCGTCCAAGACCGGGGCAAAATTTTTTTTCTCTCAAGGTTGTGATGCGCATATCAAGAATGTTTTATCAATAGAAATTCTTTATTTTTTCTCAAAACTCTAAATATTACTTTATTTCTATGCAAATATTTAATTTACTTCTAAACAGAGAGATAAAAGATTTTTACAATATTGTTCTCAGTTTAAAAAAAAATCATATACATTGAAAACTGAAAATTTCAGGAATGTCAATCGAAATGTAATGGTAATTCTTCAAATTCAGATTACTTCTAAGAGCAAGATTATTTTTTCTGTCACACCATAAGCAAATTAATTTTTGTCATCAAAGTTCAGAGCCAATAAGTTTTTTTTTCGGAAAAAAAACGAAGCCCCCCCCCCCCGAATATCAAATGGACCGTGCCTAATACGCTGTCAAAAGCCTAGGGCTTTTGAAAATATTTTGTCTTCACAAAATTTTAAGTTTTTGTAATGCGTGCTGATTTCACATTATGCGGTCGTAATACGACGCAATGCCAACATTATGCACTCACTCATTTACGTCATATGAACGTTCATCACAACGTTAATCCCGATTGTTCCACATTTAGAAAAAATCATTTCCGGATTGCCCTACGTTTTTAAATAAACACATGCATTTTTGAAATACAAATACTCAGTTTATAGTCTGTTTTATTCTATCAGTGATAAAAATGAAATAAAAATGATAGATATGATAAAGATAATTTTCTTCTCTATATCTTTTTTTTTAAATTTTTTTTAGAAAAGAGGGGATTTCCAACAACATTTAGTTGCAGCACCAACAGCAAAACCCCAAGACACCCACTGTTAAAACACCGAAGAAAGAAAGGTGAATTAAGATCCTGCGTAGAAGATATTACAACACAATCAAGTTATAGAACGATTTGGAATTAAAACACATCAAACATCGGGTCAGGGGGAATTGTATAACCAACTCCACACTGCAACATGACGTAAGTGTAGATATAAAAGAACTGAGGGGTTCTCCAACAACAACTATTTGCAGCACCAACAGCGAAACCCCAAAACACCCACTGTAAAAACATCGAAGAAAGAAAGGTGAATTAAGATCCTGCGTAGAAGGTACTATTAATACTTACGCAAACAAAGCAAACCCCCCTGTTTCATAGAATTACATCCATAAATTGGTTCAAAACTTCAGAATGGTGATGGTCTTGACTTTTATAAATATTTTCTTATAAGAAGCAATTCTGGCTAAAAGAGAAACATTATTAAATCCAAACACATGGACATTCTTGATTTCTTTGAACTTTTAATTGATTTAATTCGAAAAAGGTGTTGGGTATACAAATGAAATAAACTTAAAATTTTCAAATATTGCTTATACATGTCGATAGTGAATTTCAAAGAAATCTCCATAAATCCGTAGGTCTGTCCATCCGTCCGAAGTCATGTTTTCCGGACTTTTTTTCTTTTAAGATATTGGATTGAAACTTGAAGTATGACTTGATATCAAGTGGCGTAAGATCCAGTTTGAGTTTCGGCAAAGTTGACCTCTTATTAGCAGAGTTATGATCCTTCAACATTAAAATTTCAATGTCGTTAATCAAGAAATCATAAATCAGACTTTACCTAAACCCTTTGATCTCTCTTAGAAATAATTACCGCAAAATTTCTAATTAACATGCACACGATATCCCGATTGTCCCAAATGACTTTGATACCTTTTTTATATAAATCTGGGACAATCGGGATGACACCCTCTTTTACGTTCCGAACACGCTTTTAAAAATAGATATAAGATCGGATCGTGTAACGTTTAGGATGAAAGCATCTATAATTGTATTTAACGTACGTAGTGCTTGGAATTACCATTATAGTATTATCCATGATCAGAAATAATTTTAAAGTATGCTCTTTTTTACGTAATACATGTATGTAGTTCTCAGTTTCTGAAGATTAAGTTGAAGCTGTATGAATATCTAACTTTATTTGACATTGTATTGATAAAGAGAAAACAGGCCAGCGCATGGTAGCATTGTTCAGGCATGGAACACTTGAACAACAAAAAGTAACAATAAGTTTAATGATCATTATACGCATGTTCCGCGTTGGTACAGAATGCTAGAAGGCTTTCATAAACTTTACATAGGAAAAAACGTGTTTCAGTCGTCAAACAAGTTTGCTGTGTGTTAGACAAACGCCTGAAAGGGTCTTTTTATCTTTTGTAGACGAAGCAGAAGTTCAACAGCGAGTTGCATAATGTCACCACGCGCAATAATGATAGGATAATATGAGTGGCCTTTATATTGACGATTTCCATTTGAACGAAAAGTAATTAGTCTTGTACCTTTTATATGATACGAAGGAGGTTTCCTTTCAGTAACACACTGGCACACAAAAAATGAACGGATGATAAACAAATGTTTTTATCCGGATACCATCCGCATGACCCTTTCGCGTATTCCGTTTGATACCGTAAACCGCCTTTCATTCGCGAGCGTTTTATTTTCGCGATGTCCTTCGATTCGCGAAAATAAAATGCCGTGAATACGTCCAAACACATGTGTAGTAAGATGCGTACGTGCGATATCGCGAAAATAAATCGTCACGAACCAGTCACCTCACTCGTGTTCGCGAAGACGACACGACTAAAAGACGGTTTGCAGTATATAAAATTAACTCATCATTAAAAGATAATGATACAATCAAGGAAAATAAGTAAACGAGCTAGAGAGATCATCTAGAAAGTCTTATATGAACCAAATTATACAAAATCGTACGTACCTTCCGTTGAAGTTTGATGCTGCTGTAAAAGGGAATCCAAATAAGCTGATACCCAGGTCCGCTAATGCCAAGTTTGCCAGAAAAATGTTCGTTGTAGTTCGTAGTGAATGGAATTTCCAGAATACCAAAAGAATGATTCCATTTCCGAACAAAGCTAAAACACCTGCAACATAATAAAATGAAATCTAGAAAATTGCAAGCCAATGCGATTTCTTCATACGACTTTTGCAATATAAACACCACGCTTCCTCACGACAAAAATAAGGATAATAAACGAAATAAGAAGGATCACATGTAGACAGAATTACCATCGAAATTGTGTGAGAATCATCCAACGCCTTTTATACCGTGGATATGATCGTACTCCCACCAGACGGACACTTGGCTTGGTACTTGATCCATCTACAACCTTGTACCAAGGCATTTTTAAGAATTGCACTCTGACTGACTGTGACGACAGGACTCCATGACGGGTCCTGTCTAAACCTCTTAAGAGAAGAAGGGCCCCGACCACCTGTCCTCCCTTAATGTCGGTCGGAGTCCTCGGGTGACAACATGCATGAGTTTGCTGCAGCCGGCAGAGCACGAACTGTATTCCGTACGCGCTGTTATATATACATTTACATATCCATCTGTGCGTTGCTTTGGGTCACTGTGTTATGCGGTCTGTTTGTATGGCCAATTAACAGTGATGAGGTTATTTTACACCAAAATTGTTCATTTTTCGAGACCCCTTAGTAATTTGAAAAGTTAGAGGTTCGTGCGCATGTAATCCGGATGACCACAGCATTAGCTACAGTAACTCCTAATTCTGCAACGAGTGTCCATTGATCTCGTTGGTTTATGTATAATCTTTTGTGTTTGATGTCTCTATAATGTCATTTGGTTTTCTTTGTCCCTTTTGCGTCACTTTCAATGCGTGTCTGATCTGTGTTTTTGCATTAGGTGTTTTTGTGTTTTGCAGTGGTTGCTGCAACCGAGTGTTAATGGACATCCCCTACCTCTTCTACAGTATAATGATCATTTCTAGTAAGAACATATGTAGACAAATAATATTAAAGAAATAGATGAAGTTTTCGGAGCTTTGCTTTTTTCTCTCGAAGTTGTCAAATTTGAACTGACAAAACGTTCAATTGAAAAGCAGATCAATACTCAATACGTTATATCAATGTTAACACAGATAAATTTGATAGTCGGGATATTGAATAAGTGGAATTTACGTTTCCCGGGCACCTGATATGTTTTGCTGTATTGTATACTGTTTTTGTTTTTTATATGGACTGGTTCCATATGCTCATTGATTGTGTGTAAGTGTTTTTTTCCCATCATGGTTTGGATTTTGTGTCTGGCATTTACGCACCATAATCTGATGTAGTGAGACATTGTGCTACGGAAATAAAACAAAAAAAAAAAGCAAATTTCTCTATACATCAGGATTAAAAAAAATAGTTTTAATATGTTACATGAATATATTCATTTTAATAGTCTTATGTCAATATGTCGACATTGTCCGTAATGTTCTTCTAACGAATCATACGCAAAGAAGCATTTGTGGGGTTCTGTCTATTGTGTCATTCTCTTCCCATGGAGGTATATCGATTCAGGTAGAGGGGTTCTCCACTATAAACTATTTATTGTCCTATTTTAACAGCTTAGTGCAGCTGAGTCTTTACTTTCGGTCTAAGTAAAATCATCATAGGAAAATAAATAATTAATCAGGGTAGGGTCAAAGCTAGGTTAATAGGGCAATAAAGTTTAGCCAACATTTACGTAATCAATGTTAATGAATATAAGAAGGGAGGGGATCTCCAACCAGACCTGGTAGCAGTACCAACATCAAAAGAAGTGAATAGCGTATTATCGTATCAAAATACAATCTAATTGAAATTACTCAACAATGTAAAGTTAATGGGTGCATTCCGTTAGAGATCAAGATTAAGCTTTTCGCTCGACCAATCAAGCAATTTGTAACTAATCATATCTTCTGGTGCGTGCCACAAATATATATCTTTCATCTCCTTTTTTCCGCGTGTGTGTGTGCGTGTGTGTTCTTTTAACGTATGTTTATTGGTGTCATCTTATGATTGTGAATGTGTCTTTTTAATACAAGGTTGTCTTCTCATGTGTTTTCCTTGTCAATGGACCAATTTTCCCTTTCATGAATAGTAACATTCCTACGTTCCCTGCCTGTGGTGTGCTGTATTTATATTGCAATCGGTACGCCATTCCAAAGCAAACTTAATATTCAACGAATTCCTTCTGAGGCTATGAGATTCACCGACGATACGAATAAAAAATATAAGATAATATTAACATCTCGATTTCCTCAGTGTTGGAAGATACCTTAGGTTACAGCCATCCAAAATACCGCATTTGACACAATCGCCGGATTTTACTTTTTTCTGCATGGTCCAAGTGCTAGCAAACAGGATATGCTTACCCTCCTGGGCACTTTTTTGATTCACCTTTGACAATGTACAATGGTATTTTAGCGGATTCTTCGGATGAATTCCATGCAGTCAGAATATATTTTGGCAGTTTTTTTTTTATCCATGTTCTGCTCTAAACGACCATAGTTTGACACCCTTTCAATTAATAAAGCGCATTCATTTAGTCGCGCGCATTTAGTCGCACCACTTACAATAAATTCCTTTCTTACAATGCTCTCTATGGAGATGGTGCATTAGGTATGGTTGACCTTGTGTTTTAAGGTGCTGTATTACTGTCTCCGTCATTTTGTCAGCCTTTTCTCCTCTCGATTCGCTGTTTAATTGTTTTTGATCGCCTCCTTATCTTTATTTTTAACAGTTTTCATGAATTTGCATACTCATTGATTAAGATTTTTAGGCCTTTTTTTCTTGATAAAATGTTTTACGGGACCGCCGACCCGAATTTTCGATAAAAATGAATAAAAACAAAAGTACTGACTCGACGTTTTATTTTCAATTTCTCCGCCGACTGTCAAAAATTGCCTCTGTGAAAAATAAAATTTTCGATTATAATACCAGATTTTCATTTGCCTAGAAGGATAAATGCTATCTGGGAGACTTTTGAAGTTTTCTCACCTGTAAAGTCGGAGAATATACTATTAAAAGTTCGGTCTTTTAACAGCGGTTTCCCCCTTTTCTATTTTAGAACGTTTCGGGTTAAAGGACTGGCGAAATGAAAGTAGAATCATGATAGTCTCTTGGCGTGATTTTGCTGTAAACCACAGGATACGACATAATCTCTGTCCCAATATTATCAGTAAGAAAAGCAGCAATAAAGATTATACTGATGCTATATGTTTGCAATAATATTTGCATCTGTTTACAATCCAATATTTCAGAATTTACTCTGACCAAATTTTCATACATTTACATCTATATCGTTTAGTAAGTACCAAGTAAATAATAATGTCAGCTCTAAATTCAATACTAGTTATTAACAAAAAGAATTTTATGGAATTGGAATTTTATGGAATTATAAAAAAAAAAATGGGAATACTTTTTAAAAGCAGGAAAAGAATGATAATTTCTGTCATGCTGAAAGAGGATACCCTGGTTAAAATACTAAGAAATTAAAAAACGAAAACAAAAAGACGATCAACAGTCGTTTCTGTGAAAAATAGATAATAAAATTTTTTTCGACTGATCTTTTGTTTTATTTTTATTTTTTTCATCGACCCGACACTTTTATCATTTTTTTTTGAAATTTTCATTCCCCCCCCCCCCTTCCGACTCAATTTTTTTTTTTCAAAAATTTCCCGTAAAACATTTGATAAAAAAGGCCTTAGATTGTGACATTTGGTTTTGTGTTTGACTTTCATCGACTTATTATTAGACATTTTTCAACTTGATGAACTTTGCACTTTAGTTATAATAGAAATTTTATACTTAGGTTGCCAGTAGTAAAGGAAGTCCAATTTACCAAGTCCATTGAGTATACTTGTCAAAATGTAGATGACTTCGCTTATGAGTTTATACTTGAACGGCAGCTACGCCACTGATTCTTCAATATTCGAATTGCGAAGTCCGTCACGGTGTAAAAAGTCTATTAATGAAACATTACATGACCTCTTGACCTCAAACGAAGATCATTTGATTTGGGACTAATTACATGTAAAAAGAGAGACTCTAAGGAAGCCGCTCTAATACATATATATTTATCGATAAAAAAAATGATTTCGGACTATAAATCAAAGGAAATTGCTTAGTTTAAGATTGATCACACAGCATAAATCGCAAGAGTTTAAAAATTTTAAGAAGTCATAAAAGAACTCCTGTTTTATTTTGAATATACAATGTATGTATGATTCTTTTTTTCTCAAAAACATTTTAGTGATTTGAGCAATTTCAACACAGTATATATGCACAACCAATGTAATTACCTGAGATGAAACTAATGAAAAGAACCTGTTGCATTTCTGCAAGTAAACGCTCGTGATGTCACAATGCATTAACTCTAAAGAAACATGTAGTAACGGCTGTTCTAACTTGCAAACTGAACCTGCGGTGACCTTGATTTTAACGTCACCTCTTGCCTTGAAAAACGCTATTTCAGAAACTAAGAATGATCCTGACAATGATGGTGCATATATATATAGAATAAATGTCATAAATTGTATTTGTTACACATTTGTATGCAACACACAGCACGTGCAACATACAACAATTGCAACACACTAATGCGCAATACATGTACGGTAAATGCACTTGCTGTGTGTTGCATACCCGTAAATACAAATTAAAACACTTGTTCTTTATATAAACCAAAATAAGATTCCAAAATTCATAATCAATAGGCTTGCAAATTCTTGGAAGAAATATAAAACAAAATTTTCACGAGATAAGAAAAATAGGACAAACAGACGGAGACAATAACAGAGCTTCATAGAAGCAAGAAAGACAACTTTATCTAATGAACCATTTCCAGAGTCTTCTTTGAATTTGCTCTACATGTACTTCTATGAAAGTGCGTCTATGCATACCTTATTTTAGTTTATACGCGTTGACATGGATAACATTTTTCAAAACTTTTCGTGACTTTAAGTTGGTTGAGTAGCTTCTAGAAATATTGAAAAAAAATCACTTCTACATAGCATAAGTTTAAGTTTGAAATCGGATTAATTTTACATCTTGAAATGATGCAATATTTCTTGCAAATTGTATCCCTATAGCACTAATGTCAAAGAAGTTGTAGAAAAAATGTCCAATCGATTCTTTTAAGAAATTTTAAGGTATCGAAACAACAAGGTGAAAAATAATTGCTGGCTTACCGATAAAAGAAAGATATAGTCCAATAGCATAGTGTTGGGTAACACTTAAATTTAAACTACTGGCTTCGCCGTTTCCTGTCGAATTGGCAAAGTTGGAAGAGTTTGCTACGCCGTGTTGCAGGTATTCCATTGCCCTTGGTATGGACTGTCGTACTGTGGAACTCATTGTGTTTATGTAAGGAAAAGTGCTTACGCTTAGTCTTATATAGCTGATGCACGGATTTGATCGATATACATTTCTGTATCAAATACCTAACAGTATTGACTTTGTCATCTCACCGGCATCGACATGTGGGTAATATACTATAGGCTCTTAATTATGTTTTACTTCATCCAAAATATGGTGACTTCTAGTTTCCGGTAAAACTTTTTTGGAATTACAAGAGGTTGTTTGTGTATAAGTTCTTTAAGATTTGGCGTTTTGTATTTCTTATTTTCTGAAAATAAACTAAAGTTAAGTGTCTTAAGCAATATTGAATATCATACAAATAATATTTTATTTTATTTTTGATTTGTACGGATTTGCATACAGTCGATACCCTCTTTTGTCTTCGAAATAGAACAACTAAGGGTCTTCGAAAAGCGGATAAATTTCTCTTTTGTTACTAAGTACAATGTACGCGGTACATGTAACGCACCACCAAATGGAGTATTAACATTATTATGGTACATGTTCATATGTTCCTATATCGCTAACTTAGTAAGGAGGAAGCAGATTCCTTAGAGTCCAGAAATACTGATAATTTGTGGTCGTTTATCGGCATTCGATAAACAATTATCAGGTAATAATTATGGACCTTTCAAAGTAATAATACGTCTGCAGATGGGTAAATGACCTTAGCAAATGTGAATATAGTTAGCTGTTCTTAAATTCTACTCACAGTGTAGGAACGCTTTTGTACGAAATAAGTTTTTTTTGCGATTTCCGAAGCGAAAGCTTTACATATGTCAATTTAGTATCCATCTATCGCGTAAACACTAGAAGGTATACTGCTATAGATTCAGTATAGAACATTACTTCATAGACATGTAGTACTTCGTAATTCAAATGAATTAGACTGCCGTGAATTTGCAACTTTATATGTAATATATGCTACACAGTGCAGGAACGCTCCTGTTCACGACCAGTAACTTGTACTAAGCATATAGGATAAATACCGTTGAATTTAAATTTTATTGCCTAGAATTACCGAATCCCTATAAGTATATTCTCCAGTGTTATAATTATGTTGTTTTATACCACCAATAATGAAGTTGAGGGAGATTTACTGGTGTGTAAGGTGCCAATAGACATTTTAAGATTTTCCGTATGCAGAGTGCTGACTGTCTACACTGTACAGATTGAGGGGTCGTATCAAATCAAATACGTTTATAAATTTTCAAAAGGTGCAGTATACCCTGGTTTTACCGCAGTGTCGTACATCGTACATTTTCGGACCTTTCCGTCGCATGCTCGAGAAAACTGAAATTGTACCCCATCATTAAAATATCTCTCCGACCTTCGTTCAATCAAAAAAATAACAAAACAAAAGTAACCACCATCATAGGTTTTGAAATTATGCTTAACGGTTAATGTTTTTCTTTCTTTTTTTTTTTTTTTTTTTGCAAGACATTTCTATCGGTGCCAACATTTTTTGTGACCCTGATTTTGAGGTCTGAGTTACTTTAGAAATAATTTCATTGACAAAGAGATGTGACTTTCCTATTTTTTACGTTTTGGTTAACACTACAGGTATGTAGACATGGTACAGACAATAGTATTTTAGGTATATCTGCGGAACCGCGATTCATTTTAACTTTTTCTACTTCAAAGCAGCAAGCTCTGCTAAGCTTCAGTGGAATACGTAAATAATAATAATTTAAAACCTTTTGGTAGAATAGAAATATAGATCAAATTTCAAGGAAAAATCTAAAACCCCCACTTTATAAGAACTCAAAATTTGTAAAACGAACCTTATTGTAGATGGCGCAACTGGAATTAATTGTTGCGGTGTCGTACAAATTCAAATTTTCATATTTCAACGGCGAACTATCCCTTTCAAGCGCAGATCTAAAGGTGAGATGGGGTTACCGTAGTCAGGGACAACCTGAAAATTGACAAATATGTATTGATAAATGGTCTGAAATTATGTTCAGGGTGTGCCAAAGATATGCACTGTATTAAAAATATTTTACGAAAATTTTTACTTTGGTTTTAATGTCGAAACGTACTACTCTATATACTTCAACATTTAAAAAAAAATCATTTTGCAAATAAAAAGCTTATTTCTTATGCAAGAAAATGCTTTGTTATATATATGATTAGCCCCCCTCTTCCATTTGTGTTGTTACATATTGAACAATTATCTAGGATTGCAGAATCTTCGTCGACGTACAAAACGATATCTACCCCTTATTTCCAAATTGTGATAAATTCTTTCAAATGTTTATATATTTGTATATGATCCGTGCCCTATATAAAACATGTTCATTTCAACTCATTTGTACTCCGGGGGTAGGTATAATATTTTCACACTTCGCCGGATATGACGAACGGTCAAGTAACGGATAAAAAAAATATTTTCGTTAATTTTCCGTTTTGTCCGGTTCTTATATGTTTTATTTTCATTTTATCCGTTGTTTCTTTGTCGCACTTACGGTGAAGTCCGTTACACATTCGTTATTTTCCGGTAGACAACCGGTATGTCTCCTTTCGTAATAGTCGCGAGAGCATCTGGCAGTTGCGATGACGATTTTTAAAGCAATTGTATACATTTTCCGCATTAATCCTCTTTCAATTTTCTTTCGCCGCTTTAAAACTTTTTGGCAAAAGGACGATCGAATCGCGAAACCTGATCTCGTGATCGGGAGTCGAAATTAATGCCCGTGCCAATGTTCTTCATAGAGCTTATAATTATGACAAATTAGATATCGGATTTTTGTATTCGTATACCGCCCCATATTCTGTAGATGTAAACTGTCGAGTGTCTGCATACGAGAAAACTTTAAATCTCGAATAAGATATGATAAGTACAGAACTCCTACAGTGGCTGCATATAACCGCACAGTCGTGTTTACTAATTTTTCATTATTGAAGCTTTATTTCTATAAATATACAATCAAGTGAGTGGTAACGGAGTACTAGGTTATGTAAGCTTTCTTTAAATATGGAACATGTCACGGTGGACATACCTAGGGACTAAAAAATCACATTTCACTATTATCCTTTGATTGTAATCATTGAGTTGCAATTTCACGGCAATCTAATTCATTGAAATCACGAAATACTACATGTCTATGAAGTATCAGTCTTAAGGAAATGTTGTGAATGGATTTTATATATTTTCATTTCCATGCTTCATTAACATCGACGGCGGGTGCGGCTAGCCAACAGGGGATGCTTACTCCTCCCGGGCACCTGATCCCACCTCTAGCTTACTAAGGGTCCGTCGATGTTTAATTCTCTGCTCTATTGTGAGTGCTGTTGAGATTGTCGTCAGGATCTTTAACTCATTTGTGTCACACTTATGCCCTTTGCCGTGTGGAGCTCGTAAAAAAGTTCCCCGCGAGGGGTTTGACAGTTAGTCTTTTGAATATAATTCCCTGACATTGTCGCCATGGCACTTTCTATATGGGCATAACGTCAGACAGTGCATGAATTTTATATATTTTCATTTCCATGCTTCATTAACATCGACGGCGGGTGCGGCTAGCCAATAGGGGATGCTTACTCCTCCCGGGCACCTGATCCCACCTCTAGCTTGCTAGGGGTCCGTCGATGTTTAATTTTCTGCTCTATTGTGAGTGTTGTTGAGATTGTCGTCAGGATCTTCTTTAACTCATTTGTGTCACACTTATGCCCTTTGCCGTGTGGAGCTCGTAAAAAAGTTCCCCGCGAGGGGTTTGACAGTAAGTGTTTTGAATATAATTCCCTGACATTGTCGCCATGGCACTTTCTATATAGACATAACGTCAGACAGTGCATGAATTTTATATATTTTCATTTCCATGCTTCATTAACATCGACGGCGGGTGCGGCTAGCCAACAGGGGATGCTTACTCCTCCCGGGCACCTGATCTCACCTCTAGCTTGCTAGGGGTCCGTCGATGTTTAATTTTCTACTCTATTGTGAGTGCTGTTGAGATTGTCGTCAGGATATTCTTTAACTCATTTGTATACTGAATCTATAGCAGTATACCTTCTAGTGCTTACGCGATAGGTGGATATCAAATTGACTCATGTAAATCTTTCGCTCCAGAAATCGCAAACAAAAAAAACTTATTTCGATCAAAAGCGTTCCTACACTGTGTATGCTAAGTATGTCCACTGTGACAAGTTCCATATTCAAAGAAATCTTACATAACCTAGTACTCTTTCAGTCTTTGAACACAAAATAAAGCTTAAATAATGAAAAATCAGTAAACACGATCTGTGCGGTTTTATGCAGCTACTGTAAGAGTACTGTACTTATAATATTTTATTGGCACCTTACACACACAGTAAATATCCCCCAACTTCATTATATGGGGTATAAAACAACATACTTATAACACTGGAGAATATACTTATAGGGTTTAGGTAATTCTAGTCAAAATTCAAATTCAAAGGTATTTATCGTATATGTTTGGTACAAATCAAATACGTTAAGTACAAGTTACTGGTCGTGAACATGAGCGTTCCTACACTGTGCTACTGTCACTCTTTCAATTTTTTTGCATGTCTTACTTGAGAAGAATAATAGAATTTCATTTCAATGCTTTAATCATCAATTATATTGAAATATCTGTTCTATTATATTTGTGGATTTTCTGTACGTACGATTGAAGTTAACTTATCAAATACAGTCGAGACGGCATCTGTGGCGGCCCCATGTAGAGTGTGATTCCTGGTTTATTACGGTTCGTTCTTAAATTATGCTATTGAATTTGAATACGTTTATTATTACGAACATATTAAATTCTTCCAAATATTATTTTCAATTTAATTCTATAGCATATAATGACAGTCTTAAAGGTCGATTGAACAGAAGTTGATAAGATTTCGGCGAATCCAGATCATACAAACTTCCTTAGAGAAAATGATTCGAATCCTGTTTCTCTCACAATAACCTTGTTTCTCTCACAATCAGTTTTGTCCTTTATGGTCATTGTTAGACATTTCATATTTTTATTTTTATTTATTACATCCATTATTCAATTACATAAAGCCATTTCATAAATGTAATGATAACACGTTACATATCACTTTGGGCGTACTGTCATTGGATGAAGCGCTTCAGATCCTTTGTGACGTCACAATAGATACGGCGACGTCGGTGCGTTATTTGCAAGAAATGAAGTCGAAATTGTAACATTTTGACGTTATTTTGATCAATTACGTTGTATTTCATGTGATGAAAAGAATCTCAAATGTTGTACGTTTCTATTTCATACAGTATTTATGAATCTCTTTGTGTGATTTTAATCCCCGAGCCTTGGCTTGGGGATGTAAAATCACAAAACTCGTTTCATAAATACCGTATGAAATAGAAAATCATTTGAGATCCTATATTTCCTCAAATAATAATGAAATTATCATAAATTTGATTTAAGTACTAAATCTAAAGTCTAATAAATTAGCACTAAAGTAGAAACACATATCTGAATAATACGGAGGTGTTCCAACTCTATACCTTCCCGCAAAAATTTCAAGCCAATTTAGTATGCACCAGACACAGGTTTCGGATATTAAATCCTCATCAGTGATGCCTTGAGCCAAAGTGATTTTTAGACACAGCCAAAAGAAAAGTCTGAAAGTTTTTACATAAAATATTTACAACATAGTTTTGACTGAAAAGAACATTGAATTCTCTAAACAGCTGAAGATAGTTGATGCCCATCAAGTAAAAAATATATGCAACTATTTCAGAGTTCATAATTCATTTGTCAAAACCTTACATTTGATCAACCTTCACATGTAGCGGAAGTGCCTAGCTTATATTGCTGCTGACAGCATGTGTCAAAACTGAAGAGCTTCTCTTGTAGAGACCCCAAGATAAGATGAACAGTAAATGCCTAGGACTTTTCAATGATATAACATGTACAGCGATTATCTTAGTTTACACTATATTAAAGAAGTTCTCTACTCGTGGGTATTTTCAAATTACAAAGTATCGATAGTTCCGTAAAAATATATTGTCTCGTTTATCCATGAAACAGCGATTTATAAGCACGGCTAGCGATTTAACACAGAACTAGTCTGCAACTTCCGCCGAAATTGAAAGTAAAGATTCGTGACGTCAGAAGTGTGTATACACTACATATTCACACGACACGATGACGTAATGTAAATATAGTACACTTGTCTCTTTGTCTGTAAGTACTTTAAATTTATAATTATTTTTCGGTTTAAAAAGTAAATTAGATGTAGACATCAGTATTTTTAAAAGACCTGTACATATTCATTGGAGGATTCATCCAGGTGGAGGGAGGGGGGTTCTTCCCCATTCCTGGTAAGACTTGCATGAACACGGAAGATATTAAATAATGAAGGGAGGTGAGAGATCGAAACTTTATAGGATATGAAATCCAAACTAAAGCCTTACCTAGCTGTCTAGATGGGATCTCAAATTGACATTCTCGTTGGTTTATGTGTAGTCCTTTGTGTTTGATGTTTCTGTGTTGTGCGTTGACGTTCCTTGTCCCTTACGCGTCTCTTTGTGCTTGTCTGCTTTGTGTTTTTGCATTGGGTGTTTTGGGGTTTTGCTGTGGGTGCTACAGCCTGGTGTTGTTGGAGATCCCCTCCTTTGTTCTAATCAGCTTATATAATTGGATTGGGCGCAGATTTATGGTTTATGGTCAATTCGTACCATAACCAACTCGTACCCTGGTCACTTCGTACCAAAATTCACCAAGTCGTACCATAACCATTTCGTACCATGATCAACTCGTACCAAAAAAACAAACCCATTGTGAATTCATTGGTACAACTCGTACCCAATTTTATTCCAACTCGTACCATAACATACTCGTACCATAACCAACTCGCACCACACAGAATCTCGCACCCATTGACTCTAAGTCGTACCATGACCAACTCGTACCCAATTTTATTCCATATCTTACTATAAAATACAAGTAACATAACCAACTCGTACCACCTAGAATCTCGTACCAATTGACATTTACAGATAAAATAGGATAAAACTGCAAAGAAAAAATATTTGTAATATGGAGTGAATATGAACAGCAAAAAAAAAAAAAAAAAAAAAAAAAAAATTCAGCAGAAAGACTTTTGAGACTTTGTGCTCGTAAAGTGTTTGTGCCAGACGATTCCGTAACAGTTAAAACTTTTTATCAAAGGAATTTGGGACTTTATTTGAACAATCAATTTTAGATCCAGTCTTACTCTCTTCTTTTTTTAATCGCTTTTACCTTTGAAGAAAGCTTTTTATCTATTTTTTATCTATTGTGAATTGAGTCTAAATGCTTGACACTCTTAATCATTTCGATCAGTCGATGTAGCGTATATATACAACATCTTTTGAATAAACTATGAATAATTAGTTGAACTCTTTACAATGTATGATAAGTTTTCATTGATGCGAATTAGATATCCAAAACATGCATGTCTGGTGACACTTAATCAATCGTATGCAAAAAATTGTCGAGGTCAAACGTGGTACGAGTTTATGGTAAGAGTATTGGTACCATGGTACGAGTTGGTAATGGTACTAATTTATGCATGGTACGAGTTTATGGTACGAGTACTGGTACCATGGTACGAGTTGGTAATGGTACGAGTTTATGTATGGTACGAGTTGGTAGTAAGGTATGGTACGAAGTGGCAGGTACGGGTTGGTTATGGTACGAATTGACCATACCCCAAATTCATTATGAAGAGAGTCAAAGATGAAAATTAATGTCATTAAATTGACGACACATTTTTTTGCCGTTTCAGATAATATGAAATTTATTTTCTGATGTTACATAAAGCTATGAATTATTAGTTGAACTCTTTACAATGTATGATAAGTTTTTATTGATGCGAATTAGATATCCGAAACATGCATGTCTTGTGACACTTAATCAATCATATGCAATAAAATGTTGAGGTCTTTATGCATGGTACGAGTTTATGGTACGAGTATTGGTACCATGGTACGAGTTGGTAATGGTACGAGTTTATGTATGGTACTAGTTGATAGAAATTATGGTACGAGTTGGTCATGGCACGAAATGGTTTTGGTACGAGTTGGTAGTAAAGGTATGGTACGAAGTGGCAGGTAGGAGTTGGTTATTGTACGAATTGACCATACCCAAAATTTATTATGAAGAGGATGAAAGATGAAAATTAATGTCATTAAATTGACGACAGTGGGCACATTACATGTATTTGCCGTTTCAGATAATATGAAATTTATTTTCTGATGTTATATAAAGTTATGAAGGTAAAAAATTTAAATGATATGGGTCGACAAAAAATTAAATGATATGGCCCGGAAAGTTGTCTGCTAGCTCCGCTTAACGCGGTTTTCAGGAAAAAAACTAACTTCCTTGAAATTCAACACCGGGAGAAGTGATCCTGTTATGTATATCGAATAAAATAAAATTCTAATCGTCTCAGAATTAAACGGAAAGTAACGAGCGTTCTTCGTCAACTATCTCAGTACGAGAGAGAGAGAGAGAGAGAGAGAGAGAGAGAGAGAGAGAGAGAGAGAAACATTTTCATTTCCGAGGCACATTAGAAGAATTCGAGACATACTTAATTTATTAGTAATACTGTATCTCTGCTCCAAAAGAATATGATCACCATGTTGCCCAGAACAATAAGAAAATAGATACCCGGAATACATATACTTTCATACTTTTTTGGCATATTACATTGTTTAGATTTGAGGATCACTGACGAGATTACATGTAAGTACCCGAAACGTGCATGTCTGGTCTATGCTGCCAATTTATCTGTTCTTAAATTATGGTGCTATTCAATTTGAAGACGTTTAACAACATACAAGTATTTGATACGGTATCTTGTTTATGATTATCAAATATATTTTTTTCGAAATTCAGTTGCAACTCCTTCCGCAGTTAAAATTTACGTCCCCACCCCAATCTATCGAAAAATTTGTAAACATGTAACAGGTTATGTATGCTCTTCATATTGAAAACTGAAGTTCTTGCGTATTTCGATGTTCCACACGGATCCGTTTGATGAAACATTTGATGGACATTTATTTGTTAATAATCATTTAAAAATTTAGTTTTACACAATAACAATCATCAAACATCGTATCGTTGTTTATGAGGGAGGGGGGGGGGGGGGTCTGGAGACAAGAATTATGTCTGGAAGGTCGGGCGGGAGGGGTTTAATATTTTTCTTTAACAGTTGTTGCATACTGACACTTTTTGTCGGCGCTTGGGCCTGTATACATGTAAAAAAAATCTAGCTTCTATCTGTCCTTCTTTCTTTCTTTTTTTCCACGCTCGCAAAAATAAGTACATTGAATGTGTGGATGACTTATATCTCACCGATATTTCACAGACCTAATATCTCCCTCTTTTAACATGTTTAACATGTACATGGCATGCTTTTTCCAACGCAGGCAGGTAATATTGAAGTACGTACGTGCCGACTAGAAGTGGGGAGGTACAAATGTCAACGAAGGAGGGTGGTATCAATAGGCTGAACGGGAGGGAGTCAGAGTGCCGGGGAAATTATAGAATGTTGTAAATAGGATACCCTCTACCCGACCCAAACCATCTACAAGCATGATCTAGACGGTTAGGACGTCATGACCCCTTGGATTTGCCGCAGATTTTTTCTTTGTTTTACTAGTATGATTTTTTTCCGAAATAGACGGCTTACCCCAACTCCCATTTTCTTTCCAGGGGAAAGGAAGGATAGATTCCCTTAAGATTTTTTATCTATATATGTCTGAAGACGTTAAACATTTGTACCACTTGGTGAGTGTCACTGCTGGTAGTCCCCGAGGACACATTTAGCCAAGTTCGATCAATTTCGGTTGATCGTTTCTTCAACGCATTCTAAAATTTCTGTTATCAAAATTTGTAAACATTTCTTAAATGTGGGTCCTGTAGCATCATATCCCACCCATTCTGCTACGTCTTTCGGTGCGTTTTTGGACTAATTTTCACACTTTTGGGCTTATAACATTGTTAAGATTTGAGGATCACTGACGAGGGTTAAGTACCCGAAACGTGCATGTCAGGTCCATGCTGCCAATTTATCTGTTCTTAAATGATGCTATTCAATTTGAAGACGTTAAACATTTGTACCACTTGGTGAGTGTCACTGCTGGTGGACCAGGAGTCCCCGAGGGCACATGTAGCCAAGTTCGATCAATTTCGGTTGATCGTTTCTTCAACGCATTCTAAAATTTCTGTTATCAAAATTCGTAAAAATTTCTTAAATGTGGGTCCTGAAGAATCATATCCCACCCATTCTGCTACGTCTTTCGGTGCGTTTTTGGACTAATTTTCACACTTTTGGGCTTATAACATTGTTTAGATTTGAGGATCACTGACTAGGGTTAAGTACCCGAAACGTGCATGTCAGGTCCATGCTGCCAATTTATCTGTTCTTAAATGATGCTATTCAATTTGAAGACGTTAAACATTAGAATCCCTTTCTGAGATAAACTTTAGGATTCTGGAAGTCGTTTAAAATATATCAACACATGTTCGTACGTATATAAATAAATTATGTACATTAGTTGAGCTTATAAATATTTACCTTATTGTTTTAATGTAAATATTTATGTTTCATTATTAAATGCTCTTTTATCCTATTAATTATTCATACACTCTTATTTTATATGTTCCTTACTTTGGCATTTATAAGAGTATATTAGTACATGTATCCACATCGTCGGAAAGTCACGACATCTTCTCCGTTCTACAATCGTAGGGCTGTGGGTTTCCGACGATGATGTATCCACAACATGAATGAATATTTCTATATATAGTGTTATGAAACGTGGTTCCCCTTTACACACTTCTGACGTACTTCCGGTGTGTACAGCTATTTTGAGAAATTGGAAAAGGTGGTAAAATATAATTGGTCTATATCAGCTCTGGAAGAGATTACATAATGGGGAAATTTCGTGTTGGAATTTAGTTTAATATGAACTGTAACATACATGAAAATCTCCACGACTAGAGAACTTCTTTACACTTTATAAGACATTGTACACTCAGTATTTACGAGGTATTTGTTTCTGGCCTTCTCGCCTTTGAGACTGAATAACTGATAGGTACTTCTTTGATGTTTATTTTTATTCTTAGTTTTGACCACGGAAACCGACGATCATAGATGGTCTAACTATAAGATCGTGCAAATTGAAGTATCTTATGCTCAGGAAAATATGAGTTTATTTAATTAAAAGCAAATATATAGTTGATCATGTATACTTATTTGGCTGTTTTGGCTATTAGCCAGGTAACAAAGTTCTTCAATTTGTACTCTTTTTGAATATGGCATATAATTACCTATATGACAGTTAAGTAACTATTGTACTCTTGAGTCTTCTGTATCCAACTGTAAGAAATATGAGTGATTTGACAGGTTATTAGTATGAAAATCGTTAAATTAATATGCATGCACAAAACTACAATATATGACAAGTATATTTATCAAAATGTGGACATATAAACAGTACGGCGGGTGCGGCTGGCCAACAGGGGATGCTTGCTCCTCCCGGGCACCTGATCCCACCTCTGGCTTGCTAGATGTCCGTCAATGCTCAATTTTGTGCTCTATTGTGGGTGCTGTAGAGATTATCGTCAGGATCTTCTTTAACTCACTAAGGAAATGAGAGTTCCATCACTGCTGTACCAGCCTTCGGATACAAAAAAAAGAAGAAAAAATACCAACAACAAACAAATCTTAATATATCACGGTACCGAAAAAGAGAAGTCATCGTTCTATTTTTATGATTGACTAAATTTTCCCATTCATATGAAGTTAAATTTTTACTTCGTTAGATGCACAAACAAACTTAATTAAAGCAAACAAATTTGATCTATACCTCATGCAGACATCTTGTCTACTAGTTTTCATTTGTTATAAAGTACGAATAAGTGTTCCATGTTGTAAATATCTAGCATAAAGATGTTTTATTGATTAATGCTGTCTCGTTTAATCTAAGTAAAATCTATGGTAATCAATTCGTTTCATAAAAATGTTATAATCAATAAAAATGTAATAAATTATAATCATATGCTGAAAATACGACTACATCAAAATAATAGAAATGTCAGTTAGGGTCCTGAATAAAAAAAAACTATTATGTGAGCACGCATTATCAAGAATTTTCCAAAAGCGTTGACCTTTATATTCCTAAGAATGAATGTGTAAAAATAAAAACCAATAATAGGATACAAATTTCCCATTCAGCGACTGTACGAAAACAAGGAAAATGCTTGCTAGCCTGGCCTCTCGTCACTTTACTCGGACAGCAGAAAAAGTCCAAACGGTTGAATGTATCAAATACAGAGTTTTTGGATTGAACAAACTTAAAATATTTTTCAACATGAATGAAAGAGAGATGTTGTATAGTGTTTTATACTTTACATGTACAATTACGTTCAGATCCTGAGGAAAATCTATATGGCTGAAGAAGTAACAGCAGTAGTAAAATTGTGATGGGGTAAGCTAAATACAAACGTGTTCTTTTGATTTATTGAATGATGCATTTAACTTCAAGAAGGTAACGAGTTTGAACACTTCCATTTTATTATTATAAAGATGCACTTGTTTTTCTTTTTTAATTTTTTTGCAGTGTGGAGCGGTTAAATTCGTTCCCCGTGATTGAATGTTTAAAGCGTAAAAAGTACCGGTACTTCTTTCTGGATCTTTCGCATGAAAGAAGTCATTATTTGGCCCTTTATCAATTCGACATATATAATTTTGCTATTTCGGAATCTTGTCATTTCATTTATTATAAATTTGCAAGCCTTTTGACTGTGTTTTTGATTCTGATTTTGGGTTTGACTAACATTCACTCAAGGGCGTAGGAGAAGGGGGGGGCAGCGGCAGCATGTTTGTGCCCCCTAATTTTCAATCACAAAATTTTATGATGCATTAACATTATTTAAGTAGCAACATTTTGTACCATAAATCTACAATTTTTCGGTCAATTTTCAAAATTTTTCTTTGGCTCGCTACCGCTCGCCAGTTCTTTATAGACTTTCTCAATAATTTAGCTATTCTGATCCATCCTTTATACATATTACTTTACCAATGTACATGAAAACATTTAACTCAAACTATATAGAATATTATTACATGTAATTGTTAATGATAGAGGGTATAGAAAGTATTTTCTGATAAGTCAATATTTTGCTAAAAAAAATTCCTAGCTCGCTACCGCTCGCCAGACATTTTTTTATGTACTAAAAATTTAGAATAGCACCAGATATGTTAAAATTTGTGCATACAGAACATGAAACCCCCCCCCCTTTTTTTTGCTTGTTAGCTAACCTGAGCCAAAGGCTCTAGTGAGCTATTGTCATAGCGATCCGTCCGTCGTCCGTCGTGTGTCGTCTGTCTGTCGTAAACTTTTCACACTTTCGACTTCTTCTCAAGAATGGCTTAAGGGATTTTGATGAAACTCGGTAGGTATAAAGTACTAATGATCCCCTACAAGTGTTGTTGTTTTTCGTCCGGATCCCTCAACAGGTGGCGCCACCACAGGCAAAAGTAGGTCACGGGGGGTACCCTCCTTTGACAAACTTCTTCTTCAGAACGGAAGCACGTATCGACAAACCGAAAGCATCAGGATGATCTACAGAGATGTCTTTAGAAGTGTTGTTATTTTTGGTTCCACTCCGAAGTCAAATTTTTGACGCTTTTTTGACGTCTCTTCGGACTTAGTCAGAAATGCAAATTTTTGCACTATTTCTTTAAATAACTCAATAAGTGTATGATTTTACACACTCATTTACTGCATATTTATCATATCTAACTTACTTTTTTCTCAGATTGTCATAAAACTTTGTAAGTATGAGGTACTCATGGTTCCCTACAAGTGAAAAAAATTTGTCATGATAACCACTTTTGGATTTTTACGGAAAAACATTCATAGGTACAATGTAGGTTTTCCGTGCCCAATGAACCCAACAGTGGTGGGTTCAAACCCCGGCAGGACCCCACTTTTTCAGGGTTTTTTCTTGTTTTCTTTTTATATTTATTTTATATTAAAAGAATTCTGTCAAAATATCAACTTTTAGATTTTTAATGATTTTTTTAAGGAGACAAGCTAGTTTGGCTTTGCATACTTATTTTCGTACGTCGAAATAACTCAGCCACATATGCAATCAAATATATATATATATACTCTGAATTTATTTTTGAGATGTTGACTTTTTCCATACATGCATATTTCATAACAATTTCCCTATTTAATAATTATTTTCTCTGCTTTATTTTTGTATCTATGGTAAACAAAGTTGCCATATATCTTGTGTTACAGATTTGATTGGTTCCTCCACGCCCATTTAATAGTCACGGTGGGTATTACAAATTATTTTTCACAAAAAGGGGAATGTGATGCAGTAAAGGATGCCTTAGATACGAGTTTTATCGAAAGTAAGAGAGGTAATATCCTTTAAAAAAGCCGAAAAACTATCGGCATGATTGGTGTAGATGAAAGTGAAAGTAGAACGCTGATCGTGTTTGTGCGTTATAAAAAGCTAATATCCACCTTATTTTGGATGCAACTCATAGTTAGGGCGTTATTACACTGCATCAGATTTCCACTTTTGTAACAAATTATCTATTTTGCGAAAAAATATAGAAAAATAAATTGTTCTGCGTTGCGAGATTACCCACCGTGTTAGTACTGTACACGTGATACATGCATTTCAGGAGATTAATAGAATGTATCGTGCAAAAGAAATAGTACTGGTATTTGAATAGATTTTTATTTAATGTGCATATACTGGGAACACTTTCATACTTGTTATCATTCATGTACTTGGAACACTCATTTATAAACTTAGCTCGAATTTCCTTTGTCTGAGACTCTCTTCGATGAAGTATACGGACTGATTTCTTGAAGAAACATCTAATGAGTAAATTCTCTTCCCGAGGATTTTGATAATGTATAGGACATTTGATATATCGGAAATTCTTGAAAAAAAATAATTCAGTTCAGAGTTCTTGAAATATTTCAATGAAATGTTGGCCAACAGGAAGCTGTTGTTTTAAAAGAGAAAATAAATTATTATTCACAATCTTAAGCCACTGTGTTCGACATCTTGTATGTATAACATTTCTAAAGATGAACACAGCTTAAGGTTGTGAATAATAAAACATTTTCTCTCATAAAACGACAGATTCCTGTGGTCAGACATTTGGGAATTTTTATCTATCCAAATGATAGATACAACATGAGTTCTTATCGGACCAAATAATTTTTTTATCAGCAAATCCGATGCAGCTGATACTTTTCATGAACTCTGTCAGCTAATAATTAGTCCGTGTAACAGTCCTATCACGAGGCGAAACATAGTTAACAGTAAATAATGATTTCGTATGTCTGCTAGTTGTACATGTAGCTTTACAATATCATGGGCCTATTAATTTGTTTCCCTAAAAGCAGCATACACCAGAGTATTAAGTTTATTTCATTGTTTTATTCTTTTTGTCTGTTTCTTCATCACCTGCTGCACATTAATGTGGAATTTTACAAAATTATTTTTTCGATGTTGAATAATTGAACGATACACTAGCTAGGCATATGACTTTGGATCACATTATCCGTCTTTTCAAATCCGTAAAAAAGATAATGTTTTGAAATGTGACTATTTCTTCTTGTTTGTTCTTTTAAAGGCTGTAAAAAAAGATCTTGTCTGCATCCGGCAAAAATCTTTTTAGAAAGAATTTGGGCTCAAATCGTGATACTGGCACTATCAATTTCACGTCTTATCCAAAGTCAGTATGTCAATTATAGAGCTGCAACGAGTCGGGAACTTCTCGATTCGGTTCGATTTCGATTTTTATGCCTCGATTCGATTTTTTGGGGTTCGATTTATTTACGATATAATTTTCCATGGATACGTTATTTTTTTCCATTTATTTGAAAATTTAATTGAAAACCTCATCTGAATCTAAAAGCAAAGCATAAAAACCCAGTTCAAGTGAAAGCTTTGAATGATGTACATGTTTATTATTATTCAAAGACATCCCCCCTTCCACAGAACAGCCTTCTTTGGATATAAAGTCAGTACTGTACACAAAGGATACATGATAATTAAACAGTTTGCACAAAGAAGTGCATAGGTCAACTTCTTTAAAAGAGGAATTTCAACATTTGGGGCAGCACTCGTCGATCTTCGGCAAAAGTCGCTGTTCGAATTTCCTCTGACCCTGTATTTTCTTACGAATTTCTAGGTGAAATGCACTTGAAGGGTTCACCTTTTATTCTAAATCACCACCTAAAACCATTCTTATTGGGAATCCTGCGATTAGTGAATATTTAAAGTTGAAATTAGAACGTTTTTCTGCATTATTTAGACTATTCGACTCGAATCGTTTCTGACCACAACGACTCGCGATTCGAGTCAGAGCTAAGAATCGCGATTCTCGGTACACCGCGGTGAATCGTTGCAGCTCTAGTCAATTAGAGCATGCATGGGTATCAGGTGAGCGTTGTGCCCTCCTGGGGCTCTTGTTAGAAATTTTGGGATGTTGTGCCCCTCCACTTTTTTCAGGCAGAGCTACGCCGTTGTTCACACTGATTGATGCCACCCACCACAAACATGTTTGGTTGTCAATTTTCAAAGCAAGGACCTTTATAGCATGATCGTCAGAAAGTAAAATTTGAAAGGGCATGCATGGGTAAAATGTGTCTAACCATCTTTTGTTAGTAGATCAGCTTTTAAAATAGTTAAGGTAATCATGACAAATTCATATCTTTTTGGTATGAACGAAAGATCTTGTCACAAAAATAAACGCAAAGATTACGATAACTCGTGAATTCTACTTTACGTTTGTGTTGTCATGAAAATTTGCATTACTTTACATTTCTTAACTTCATGATTCTTTAGACCACCGTAAGAATTTAAACATTCTTATCAAACGTATGGAAAACATCGTTTAGAAATCTTTGACCATGCCCGGTTACTGATCTCAGTCATGCCGGGCTTAGTATTTATATTTTCCAAGAAATTGTATGCTATCGTTACATTAAAATAGTATTTATCTAACCATAATCAATAAAAGGTATTTTTATATATATCTTTCACAAAATAAAGATTATACATGATAAGTGGTATTCTAAGTACATTTTATAGACACGATCTTTTTATTAAAGAACAAAAACTGCTTTGATAGAGATCTTCATGTTCCTCTTGGCGCACAATATAATTACAACATACATAACACAATATAAAGATATGTAAAAGGGATATTGAATAACCATCAATTTTGTATGATAAATACTTTTTAATGTCGCTTTAATGACGATAAAAAGTATTTTAGTGAATGTGAAATAAATAAGTGTCAGGAAAATATGGGTTTAAAAGAAATATATAGTTGATCATGTATAATCATTTTGCTGTTTTGGTACTTTGCCAGGTAACAAAGTTCTTCAAGTTGTACTCATTGAATATGGCATGAATAATTACCTATATGACAGTTAAGTAACTTTTGCACTCTTCTGTATCTAACCGTTAGAAACGTAAGTCATTTGAAAGGTTATTAGTATGAAAATCGTTAAATTAATATGCACAACACTACTATAAATGACAGGTTTATATCAAAATGTGGACATATAAACAGTACTTTCGTTAATCCATTATTTTTTTTACTAACCCTAGGTTTACACTATGTTCCCGGCGACCACGGTGGCCCAAAACGTAGTACGCCGTAGGATTTTTGGCAGTTGTTATCTTGGTATTCAAGTTCTGTTAGGTCTCGTTACGTTTTCATACGGTCTATCAAGGTATCCGTGACGAGTCGCGGCTTCTGAATCCCGGAGACCCGACGGCACACTACCTTCAACCTACGGCTTGTTACGGACGTTTGTACTTTCCTCACGATCTGCCACGTTCTGATAAGGTCTGTCACGCTTTGTTACGATCCAATCAAGTTGACCATGTCTACCAAGTTTTGTCAAGGCCCACTACGATTAAACCGAGACCACCGGGAAAAGGAGACACAAAAAGCTGCAAAAAAAGGTTTGGCTTGTTGTACGTCTTGTGTGAACGTGCCAGGCCGTAGAACTTGAATTAAACCGTGACAAGCCGGGACTTAGCGTAATTGAACGTGACGAATCGGCAAACACACTCGTTAGCTCGCCGTAAGAAATCTTGGCACACCTTGAGAAAACGCGCATCTGTCCTAAAGCGATCGCAGCTGAACGGGACTTAAATGTTATTATGTTTTGGATTTTCATAGTAGAAATAAGAATTACCAAGAAACTTTTAGGACAAGGTTTTCGCTTTCACAAACAAGTAAAGACTTTCTGGAAATTTTACAAAAAATATTGTCAATTTCTTTTGAAATTCGGACCAATACAGGCAACAGAGTATATTACTTTGGGTATTTCACAACCTGTATTTTATGGTGACATAATTAACAAGATAAGAAGGATCAAAGATAAACAACATAACTATCGAAAATGCGTCAGAATCATCAAACGCCTTTTATACCGTGGTTATGGTCCTAATGTCACCAGACGGACACCAGGCTTGGTACTTGACCAATCTACAGTCTTGTACCAGCGCATTTTTAAAACTTGCACTCTGACTTACTGTGACGACGGGACTCCATGACAGGCGCTGTCCAAACCTCTTTAGAGGAGACAGAGCCCCGACCACCTGTCCTCTCTGAATGTCAGTCGGACTCCTCAGGTGATAACATACATGAGCTCGCGGTGGCAGAGCACGGATTGTATTACATACGCCTTCTTTTTATATCCATTTACAAATTTCATCTGTGTTGCTTGGGCCCATGCGTTTTGCGGTATTGTTTGAGTGTGGTCATCTGACAGTGAGGAGGTTGTTTTACTCCACAATTGTAAGTTCTTCGAGACCTCTGGGTAATCGGAAAAGTGGGAGGGTTGTGCGCACGTAATCCAGGATAACCACACCTTCTGCTGTGTCCGTGGCAGATGGCCGTCCTAAGCCGGCACCGGTTGCCCATTGGTCTCGTTGGTTCATGTGTAGTCCTTTGTGTTTGATGTTTCTGTGTTGTGTGTTGATGTTCCTTGTCCCTTTTGCGTCTCTTTCTGTGCTTGTCTGCTCTGTGTTTTTGCAGTGGGTGTTTTGGGGTTTTGCTTCGGGTGCTGCAACCTGGTGTTGTTGGAGATCCCCTCCTTTGTTTTAAACGTAACAGACCGTAACTCAACTTCACGAGGATCGTAAGTTGCCGAGTCTCACTTTTGCTTCCCGTACCGCTACGGACACTGTCCTAAGTTTTGTTACGGTCTGTAACGTTCTGTCACGCTGCGTTGCGTTCGACCCGTTTTGCTACCGTGACGGTTTCTAAAGTAGGCAATCTGCTGCCGTGACAAATGTTTTGACAGTTTAAACATTTGCCCCTGCAATCACGACTGGTTACGTTTGTCGATCCCGTTCCCCTACGTTGCCTTACGGTCACCACGTTTTGTCCACGGTGGCTTGAGACGTGGCCTCTGGGAACATACTGTAAACGGGGGGCTAGAAAGGCGCATCTGCCCTAAAGCAACCGCAGCTTGACAGGACATAAACGTAACATACCGTAACTCAACTTCACGAGGATCGTAAGTTGCCAAGTCACACTTTTGCTTCCCGTACCGCTTAGGACACTGTCCCAAGTTTTGTTACGGTATGTTACGTTCTGTCGCATTGCGTTGCGTTGCGTTCGACCCGTTTTGCTTCGGTGTCTAGAGTAGGCAAGCTGCACCTTGGGCTGCCGTGACAAATGTTTTGACAGTTTAAACATTTGCCTCGGCAATCACGGCTAGTTACGTTTGTCGATCTTTAATTTGTACTTTCATTGAATTTGGCATGAAAAATTACCTATGTGACAGTTAAATAACTATTGCACTCTTCTGTATCTAACCGTAAGAAACGTGAGTCATTTGAAAGATTATTAGTATGAAAATCGTTAAATTAATGTGCACAAAACGACTTATATATATGAGGTATATATCAAAATGTGATAATATAAACAGTACTTTCGTTTATCCTTTAATTTTTCACTAACCCTAGATTTATACTATGTTCCCGGCGACCACGGCAGTCACGGCGGTTCAAAACGTAGCACGCCGTAGGATTTTTGGCAGTTGTTATCTTGGTATTCAAGTTCTGTTAATTCTCGTTACGTTTTTGCACGGTCTATCAAGGTATCCGTGACGAGCCGCGGCTCCTGAATCCTGGAGACCTGGCGGCACACTTCCTTTCAACCTACGGCTTGTTAGGGAAATTTGTACGTTTCTTCACGACCTGTTGCGTTCTGATAAGGTCTGTCATGCTTTGCTACGATCCAATCAAGTTGACCACGTCTACCAAGTTCTGTTAAGGCCCACTACGATTAACCGAGACCACCGGGAAAAGGAGACATAAAAATCTGCAAAAAGGGATTTGGCTTGTTGTACGTCTTGTATCGTGCCAGGCTGTAGTAGAACTTGAAATAAACCGTAACAAGCCGGGACTTACCGTAATTGAACGTTACGAAACGGCTAACACACTCCTTAGCTCGGCGTGAGAAATCGTGCCGCACCTTTACCCTAGGTTTACACTATGTTCCCGGTGACCATGGCAGTCACGGCGGCCCAAAACGTAGCACTCCGTAGTATTTTTGGCAGTTATCTTAGTATTCAAATTCTGTTAGGTTTCGTTACGTTTTCGCACGGTCTATCAAGGTGTCCGTGAAGAGCCGCGGCATCCGAATCCCGGGGACCTGACGGTGCACTACGTTTCCACCTACAGCTTGTTACGGACGTTTGAACGTTTCCTCACGATCTGCCACGTTCTGATAAGGTCTATCAAGCTTTGTTACGACCCAATCAAGTTGGCCACGTCTAGTCTATCAAGTTCTGTCAAGGTCCATTACAAGTGGCCGTGACCACCGGGAAAAGGAGGCAGAAAAACCTGCAAAAAAGGGTTTGGCTTGTACGTCTTAAGTGAGCATGCGTACTGTGCCAGGCCGTAGTAGAACTTGAAATAAACCGTAACAAGCCGAGACTTACCGTAATTGAACGTAACGAAACGGCTAATACACTCATTAGCTCGCCGTGAGAAATCGTGACTTACCTTGGGAAAACGCGCATCTGCCCTAAAGCAACCGCAGCTAGACGGGACATAAACGTAACAGACCGTAACTCAACTTCTCGATGATCGTAAGTTGCCGAGTCACACTTTTGCTTCCCTTACCGCTACGGACACTGTCCCAAGTTTTGTTACGGTCTGTTACGTTCTGTCACATTGCGTTGCGTTCGACCCGTTTTGCTACGGTTTCTAAAGTAGGCAATCTGCACCGTGGGCTGCCGTTACAAATGATTTGACAGTTTAAACATTTGCCCCGGCAATCACGGCTAGTTACGTTTGTCGATCCCGTTCCCCTACGTTTTCTCATGGTCACAACGTTTCATCAACGGTGGCTTGAAACGTGGCCTCCTTGGCCGCCGGGAAAATAGTGTAAACGGGGCTTAAGGAACAAAGTGAGTGTTCCATCGCTGCTGTACCAGTCTTCAGGATAAAAAATCCCCCCTAACAAACCTTAATATATCACAGGACCGAAAGAAAGAAGATATCATTCTATTTTTATGATTTACTAAATTTTCTTCCCCACATTAAGTTAATTTTTACTTAGTTAGACGCAAAAAGCATACTTAATGAAAGCTAGCAAATTTGATATATACTTGATGCAGACATCTTGTCAACTAGTTTTCATTTGTTATGAATTACGAATAATTGCTCCATGTTGTAAACATCTAGCATAAAATTTATTATGCTTCGTTAAATCTAAGTAAAATCTATGGTAATCCATTCGTTTCATAAAAATATTATAATCAATAAAAATGTTATAATGATCATATGTTGAAAATACGATAACGTCAAAATGATAGAAATGTCAGTTGGGGTTATGGGTAAAAATAACCTTTAAGGGAGCACGCATTATCAAGAAGCGTCGACCTTCATTCATAAGAGTGAATGTGTAAAAGTAAAAAACAAGAACAGAATTCCAATTTCCAATTCAGTGACTGTAGGAAAACAGGGAAAATGCAAAACCAATTAAAACACATAAACATTCTATAAAGGGCAACATCGAATTCCAAATAGATATAAGCCAAGGTGCCTGGGACACCAGTAAGTATCTCCTGCTAACAAGAATCATCCGTCACTTTAATCGTGCAGAAAAAGTCCAAACAGTTGAATGTTTCAAATTCGGTGTTTTTGGATGGATCAAACTTAAACTATTTTTCAACATTAATGAAAGAGAGATGTTTTATAGTGTTTTATACTGTATATGCAATTGACAGTAAGTGTTTGAAATGTCTTTTCCCTGACATGGTCGCCATAACACTTTCTATATAACATAACCTCAGACGGTGCATGTTTTGTAGGTATTCTTTTCATTTTCGTGCGTGAGCATGGACGGCGGGTGCGTCTAGCCAAACAGGGGATGCTTACTCCTCCTGGGCACCTGGTCCCACCTCTAGCTTACTAGGGGTCCATCGATGTTGAATTTGGTGGTCTATTGTGAGTATTATTGAGATTGTCGTCAGGGTATTCTTTATCTCATTTACTTTCGGTTACTGAGGAAAAACTATATGGCTGAAGAAGTTACAGCAGTAGTAAAAATGTGATCGGGTAAGCCAAATACAAATGTGTTCTCTTGATATATTGAGTGATGCATTTAAATGGTTTGAAATTTCCTTCATAAAGGTAAGGAGTTGGAAAACTTCCATTTTTGAAATTATTATTATATACACTCTTTTCCTTCTGCAGTGTGGAGCGGTTAAACTCGTTCCCCGTGATTGAATGTTTAAAGTGTAATAAGTACTTCTCTCTAAATCTCTCACCTGAAAGAAGTTATTATTTGGCCCTTTATCAATTCAATTTGACATATACTATTTTGTTATTTCGGAAACTTGTCATTTCATTCTTTATAAACTTGCAAGCCTATTGACTGTGAGGTATTGATTCTGAATTTGGGTTCGACTTACATTCACTGATTGATACCACCACAAACATGTATCATTGTTGTCAATTTTCAAAGCAAGGACGTTTATAGCATGATCGTCAGAAAGTAAAATTCAAAAGGGCGTGGATAGGTAAAGTGTGTCTAACCATCTTTTGCTAGTTTATCAGCTAGCCAAGTTCGATCAACTTCGTTTTATCGTCTCTTCAGCGCATTCAAAAATGGATCCTAAAGCATCATATCCCATCCATTCTGCTACGTCTTTCGGTATATTTTTGGACATTTTAATTTTCACTCTGTGGCAATATTACATTGTTTAGAATGAGGATCACTGACGAGGGTTAAGTATCCGAAACGTGCATGTCTATTCCATGCTGAAAATTTCTCTGTTCTTAAATGATGCTTTAAATTCAAAGAAGTTTAACATTTTAAAAAAGTTAAAGTAATCATGACAAATTTATACTTTTTTGGTATGAACGAAAGATCTTGTCACAAGAATAAACGCATAGAATATGGTAACTTTAGAATTAACAGTCGCATGAAGTATACACCAAAATAACTTTCAGATAAGGCTTACAAAAGTAACTAAGGTTTACGGATTGCAAAAACATTAATACTACATTAAACAAAGAAATTGTAAATGAATGTCGTAAAGAAATGAATACCCAACTAAACCTCTGTAGCCGTAGTCGTTTGCCTTATTCGATTCAGCGAACCAAATTGTCACCAACTGCTAATATTAGCTGTTGTATTTTATTCTACATTACGTATGTGTTGTAATGAAAATTTGCCTTGCTTAACATTTTTTTTACTTCATGATACTTTAGACTACCGTAAGAATTAAAACATTCTTATTAAGCGTGTTCTTGAAAACATCGTTCAGAAATCTTTGACCATGCCCGGTTACTGATCTCAATCATGCTGGGCTTCTAGTATATCTATTTTCCAAGAAATTGTATGTTATCTCCTTACACTCAAAAAGTATTTATCTGGCAATAATCAATGAAAGGTATTTTCATATATCTTTTATAAAATATGAATTATACATGATAAGTGGTATTCTAAGTACATTTTATAGACACGATCTTTTTAGTAAAGAACAAAAACTGCTTTGATAGAGATCTTCATGTTCCTCTTGGCGTACAATACAATTACAACGTACATAACACAATATAAAGATATGTAAAAGGGATATTGAATAACCATCAATTTTGTATGATAAATACTTTTTAATGTCGCTTTAATGACGATAAAAAATATTTTAGTGAATGTGACTTAAAGAAGTTTCAGGAAAATATGGGTTTAAATGAAATATATAGTTGATCATGTATAATCATTTTGCTGTTTTGGTACTTTGCCAGGTAACAAAGTTCTTCAATTTGTACTCATTGAATATGGCATGAATAATAACCTATATGACAGTTAAGTAAGTTTTGCACTATTCTGTATCTAACCGTTAGAAACGTGAATCATTTGAAAGGTTATTAGTATGAAAATCGTTAAATTAATATGCACAAAACTACTATAAATGACAGGTTAATATCAAAATGTGGACATATAAACAGTACTTTCGTTTATCCATTATTCTTTTTACTAACCCTAGGTTTACACTATGTTCCCGGCGACCACGGCGGCCCAAAATGTAGTACGCCGTAGGATTTTTGGCAGTTGTTATCTTGGTATTCAAGTTCTGTTAGGTCTCGTTACGTTTTCGCACGGTCTATCAAGGTATCCGTGACGTGTCGCGGCTCCTTTACCCGGAGACCCGACGGCACACTACCTTCAACCTACGGCTTGTTACGGACGTTTGTACGTTTCCTCACGATCTGCCACGTTCTGATAAGGTCTGTCACGTTTTGTTACGATCCAATCAAGTTGACCATGACTACTTAGTTTTGCCAAGGCCTACTACGATTAAACCGAGACCACCGGGAAAAGGAGACACAAAAAGCTGCAAAAAAAGGGTTTGGCTTGTACGTCTTGTGTGAACGTGCCAGGCCGTAGAACTTGAATTAAACCGTGACAAGCCGAGACTTAGCGTAATTGAACGTGACGAAACGGCAAACACACTCCTTAGCTCGCCGTGAGAAATCGTGGCACACCTTGAGAAAACGCGCATCTGTCCTAAATCGATCGCAGCTAAACGGGACTTAAGGTATCCGTTGTACAAATAAATATCAAGTGTATTATATAGTTAGAGTCATGGTATATTTTTACCCAAATATACCTAATACAGCATAAATAATGGTTTCTATCATGAAAAGTCATGAAAGGTCAACATGCCGACCATCGCTCAAGCCACGGAAACTATCGAGACACTGCCGAAGATTACCGAGATAATCTTAACACTATTTAAATGGACGAGACGTCCGCGAGATCTCCATTTGTACATTGGATACGTTAAATGATACTATGTTTTGGATTTTCATAGTAGAAATAAGAATTACCAAGAAACTTTTAGGGCAAGGTTTTCGCTTTCACAAACAAGTAAAGACTTTCTGGAAATCTTACAAAAAATATTGTCAATTTCTTTTGAAATTCGGAACAAAACAGGTAACAGAGTATATTACTTTGGGTATTTCACAACCTGTATTTAATGGTGACATAATTAACCAGATAAGAAGGATCAAAGATAGACAACATAACTATCGAAAATGCGTCAGAATCATCAAACGCCATTTATACCGTGGTTATGATCCTAATGTCACCAGACGGACACCAGGCTTGGTACTTGACCAATCTACAGTCTTGTACCAGCGCATTCTTAAAACTTGCACTCTGACTTACTGTGACGACGGGACTCCATGACAGGCCCTGTCAAATCCTCTTTAGAGAAGACACAGCCCCGACCACCTGTCCTCTCTGAATGTCAGTCGGACTTCTCAGGTGATAACATACATGAGCTTGCGGCGGCAGAGCACGGATTGTATTACATACGCTCTCTTTTTATATCCATTTACAAATTTCATCTGTGTTGCTTGGGCCCTTGCGTTTTGCGGTATTGTTTGTGTGTGGTCATCTGACAGTGAGGAGGTTGTTTTACTCCACAATTGTAAGTTCTTCGAGACCTCTGGGCAATCGGAAAAGTTGGAGGGTTGTGCGCACGTAATCCAGGATAACCACACCTTCTGCTGTTTCCGTGGCAGATGGCCGTCCTAAGTCGGCACCGGTTGCCCATTGGTCTCGTTGGTTTATGTGTAGTCCTTTGTGTTTGATGTTTCTGTGTTGTGCGTTGATGTTCCTTGTCCCTTTTGCGTCTCTTTCTGTACTTGTCTGCTCTGTGTTTTTGCATTGTGTGTTTTGGGATTTTGCTTCGGGTGCTGCAACCTGGTGTTGTTGGAGATCCCCTCCTTTGTTTTAAACGTAACAGACCGTAACTCAACTTCACGAGGATCGTAAGTTGCCGAGTCTCACTTTTGCTTCCCGTACCGCTACGGACACTGTCCTAAGTTTTTGTCTTCACGACCTGTTGCGTTCTGATAAGGTCTGTCACGCTTTGTTACGATCCAATCAAGTTGGCGTCGTCTACCAAGTTCTGTCAAGGCCCACTACGATTAACCGTGACCACCGGGAAAAGGAGACATAAGAATCTGCAAAAAGGGATTTGGCTTGTTGTACGTCTTGTATCGTGCCAGGCTGTAGTAGAACTTGAATCAAACCGTAACAAGCCGGGACTTACCGTAATTGAACGTTACGAAACGGCTAGCATACTCCTTAGCTCGCCGTGAGAAATCGTGCCACACCTTTACCCTAGGTTTACACTATGTTCCCGGTGACCACGGCAGTCACGGCGGCCCAAAACGTGGCACGCCGTAGTATTTTTGGCAGTTATCTTGGTATTCAAATTCTGTTAGGTTTCGTTACGTTTTCGCACGGTCTATCAAGGTGTCCGTGAAGAGCCGCGGCTCCCGAATCCCGGGGACATGACGGCGCACTACGTTTCCACCTACAGCTTGTTACGGACGTTTGAACGTTTCCTCACGACCTGCCACGTTCTGATAAGGTCTGTCAAGCTTTGTTACGATCCAATCAATTTGGTCACGTCTAGTCTATCAAGTTCTGTCAAGGTCCATTACAATTGGCCGTGACCACCGCGAAAAGGAGGCAGAAAAAGCTGCAAAAAATGGTTTGGCTTGTATGTCTTTAGTGAGCATGCGTACCGTGCCAGGCCGTAGTAGAACTTGAAATAAACCGTAACAAGAACGTAACGAAACGGCTAATACACTCCTTAGCTCGCCCTGAGAAATCGTGACACACCTTGAGAAAACGCGCATCTGCCCTAAAGCAACCGCAACTAGACGGGACATAAACATAACAGACCGTAACTCAACTTCTCGATGATCGTAAGTTGCCGAGTCACACTTTTGCTTCCCGTTCCACTACGGACGCTGTCCCAAGTTTTGTTACGGTCTGTAACGTTTTGACACGTTGCGTTGCGTTCGACCCGTTTTGCTTCGGTTTCTAAAGCAGGCAATCTGCACCGTGGGCTGCCGTGACAAATGTTTTGACAGTTTAAACATTTGCCCCGGCAATCACGGCTAGTTACGTTTGTCGATCCCGTTCCCCTACGTTGCCTCACGGTCACCATGTTTGTCCACGGTGGCTTGAAACGTGGCCACTGGGAACATAGTGTAAACGGGGGGTTAGAAAAGGCGCACCTGCCCTAAAGCAACCGCAGCTAGACGGGACATAAACGTAACATAACGTAACTCAACTTCTCGAGGATCGTAAGTTGCCGAGTCACACTTTTGCTTCCCGTACTGCTACGGACACTGTCCCAAGTTTTGTTACGGTCTGTTACATTCTGTCACATTGCGTTGCGTTCGACCCGTTTTGCTACGGTGTCTAGAGTAGGCAATCTGCACCGTGGGCTGCCGTGACAAATGATTTAACAGTTTAAACATTTGCCCCGGCAATCACGGCTAGTTACGTTTGTCGATCCCGTTCCCCTACGTTTTCTCATGGTCACCACGTTTCGTCAACGGTGGCTTGAAACGTGGCCTCCTTGGCCGCCGGGAAAATAGTGTAAACGGGGGTTAAGGAAGTGTGTGTTCCATCGCTGTTGTACCAGTCTTCAGGATAAAAAATCCCCCCAAACAAACCTTAATATATCACAGGACCGAAAAAAAGAGGATATCATTCTATTTTTATGATTTACTAAATTTTCTCCCTCACATTAAGTTAATTTTAACTTAGACTCAAAAAGCATACTTAATGAAAGCTAGCAAATTTGATATAAACTTGATGCAGACATCTTGTCAACTAGTTTTCATTTGTTATGAATTACGAATAATTGCTCCATGTTGTAAACATCTAGCATAAAATTTATTCTGTCTCGTTAAATCTAGGTAAAATCTATGGTAATCCATTCGTTTCATAAAAATATTATAATCAATAAAAATGTTATAATGATCATATGTTGAAAATACGATAACGTCAAAATGATAGAAATGTGAGTTGGGGTCCTGGGTAAAAAAAAAACCTTTATGGGAGCACGCATTATCAAGAAGCGTTGACCTTCATTCATAAGAGTGAATGTGTAAAAGTAAAAACCAAGAACAGAATTCAAATTTCCCATTCAGTGACTGTAGGAAAACAGGGAAAATGCAAAACCAATTAAAATACATAAACATTCTATGAAGGGCAAAATCGAATTCTAAATAGCTATGAGTCAAGGTGCCTGGGAGACCAGTAAGTATCTCCTGCTAACAAGAAACATCCGTCACCTTAATCGTGCAGAAAAAGTCCAAACGGTTGAATGTTTCAAATTCGGTGTTTTTGATGGATCAAACTTAAAATATTTTTCAACATTAATGAAAGAGAGATGTTGTATAGTGTTTTATACTTTATATGTTATTGATAGTGTTTTAAATGTCTTTTCCCTAACATGGTCGCCATAACACTTTCTATATGACATAACCTCAGACGGTGCATGTTTTGTAGGTATTCTTTTCATTTTCGTGCGTGAACATGGACGGCGGGTGCGTCTAGCCAAACAGGAGATGCTTACTCCTCCTGGGCACCTGGTCCCACCTCTAGCTTACTAGGGGTCCATCGATGTTGAATTTTGTGGTCTATTGTGAGTGTTATTGAGATTGTCGTCAGGATCTTCTTTATCTCATTTACTTTCGGTTACTGAGGAAAATAAATATGGCTGAAGAAGTTACAGCAGAAGTAAAAATGTGATCGGGTAAGCTAAATACAAATGTGTTCTCTTGATACATGTATATTGAGTGGTGCATTTAAATGGTTTGAAATTTCCTTCATGAAGGCAAAGAGTTGGAAAACTTCCATTTTTGAAATTATTATTATACACACTCGTTTCCTTCTGCAGTGTGGAGCGGTTAAACTCGTTCTCCGTGAATGAATGTTTAAAGTGTAATAAGTACTTCTCTCTAAATCTCTCACCTGAAAGAAGTTATTACTTGGCCCTTTATAAATTCAATTTGACATATACTATTTTGTTATTTCGGAAACTTGTCATTTCATTCTTTATAAACTTGCAAGCCTATTGACTGTGATGTATTTATTCTGAATTTGGGTTCGACTTACATTCACTGATTGATACCACCACAAACATGTATCATGGTTGTCAATTTTCAAAGCAAGGACGTTTATAGTATGATCGTCAGAAAGTAAAATTCAAAAGGGCATGCATAGGTAAAGTGTGTCTAACCATCTTTTGTTAGTTTATCAGCTAGCCAAGTTCGATAATCTTCGTTTGATCGTCTCTTCAACGCATTCGAAAATTTCTGTCATCAAAATTTCTTGAAATTTCTAAAGCTTGGGTCCTAACGCATCATATCCCATCCATTCTGCTACGTCTTTCGGTAAATTTTTGGACATTTTAATTTTCACCCTTTGGCAATATTACATTGGTTAGAATGAGGATCACTGAAGAGGGTTAAGTATCCGAAACGTGCATGTCTATTCCATGCTGAAAATTTCTCTGTTCTTAAATGATGCTTTAAATTTAAAGACGTTTAACATTTTAAAAATGACAAATTCATACTTTTTTGGTATAAACGAAAGATCTTGTCACAAGAATAAACATGAAGTATACACTAAAATAACTTTCAGATAAGGCTTACAAAAGTAATTAAGGTTTACGGATTGCAAAAACATTAATACTACATTAAACCAAGAAATTGTAAATGAATGTCGTAAAGAAATGAATACGCACTTCACGAGGATCGTAAGTTGCCGAGTCACACTTTCGCTTCCCGTACCGCTACGGACACTGTCCCAAGTTTTGTTACTGTCTGTAACGTTCTGTCATGTTGTGTTCGTTCAACCCGTTTTGCAACGGTTTCTAAAGTAATGACAAATATGGATAATGACCATATCCCTGTATACAGCACAAAATCGATAATTCAAAAATCAGAAACCGAAGGCATACAAAATCAGGACAAAACAGGAACCAAAGCAAACAAACAAAAACCTCCACCATATGAAAAGAAGCGAACTCCCGATATGGGAGTGAGACCAGGTGCCCAGGAAGAGTAAGCATCTCCTGCTTGCATGCAACACCCGTCGCTTCAATTCGGTAGAACTGTCACATCCGGTTACTTCCATTCTGGAAGACATAGAGTACAATCCCTGGTTGGATGGCCCAAATGGTCTATGACAGAATATCATCCACCATTCTTGAGAGTGGAACATCATAGTGTATGACGAGTTCCCCATATCGACCGTAGAACTTCCTCAGTGACGATGTTAGTCGGTCACAAACATATCCCTGACTGAGAAGCTTATCTGAAAGACGCCTAGCTCTCAGAACAAAATCCGTATATTTCGTACTTGCTCTGGCATAGCGTATCAACTGAGATATGAACACGCCATAAGCAGGCGATGAAGGGATGTTGCTACTCAGAAAAGGAAAGTTTGTAATGCTGAAATTGAAGTCGTCACGTTTGTCATAGAGTGAGGTGTTCATGTGACCATCAGTGTCGTAGGACAACATTATGTCCAAATAGGATGCTGAATTATTGGTCTCTGTGGTTTCTTTGACTTCAAGCTCCGAAGGATAGATACTGCTCAGGTAATCCGCGAATTTTGGATTATTGATGGACAACACATCGTCTATGTATCTGTAAGTGAAGATAAAGTCAGAAGCTAAGTATCTTTTCCCTTCAGAGACCAAAGATTGAATGAATTCAGCTTCGTACGAGTAAAGGAAAATGTCGGCAAGGAGTGGAGCACAATTGGTCCCCATTGGAATTCCGACAATTTGCTGGAAGACCTTTCCTCCAAACACCACAAAAATGTTGTCGATCAGAAAGTTTAACATCTGAATAATGTCTGTTTCAGTGTACTTATTTTCAGAATCGGATTTTTCTTTTACAAAGTAAGTTTTGTCATAGTTAACAACAATAAATTTGTATTTGCGATTACCGTTCTTACTTGTAAACGCATTACTTATAATTTTTGCGAGTCTTTCTTTCAATTTAGAATGTGGAATTGTAGTGTAAAGTGTCGAAAAATCAAAGGCTTTGATCGAATGGACTCTACTAAAATGAGTGGATTTCAGATGTTCTAAAAGTTCCTTCGAATTCTTTAAAATCCACATCTGGTTGATACCACTGCGAGAATACACTGTCGAACAATATTTTTGAAGCCCAGATTTGATTTCAGATAAAACTTTGGTGAGTAAGATCGATACAGATTTGGTAGAGCATTTTGAGGAACCAGCGATGAAACGTTGTTTGTACGGATTCTTATGCATTTTAGGTATGCAGTACAAGTATGGTAAATCTAAATCTAATTTGGTAGTGTCGAAGCCAAAGGAAGTAAGAGCTGATTTGTGGTTATCTATTATTTCAGAGGCAGAAAGGTTTGTTGGGGTGTAAGTGGGATTTCCAGGTGTCGAATTTAAACCCAACTCTTTAACTAGACTGTCGAAATAGTACTTTTTGCAAGTAAATGTGTAATTATTTGAGGCTTTGTCCGCTGGTGTGATGACATAATGTTCTTGGAGGTAGGTGAGCTCTGTGATAACATCAGGGTCTTTAAATATAGACACGAATCTGGTGTTCACAGTTGATTTTAATCTGTTAATTCTAGATAAAAGTAACCCTCTGATTGATTTTATCCATTCGGAAAGGGTGTCGAGCTGTACATCCTCTTTCTTTGCCCAACGTCTTGCATATTCCTCACAAGAGTCCATGATAATTTTGACATTTTGGTTCCATGTAAAGGACATACTTTCTCTGTATTTGGGACCCTTTTTTAACAATTCTCTCAACTTGTCGTTCTTGACTATACTAAGGTCACCAGTAATAACGTGTCCACAAGGAGAGTAGTTGAAATCCGATGAAGAACATTCGCAGGGAAGTGGATGTAGTGAGGGATTACTTAAATCAATACACTGCAGGAATCGTTTGTAATTGTAAATTTTAGATGCAACTGTTGGTGTGTAGCTATAGGAAATACAAGGAGTTTCTTTTCTTTTGAAATATGGTGGGATTTTTTCTGTGACAGTTTTGTGATTCAAAATTTGACCAAGATTCAAGTTATCAATACCTTTGTTTGCAAATCTTACTTTAATGAAAGGGCGGTTTGTTTTCTCCTCTGATTTATCTGATCTAACTGCTTGAAATAAACGAAAAGTAGAAATGTCCAATATGACTCCTTGTAGTCTGTATTCTGGGGAACGTGTATCGGTATATGTGAGGTCCTTCGTATAATCGTAGATTTCGTGCAACTTCCGTAAAGGAACAGAGTATAATTTGGTACGAATATAATGCAGGCCTAGAGGCTCATTCAAAAATGGAACCAAGTCATCGAAGGAGAAACTATGTATCTCAGGCCTATTGTATTTTCGAATGCCATGACTTCGAGGTCTTCTTTGTTGTCTGTTGAATAAGCTAGTCACATTTACCGATTGACAACCGGGACTTGTTAAGTTTCCTATAGTGCTGATGTTATCGTTGCACCCATAGGGCGCTGCAGTGTTAAGATTTTTTATCCAGAACTCTTCTCTGTTGCGACGGAAAGGTGTGCTCAAATTGGGATTGTTTGTGGGGTGATATATTTTCTCCAGGATTCTGACTCTCATAGATAAAACCGAATGATCGGCCTGGTCAAAATGTCGGTAAAGGAGTTGACTTCCTTTATTATTTATTTTTGACCGGTGTCCTGACATTCTGGTTCGGAGCTTACCTTTGGTTTCACCCACATAAATCAATCCACAAAGTGAGCACTCTATTCCGTACACAACATTAGATGTCATGCAGTTAAGGTTTTCAAAACTATGCGTGTTAAATGTTTGTTTTGTGAGATTACTTGAGAATGAAGTGTCTGTTATTAGGATGTTACAAGTTTTGCAGTTCTTCGTGCCGCACTTAGAAACTGAGCAATCGCTTGGTGAAAATTGGTGCTCTTTTAGAATATCGACCACTTCAATCTTACAGGGCTTGATTTTAATATACCCATCTGCATGTTTGTACCAGAACTCATGGTTACTACTCACTACAAACGTCTCGTCTCTAATGTCATTTAGACTAATTCTAGGGACACCTAAGTTACCTGTTGCGTATGTGTCCGTAGACGCAACAGGTTGGGGCCTTTTTATAGTGGGCGACGCCCCAGCCACTTTGTAGGTCTCTTGTGTACTATCCATTGAAGCAAAAGACTGCCCGACAAGTGCCCTCGGGGACAATTTGTCCACCAGCAGTGACACATGGACAGTGGTAAAAATGACAAATATGGATAATGACCATATCCCTGTATACAGCACAAAATCGATAATTCAAAAATCAGAAACCGAAGGCATACAAAATCAGGACAAAACAGGAACCAAAGCAAACAAACAAAAACCTCCACCATATGAAAAGAAGCGAACTCCCGATATGGGAGTGAGACCAGGTGCCCAGGAAGAGTAAGCATCTCCTGCTTGCATGCAACACCCGTCGCTTCAATTCGGTAGAACTGTCACATCCGGTTACTTCCATTCTGGAAGACATAGAGTACAATCCCTGGTTGGATGGCCCAAATGGTCTATGACAGAATATCATCCACCATTCTTGAGAGTGGAACATCATAGTGTATGACGAGTTCCCCATATCGACCGTAGAACTTCCTCAGTGACGATGTTAGTCGGTCACAAACATATCCCTGACTGAGAAGCTTATCTGAAAGACGCCTAGCTCTCAGAACAAAATCCGTATATTTCGTACTTGCTCTGGCATAGCGTATCAACTGAGATATGAACACGCCATAAGCAGGCGATGAAGGGATGTTGCTACTCAGAAAAGGAAAGTTTGTAATGCTGAAATTGAAGTCGTCACGTTTGTCATAGAGTGAGGTGTTCATGTGACCATCAGTGTCGTAGGACAACATTATGTCCAAATAGGATGCTGAATTATTGGTCTCTGTGGTTTCTTTGACTTCAAGCTCCGAAGGATAGATACTGCTCAGGTAATCCGCGAATTTTGGATTATTGATGGACAACACATCGTCTATGTATCTGTAAGTGAAGATAAAGTCAGAAGCTAAGTATCTTTTCCCTTCAGAGACCAAAGATTGAATGAATTCAGCTTCGTACGAGTAAAGGAAAATGTCGGCAAGGAGTGGAGCACAATTGGTCCCCATTGGAATTCCGACAATTTGCTGGAAGACCTTTCCTCCAAACACCACAAAAATGTTGTCGATCAGAAAGTTTAACATCTGAATAATGTCTGTTTCAGTGTACTTATTTTCAGAATCGGATTTTTCTTTTACAAAGTAAGTTTTGTCATAGTTAACAACAATAAATTTGTATTTGCGATTACCGTTCTTACTTGTAAACGCATTACTTATAATTTTTGCGAGTCTTTCTTTCAATTTAGAATGTGGAATTGTAGTGTAAAGTGTCGAAAAATCAAAGGCTTTGATCGAATGGACTCTACTAAAATGAGTGGATTTCAGATGTTCTAAAAGTTCCTTCGAATTCTTTAAAATCCACATCTGGTTGATACCACTGCGAGAATACACTGTCGAACAATATTTTTGAAGCCCAGATTTGATTTCAGATAAAACTTTGGTGAGTAAGATCGATACAGATTTGGTAGAGCATTTTGAGGAACCAGCGATGAAACGTTGTTTGTACGGATTCTTATGCATTTTAGGTATGCAGTACAAGTATGGTAAATCTAAATCTAATTTGGTAGTGTCGAAGCCAAAGGAAGTAAGAGCTGATTTGTGGTTATCTATTATTTCAGAGGCAGAAAGGTTTGTTGGGGTGTAAGTGGGATTTCCAGGTGTCGAATTTAAACCCAACTCTTTAACTAGACTGTCGAAATAGTACTTTTTGCAAGTAAATGTGTAATTATTTGAGGCTTTGTCCGCTGGTGTGATGACATAATGTTCTTGGAGGTAGGTGAGCTCTGTGATAACATCAGGGTCTTTAAATATAGACACGAATCTGGTGTTCACAGTTGATTTTAATCTGTTAATTCTAGATAAAAGTAACCCTCTGATTGATTTTATCCATTCGGAAAGGGTGTCGAGCTGTACATCCTCTTTCTTTGCCCAACGTCTTGCATATTCCTCACAAGAGTCCATGATAATTTTGACATTTTGGTTCCATGTAAAGGACATACTTTCTCTGTATTTGGGACCCTTTTTTAACAATTCTCTCAACTTGTCGTTCTTGACTATACTAAGGTCACCAGTAATAACGTGTCCACAAGGAGAGTAGTTGAAATCCGATGAAGAACATTCGCAGGGAAGTGGATGTAGTGAGGGATTACTTAAATCAATACACTGCAGGAATCGTTTGTAATTGTAAATTTTAGATGCAACTGTTGGTGTGTAGCTATAGGAAATACAAGGAGTTTCTTTTCTTTTGAAATATGGTGGGATTTTTTCTGTGACAGTTTTGTGATTCAAAATTTGACCAAGATTCAAGTTATCAATACCTTTGTTTGCAAATCTTACTTTAATGAAAGGGCGGTTTGTTTTCTCCTCTGATTTATCTGATCTAACTGCTTGAAATAAACGAAAAGTAGAAATGTCCAATATGACTCCTTGTAGTCTGTATTCTGGGGAACGTGTATCGGTATATGTGAGGTCCTTCGTATAATCGTAGATTTCGTGCAACTTCCGTAAAGGAACAGAGTATAATTTGGTACGAATATAATGCAGGCCTAGAGGCTCATTCAAAAATGGAACCAAGTCATCGAAGGAGAAACTATGTATCTCAGGCCTATTGTATTTTCGAATGCCATGACTTCGAGGTCTTCTTTGTTGTCTGTTGAATAAGCTAGTCACATTTACCGATTGACAACCGGGACTTGTTAAGTTTCCTATAGTGCTGATGTTATCGTTGCACCCATAGGGCGCTGCAGTGTTAAGATTTTTTATCCAGAACTCTTCTCTGTTGCGACGGAAAGGTGTGCTCAAATTGGGATTGTTTGTGGGGTGATATATTTTCTCCAGGATTCTGACTCTCATAGATAAAACCGAATGATCGGCCTGGTCAAAATGTCGGTAAAGGAGTTGACTTCCTTTATTATTTATTTTTGACCGGTGTCCTGACATTCTGGTTCGGAGCTTACCTTTGGTTTCACCCACATAAATCAATCCACAAAGTGAGCACTCTATTCCGTACACAACATTAGATGTCATGCAGTTAAGGTTTTCAAAACTATGCGTGTTAAATGTTTGTTTTGTGAGATTACTTGAGAATGAAGTGTCTGTTATTAGGATGTTACAAGTTTTGCAGTTCTTCGTGCCGCACTTAGAAACTGAGCAATCGCTTGGTGAAAATTGGTGCTCTTTTAGAATATCGACCACTTCAATCTTACAGGGCTTGATTTTAATATACCCATCTGCATGTTTGTACCAGAACTCATGGTTACTACTCACTACAAACGTCTCGTCTCTAATGTCATTTAGACTAATTCTAGGGACACCTAAGTTACCTGTTGCGTATGTGTCCGTAGACGCAACAGGTTGGGGCCTTTTTATAGTGGGCGACGCCCCAGCCACTTTGTAGGTCTCTTGTGTACTATCCATTGAAGCAAAAGACTGCCCGACAAGTGCCCTCGGGGACAATTTGTCCACCAGCAGTGACACATGGACAGTGGTAAAAATGACAAATATGGATAATGACCATATCCCTGTATACAGCACAAAATCGATAATTCAAAAATCAGAAACCGAAGGCATACAAAATCAGGACAAAACAGGAACCAAAGCAAACAAACAAAAACCTCCACCATATGAAAAGAAGCGAACTCCCGATATGGGAGTGAGACCAGGTGCCCAGGAAGAGTAAGCATCTCCTGCTTGCATGCAACACCCGTCGCTTCAATTCGGTAGAACTGTCACATCCGGTTACTTCCATTCTGGAAGACATAGAGTACAATCCCTGGTTGGATGGCCCAAATGGTCTATGACAGAATATCATCCACCATTCTTGAGAGTGGAACATCATAGTGTATGACGAGTTCCCCATATCGACCGTAGAACTTCCTCAGTGACGATGTTAGTCGGTCACAAACATATCCCTGACTGAGAAGCTTATCTGAAAGACGCCTAGCTCTCAGAACAAAATCCGTATATTTCGTACTTGCTCTGGCATAGCGTATCAACTGAGATATGAACACGCCATAAGCAGGCGATGAAGGGATGTTGCTACTCAGAAAAGGAAAGTTTGTAATGCTGAAATTGAAGTCGTCACGTTTGTCATAGAGTGAGGTGTTCATGTGACCATCAGTGTCGTAGGACAACATTATGTCCAAATAGGATGCTGAATTATTGGTCTCTGTGGTTTCTTTGACTTCAAGCTCCGAAGGATAGATACTGCTCAGGTAATCCGCGAATTTTGGATTATTGATGGACAACACATCGTCTATGTATCTGTAAGTGAAGATAAAGTCAGAAGCTAAGTATCTTTTCCCTTCAGAGACCAAAGATTGAATGAATTCAGCTTCGTACGAGTAAAGGAAAATGTCGGCAAGGAGTGGAGCACAATTGGTCCCCATTGGAATTCCGACAATTTGCTGGAAGACCTTTCCTCCAAACACCACAAAAATGTTGTCGATCAGAAAGTTTAACATCTGAATAATGTCTGTTTCAGTGTACTTATTTTCAGAATCGGATTTTTCTTTTACAAAGTAAGTTTTGTCATAGTTAACAACAATAAATTTGTATTTGCGATTACCGTTCTTACTTGTAAACGCATTACTTATAATTTTTGCGAGTCTTTCTTTCAATTTAGAATGTGGAATTGTAGTGTAAAGTGTCGAAAAATCAAAGGCTTTGATCGAATGGACTCTACTAAAATGAGTGGATTTCAGATGTTCTAAAAGTTCCTTCGAATTCTTTAAAATCCACATCTGGTTGATACCACTGCGAGAATACACTGTCGAACAATATTTTTGAAGCCCAGATTTGATTTCAGATAAAACTTTGGTGAGTAAGATCGATACAGATTTGGTAGAGCATTTTGAGGAACCAGCGATGAAACGTTGTTTGTACGGATTCTTATGCATTTTAGGTATGCAGTACAAGTATGGTAAATCTAAATCTAATTTGGTAGTGTCGAAGCCAAAGGAAGTAAGAGCTGATTTGTGGTTATCTATTATTTCAGAGGCAGAAAGGTTTGTTGGGGTGTAAGTGGGATTTCCAGGTGTCGAATTTAAACCCAACTCTTTAACTAGACTGTCGAAATAGTACTTTTTGCAAGTAAATGTGTAATTATTTGAGGCTTTGTCCGCTGGTGTGATGACATAATGTTCTTGGAGGTAGGTGAGCTCTGTGATAACATCAGGGTCTTTAAATATAGACACGAATCTGGTGTTCACAGTTGATTTTAATCTGTTAATTCTAGATAAAAGTAACCCTCTGATTGATTTTATCCATTCGGAAAGGGTGTCGAGCTGTACATCCTCTTTCTTTGCCCAACGTCTTGCATATTCCTCACAAGAGTCCATGATAATTTTGACATTTTGGTTCCATGTAAAGGACATACTTTCTCTGTATTTGGGACCCTTTTTTAACAATTCTCTCAACTTGTCGTTCTTGACTATACTAAGGTCACCAGTAATAACGTGTCCACAAGGAGAGTAGTTGAAATCCGATGAAGAACATTCGCAGGGAAGTGGATGTAGTGAGGGATTACTTAAATCAATACACTGCAGGAATCGTTTGTAATTGTAAATTTTAGATGCAACTGTTGGTGTGTAGCTATAGGAAATACAAGGAGTTTCTTTTCTTTTGAAATATGGTGGGATTTTTTCTGTGACAGTTTTGTGATTCAAAATTTGACCAAGATTCAAGTTATCAATACCTTTGTTTGCAAATCTTACTTTAATGAAAGGGCGGTTTGTTTTCTCCTCTGATTTATCTGATCTAACTGCTTGAAATAAACGAAAAGTAGAAATGTCCAATATGACTCCTTGTAGTCTGTATTCTGGGGAACGTGTATCGGTATATGTGAGGTCCTTCGTATAATCGTAGATTTCGTGCAACTTCCGTAAAGGAACAGAGTATAATTTGGTACGAATATAATGCAGGCCTAGAGGCTCATTCAAAAATGGAACCAAGTCATCGAAGGAGAAACTATGTATCTCAGGCCTATTGTATTTTCGAATGCCATGACTTCGAGGTCTTATTTGTTGTCTGTTGAATAAGCTAGTCACATTTACCGATTGACAACCGGGACTTGTTAAGTTTCCTATAGTGCTGATGTTATCGTTGCACCCATAGGGCGCTGCAGTGTTAAGATTTTTTATCCAGAACTCTTCTCTGTTGCGACGGAAAGGTGTGCTCAAATTGGGATTGTTTGTGGGGTGATATATTTTCTCCAGGATTCTGACTCTCATAGATAAAACCGAATGATCGGCCTGGTCAAAATGTCGGTAAAGGAGTTGACTTCCTTTATTATTTATTTTTGACCGGTGTCCTGACATTCTGGTTCGGAGCTTACCTTTGGTTTCACCCACATAAATCAATCCACAAAGTGAGCACTCTATTCCGTACACAACATTAGATGTCATGCAGTTAAGGTTTTCAAAACTATGCGTGTTAAATGTTTGTTTTGTGAGATTACTTGAGAATGAAGTGTCTGTTATTAGGATGTTACAAGTTTTGCAGTTCTTCGTGCCGCACTTAGAAACTGAGCAATCGCTTGGTGAAAATTGGTGCTCTTTTAGAATATCGACCACTTCAATCTTACAGGGCTTGATTTTAATATACCCATCTGCATGTTTGTACCAGAACTCATGGTTACTACTCACTACAAACGTCTCGTCTCTAATGTCATTTAGACTAATTCTAGGGACACCTAAGTTACCTGTTGCGTATGTGTCCGTAGACGCAACAGGTTGGGGCCTTTTTATAGTGGGCGACGCCCCAGCCACTTTGTAGGTCTCTTGTGTACTATCCATTGAAGCAAAAGACTGCCCGACAAGTGCCCTCGGGGACAATTTGTCCACCAGCAGTGACACATGGACAGTGGTAAAAATGACAAATATGGATAATGACCATATCCCTGTATACAGCACAAAATCGATAATTCAAAAATCAGAAACCGAAGGCATACAAAATCAGGACAAAACAGGAACCAAAGCAAACAAACAAAAACCTCCACCATATGAAAAGAAGCGAACTCCCGATATGGGAGTGAGACCAGGTGCCCAGGAAGAGTAAGCATCTCCTGCTTGCATGCAACACCCGTCGCTTCAATTCGGTAGAACTGTCACATCCGGTTACTTCCATTCTGGAAGACATAGAGTACAATCCCTGGTTGGATGGCCCAAATGGTCTATGACAGAATATCATCCACCATTCTTGAGAGTGGAACATCATAGTGTATGACGAGTTCCCCATATCGACCGTAGAACTTCCTCAGTGACGATGTTAGTCGGTCACAAACATATCCCTGACTGAGAAGCTTATCTGAAAGACGCCTAGCTCTCAGAACAAAATCCGTATATTTCGTACTTGCTCTGGCATAGCGTATCAACTGAGATATGAACACGCCATAAGCAGGCGATGAAGGGATGTTGCTACTCAGAAAAGGAAAGTTTGTAATGCTGAAATTGAAGTCGTCACGTTTGTCATAGAGTGAGGTGTTCATGTGACCATCAGTGTCGTAGGACAACATTATGTCCAAATAGGATGCTGAATTATTGGTCTCTGTGGTTTCTTTGACTTCAAGCTCCGAAGGATAGATACTGCTCAGGTAATCCGCGAATTTTGGATTATTGATGGACAACACATCGTCTATGTATCTGTAAGTGAAGATAAAGTCAGAAGCTAAGTATCTTTTCCCTTCAGAGACCAAAGATTGAATGAATTCAGCTTCGTACGAGTAAAGGAAAATGTCGGCAAGGAGTGGAGCACAATTGGTCCCCATTGGAATTCCGACAATTTGCTGGAAGACCTTTCCTCCAAACACCACAAAAATGTTGTCGATCAGAAAGTTTAACATCTGAATAATGTCTGTTTCAGTGTACTTATTTTCAGAATCGGATTTTTCTTTTACAAAGTAAGTTTTGTCATAGTTAACAACAATAAATTTGTATTTGCGATTACCGTTCTTACTTGTAAACGCATTACTTATAATTTTTGCGAGTCTTTCTTTCAATTTAGAATGTGGAATTGTAGTGTAAAGTGTCGAAAAATCAAAGGCTTTGATCGAATGGACTCTACTAAAATGAGTGGATTTCAGATGTTCTAAAAGTTCCTTCGAATTCTTTAAAATCCACATCTGGTTGATACCACTGCGAGAATACACTGTCGAACAATATTTTTGAAGCCCAGATTTGATTTCAGATAAAACTTTGGTGAGTAAGATCGATACAGATTTGGTAGAGCATTTTGAGGAACCAGCGATGAAACGTTGTTTGTACGGATTCTTATGCATTTTAGGTATGCAGTACAAGTATGGTAAATCTAAATCTAATTTGGTAGTGTCGAAGCCAAAGGAAGTAAGAGCTGATTTGTGGTTATCTATTATTTCAGAGGCAGAAAGGTTTGTTGGGGTGTAAGTGGGATTTCCAGGTGTCGAATTTAAACCCAACTCTTTAACTAGACTGTCGAAATAGTACTTTTTGCAAGTAAATGTGTAATTATTTGAGGCTTTGTCCGCTGGTGTGATGACATAATGTTCTTGGAGGTAGGTGAGCTCTGTGATAACATCAGGGTCTTTAAATATAGACACGAATCTGGTGTTCACAGTTGATTTTAATCTGTTAATTCTAGATAAAAGTAACCCTCTGATTGATTTTATCCATTCGGAAAGGGTGTCGAGCTGTACATCCTCTTTCTTTGCCCAACGTCTTGCATATTCCTCACAAGAGTCCATGATAATTTTGACATTTTGGTTCCATGTAAAGGACATACTTTCTCTGTATTTGGGACCCTTTTTTAACAATTCTCTCAACTTGTCGTTCTTGACTATACTAAGGTCACCAGTAATAACGTGTCCACAAGGAGAGTAGTTGAAATCCGATGAAGAACATTCGCAGGGAAGTGGATGTAGTGAGGGATTACTTAAATCAATACACTGCAGGAATCGTTTGTAATTGTAAATTTTAGATGCAACTGTTGGTGTGTAGCTATAGGAAATACAAGGAGTTTCTTTTCTTTTGAAATATGGTGGGATTTTTTCTGTGACAGTTTTGTGATTCAAAATTTGACCAAGATTCAAGTTATCAATACCTTTGTTTGCAAATCTTACTTTAATGAAAGGGCGGTTTGTTTTCTCCTCTGATTTATCTGATCTAACTGCTTGAAATAAACGAAAAGTAGAAATGTCCAATATGACTCCTTGTAGTCTGTATTCTGGGGAACGTGTATCGGTATATGTGAGGTCCTTCGTATAATCGTAGATTTCGTGCAACTTCCGTAAAGGAACAGAGTATAATTTGGTACGAATATAATGCAGGCCTAGAGGCTCATTCAAAAATGGAACCAAGTCATCGAAGGAGAAACTATGTATCTCAGGCCTATTGTATTTTCGAATGCCATGACTTCGAGGTCTTCTTTGTTGTCTGTTGAATAAGCTAGTCACATTTACCGATTGACAACCGGGACTTGTTAAGTTTCCTATAGTGCTGATGTTATCGTTGCACCCATAGGGCGCTGCAGTGTTAAGATTTTTTATCCAGAACTCTTCTCTGTTGCGACGGAAAGGTGTGCTCAAATTGGGATTGTTTGTGGGGTGATATATTTTCTCCAGGATTCTGACTCTCATAGATAAAACCGAATGATCGGCCTGGTCAAAATGTCGGTAAAGGAGTTGACTTCCTTTATTATTTATTTTTGACCGGTGTCCTGACATTCTGGTTCGGAGCTTACCTTTGGTTTCACCCACATAAATCAATCCACAAAGTGAGCACTCTATTCCGTACACAACATTAGATGTCATGCAGTTAAGGTTTTCAAAACTATGCGTGTTAAATGTTTGTTTTGTGAGATTACTTGAGAATGAAGTGTCTGTTATTAGGATGTTACAAGTTTTGCAGTTCTTCGTGCCGCACTTAGAAACTGAGCAATCGCTTGGTGAAAATTGGTGCTCTTTTAGAATATCGACCACTTCAATCTTACAGGGCTTGATTTTAATATACCCATCTGCATGTTTGTACCAGAACTCATGGTTACTACTCACTACAAACGTCTCGTCTCTAATGTCATTTAGACTAATTCTAGGGACACCTAAGTTACCTGTTGCGTATGTGTCCGTAGACGCAACAGGTTGGGGCCTTTTTATAGTGGGCGACGCCCCAGCCACTTTGTAGGTCTCTTGTGTACTATCCATTGAAGCAAAAGACTGCCCGACAAGTGCCCTCGGGGACAATTTGTCCACCAGCAGTGACACATGGACAGTGGTAAAAATGACAAATATGGATAATGACCATATCCCTGTATACAGCACAAAATCGATAATTCAAAAATCAGAAACCGAAGGCATACAAAATCAGGACAAAACAGGAACCAAAGCAAACAAACAAAAACCTCCACCATATGAAAAGAAGCGAACTCCCGATATGGGAGTGAGACCAGGTGCCCAGGAAGAGTAAGCATCTCCTGCTTGCATGCAACACCCGTCGCTTCAATTCGGTAGAACTGTCACATCCGGTTACTTCCATTCTGGAAGACATAGAGTACAATCCCTGGTTGGATGGCCCAAATGGTCTATGACAGAATATCATCCACCATTCTTGAGAGTGGAACATCATAGTGTATGACGAGTTCCCCATATCGACCGTAGAACTTCCTCAGTGACGATGTTAGTCGGTCACAAACATATCCCTGACTGAGAAGCTTATCTGAAAGACGCCTAGCTCTCAGAACAAAATCCGTATATTTCGTACTTGCTCTGGCATAGCGTATCAACTGAGATATGAACACGCCATAAGCAGGCGATGAAGGGATGTTGCTACTCAGAAAAGGAAAGTTTGTAATGCTGAAATTGAAGTCGTCACGTTTGTCATAGAGTGAGGTGTTCATGTGACCATCAGTGTCGTAGGACAACATTATGTCCAAATAGGATGCTGAATTATTGGTCTCTGTGGTTTCTTTGACTTCAAGCTCCGAAGGATAGATACTGCTCAGGTAATCCGCGAATTTTGGATTATTGATGGACAACACATCGTCTATGTATCTGTAAGTGAAGATAAAGTCAGAAGCTAAGTATCTTTTCCCTTCAGAGACCAAAGATTGAATGAATTCAGCTTCGTACGAGTAAAGGAAAATGTCGGCAAGGAGTGGAGCACAATTGGTCCCCATTGGAATTCCGACAATTTGCTGGAAGACCTTTCCTCCAAACACCACAAAAATGTTGTCGATCAGAAAGTTTAACATCTGAATAATGTCTGTTTCAGTGTACTTATTTTCAGAATCGGATTTTTCTTTTACAAAGTAAGTTTTGTCATAGTTAACAACAATAAATTTGTATTTGCGATTACCGTTCTTACTTGTAAACGCATTACTTATAATTTTTGCGAGTCTTTCTTTCAATTTAGAATGTGGAATTGTAGTGTAAAGTGTCGAAAAATCAAAGGCTTTGATCGAATGGACTCTACTAAAATGAGTGGATTTCAGATGTTCTAAAAGTTCCTTCGAATTCTTTAAAATCCACATCTGGTTGATACCACTGCGAGAATACACTGTCGAACAATATATTTGAAGCCCAGATTTGATTTCAGATAAAACTTTGGTGAGTAAGATCGATACAGATTTGGTAGAGCATTTTGAGGAACCAGCGATGAAACGTTGTTTGTACGGATTCTTATGCATTTTAGGTATGCAGTACAAGTATGGTAAATCTAAATCTAATTTGGTAGTGTCGAAGCCAAAGGAAGTAAGAGCTGATTTGTGGTTATCTATTATTTCAGAGGCAGAAAGGTTTGTTGGGGTGTAACCATCCCATCTGCACCATGGGCTGACGTGACAAATGTTTTGACAGTTTAAACATTTGCCCCGTCAGCCCCGGCAATCACGGCTAGTTACGTTTGTCGAACCCGTTTTCTTACGTTATCTCATGGTCACTACGTTTCGTCCACGGTGGCTTGAAACGTGGCCTCCTTGGCCGCCGGGAACAAAGTGTAAACGGGTGTCAAGGAACAAAGTGAGTGTTCCATCGCTGCTGAACCAGCATAAAAACCCAAACAAACCTTTATATCACAGGACCGAAAGAAAGAAGATATCACTCTATTTTTAAGATTAACTAAATTTTCTCCCTCACATTAAATTAATTTTTACTTGGTTAGATGCACAAGCATACTTAATTAAAGCAATCAAATTTGATCTATACTTCATGCAGACATCCTGTCTACTAGTTTTCATTTGTTATTAATTACGAATAATTGCTCCATGTTGTAAACATCTAGGATAAAATTTATTCTGTCTCGTTAAATCTAAGTAAAACCTATGACAGTCCATTCGTTTCATAAAAATGTTATAATCAATAAAAATGTTATCATCATATGACAAATATGGATAATGACCATATCCCTATATACAGTACAAAATCGATGATTCAGAAAACCATAAACCGAAGGCATACATTATCAGGATCAAACAGGAACCAAAGCAAAGAAACAAAAACCTCCACCACATTAAAAGAAGCGAACTCCAAAAAATGGGAGTGAGACCAGGTGTCCAGGAAGAGTCAGCATCTCCTGCTTGCATGCAACGCCCGTCGCTTCAATTCGGTAGAATTGTCATATCCGGTTACTTCCATTTTGGAAGATATAATAAGTATAATCTTTGGTTGGACGGTACAAATGATCATTGCTTAAAATACGATAACGTCAAAATTGTAGAAATGTGAGTTGGGGTCCTGGGTAAAAAAAAACTTTATGGGAGCAGGCATAATCAAGAATTCTGCAAAAGCGTTGTCATTTTTTTTTCATAAGAGTGAATGTGTAAAAGTAAAAACCAAAAACAGAATTCAAATTTCGCAATCAGTGACTGTATGAAAACAGGGAAAATGCAAAACCAATCAAAACACTTAAACATTCTATAAAGGGGCAACATCGAATTCCAAATAGATATGAGACAACATGCTTGGAGAAAAGTAAGCATCTCCCACTGACTAGAAACACCCGTCACTTTAATTGTGCAGAAAAAGGCCAAACGGTTGGATGTATCAAATACAGCATTTTTGGATTTAACAAACTCAAAACATTTTTCATATTAATGAAATAGAGATGCTGTATAGAGTTTTATACTTTACATATACAATTACGTTCAGATCCTAAGGTAAATCTATTTGGCTGAAGATTTTACAGCAGTAATAAATGTGATCGGGTAAGCTAAATACAAACGTGTTTCCTTGATTTATTGAGTGATGCATTTAACTTTAAAACGATAAAGAGTGAACACTTCCATTTTTATTTATTTATTTTTCAGTGTGGAGCAGTTAAATTCGTTCCCCGTGATTGACTGTTTAAAGTGTAATAAGTACTTCTTTCTGGATCTGTCACCTGATCCTTTATCAAATTGACAAATATTATTTTTATATTTGGAATCTTGTCATTTCATTCTTTATAAAACTGCAAGCCTATTGACTGTGTTATTGATTCTAATTTTGGGTTTGACTTACATTCACTGATTGATACCACCACAAACATGTATGGTTGTCAAATTTCAAAGCAAGGACCTTTATAACATGATCGTCAGAAAGTAAAATTCAAAAGGGCATGTATGGGTAAAATGTGTCTAACCATCTTTTGTTAGTAGATCAGCTAGACAAGTTCTATCAACTTTGGTTGACCGTGTCTTCAATGCCGTCGAAAATGTCTGTTATCAAACGTTCTTGAAATTTCTAAAACGTGGGTCCTGTAGCATCACATCCCACCCATTCTGCTTCGTCTTTCGATAATTTTTTTGGACATTTTGATTTTCACTCTTTGGCAATATCACATTGTTTAGATTAAGTGTTCTCTCTGTTCTTAAATGATGCTACTGAATTTGAAGCCGTTTAACATTTTAAAATTGTTTATGTTATCATGACAAATTCATATCTTTTTGGTATCAACAAAAGATCTTGTCACAAAAATAAACACAAAGAATATGATTACTCGTGAATTCTCAATCGCAAGAAGTATGCACCGGAAACCGGAATAACTTTTAGATAAGGCTTACAAAAGTATTAAGGTTTACGGATTGCAGGAACATTTATAATACATTAAACAAAGAAATTGGACATGAAAGTTGTTAAAAATGAATATCAATATAAACCTCTGAAACCAAAGTCGTTTGTTTTATTCGATTCAACAAACCAAATTGTCACCAACTGCTCATATTAGAGGTTGTATTTTATTTTACATTGCTTATGTGTTATAGGTCACATGGCTGTATAAGCCAATCAAATTTGTAACACACCTCAGGTCACGAAAATTGACGTCAGAGCTACCACGTGTTTACCTTGAAATGTTGATAATGACAAGCATTATAAAATTGAATTTGATATCAGTATAATCTTTGAGGATAGACGAAGACATTTCAGAAAATAAGACATATGTGAAATCATTTTTATATCAAATCCGATACGATTCTGACCATGGGGGGTCCTAAGAGGTAATCATGCACGCATGTACGTAAACAGAGGGTTGTGTACATTATGTGTAGTTATTTTTCGATTTGTAAACACAAGGTATACTTTTTTTGTTCTTTAAATAAAGAATTAAGATCAGACTTCAAGACTAGATAGGTGAAAGTGTCCACAATTTTTTTATAAGAAAGAAATGTCACTTATAATTTGGTTGAAAACTGCATAAAATCTTATACAGCTGTCACACCTTATAATGAAAATTTTGCAAATTATTGAAAAAATGCCTTGCTTACGTAACATTTCTTAATTTTATGAATCTTCAGACTACTGTAAGAGTTAGAGTTATCAAACTTGTTGAAAACATCGTTCAGAAATCTTTGACCATGCCCGGTTACTGATCTCAGTCATGCCGGGCTTAGTATTTATAGTTTCCAAGAAATTGTATGCTATCTCCTTACACTCAAACAGTATTTATCTAACAATAATCAATGAAAGTTATTTATCATAATATACTCTTCAAAAGAAGAAACCCATAGGACAACATTATAATGCATTATAATTCAATATATATGCACAAGCTATCGATTATGCGACCTTACTTGTTTTCATTTAATGATGATATAGAGATAGGACAAACAGTTTAAGGCTAAAGTAAGATTTTTTTTTAAATAAATAAAAAAAAACAAAAAAACAAAAAAACAAAAAAAAAACACGAAATTAAGAACTTTCGACTTTTTCATGTCTTATCATGATTATCAGGAATTTGAATTTTACCCAAGTCATAGTTCACTGATGTCCATAACCATTTTTAGACGTAACTTTTTCGGGTCACTTCCGCTTTATTGCAACGGATGCTTACAATATACGATGTCATGTGTTTGAACGATCGAATGACACCCACTTGTTTTACTCTGTAAAGTTCAAGGATCAAAAAGTAAAATTTAGAGGCTTTTCCTCCTGAAACAAATTTCTCTCGATAAAACTGACTCGCACATTCATGGTATGACGTCATAGAATAAAACCTCATCATGCGTCGTGATATCGCCATAAAGAGAATGCTGCTGTTTAGTATGCTGCATCCGTTTCTCCATCGAATCAAAATATTGTCAAATAATACGGAAAACCGGAAAACGAACGCATACGGATCTCCGCAAAATACACAATTTGGCCTCTAAAGAAAATCGAGGGCATATTGTTTTGAGCCATTTTAACTAACATTTAAAACACTAAAGAGTTTCCCGTTGAAGGCATATGATCTAAGAATACCATTATGTATATTTGGTTAAAATGCATCTGATAAATGTGATTATTATATATGTGTACTAAGAATAAAATGAACAAATACTGCGTTACTTTTTTGTTATGAGTATATATTTATATATATATATGTGTGTTACCCGCTTGTACCTTTTTTATGCTATCTATATCTTTTCATTTCCAAGCGACGTGCATTCGCCCTTTATTGGATGGATCCGACATTGTCTGAATAGTCAACGTGGTTGTTTTCACCCCTTTTGTGCTTTCTATATATGTTTTATAAAATATAGATTATACACGATAAGTGGTATTCTAGGTACAATCTATGGACACGTTCTTTTCACGAAAGAACAAAGACTGGATTAGTATCGCTCATAAGAACAAAGGGGCAACATCGCTCACCTGAGTTGCAAACAAAAGAATGATAGTGGACAATTTGGTGGAGGTCCTTGACTACTTGCTTCCTTTAAGGTTAATGTGAAATTATGAGCATCAATTTTGGAGATGTCGAAATTGTGTCAGCCATTCAGAGCACTCGGTGTCCATATTTGTAAGCCAATCTGCACGAAAAACACAAACTATTTAGAGATTCATGAGTACTTGCTTCCTGTAAAATTTCGCAAAATTCTGTGAAGCGGTTGCATAGAAGTCGAAATTTGTCTGTCAATAAGAGCCCTCGGCGGCCATATTTGTTGACCATTCAGCACGAAAAATACAAACTTGGTAGAGGACATTGAGTACTTTCTTCCTGTAAGGGTTTTTTTGACATTCTTTGCAGTGGTTGCAGAGAAGTCGAAATGCGTCAGCAAGTCAGATCCTTTGGCGGCTATATTTGTTAACCGATCGGCACGAAAAACACACACTTGGAAGAGGACCTTGCTTCCTCTTAGCTTCTGTGAAATTATTTGCAGCGGTTGAAGAAAAGAAGTCGAAAATTTTGCAGCCAATCAGAGCCCTTGGTGGCCATATTTGTTGACCAATCAGCACGAAAAACACAAACTAGGTAAAGAACATTCAGTACTTGATTCCTGTAAGATTTCTTGAAACTCTGCGCAGCGGTTGGAGAGGAGAAGTCGAAAATGTGTCAGCCAATCAGAGCCCTCGGCGGCCATATTTGTCGACCGATCGGCAAGAAAAACACAAACTTGGTAGAGGACCTTGAGTACTTCCTGTAAGGTATCATGAAATTCTGAGCAGCGATCGCAGAGGAGAAGCCGAAAATGTGTCAGCCAATCAGAGCTCTTAGCGGCCATATTTGTTGTTTGTTGACCGATCGGCAAGAAAAACAAAAACTTCGTAGAATACTCTGAGTACTTTCTTCTTGTAAGGTTTCGTGAAATTCTGTTCATGCAGCGCTTGCAGAGAAGAAGTCGAAAATGTAAAAAGTTTACACCGGACGGATGGACTTACGGCGCGCTATGACTTGAGCTTCGCTTAGGTGAGCTAATTAACACGTACCAAACACATCACAAAATACTAAGTATAAAGTTATGTAAAGGGGATATTGAATAACCATCAATTTTTTATGATTAATACCTTTTAATGTCGCTTTAACGACGGAAAAAGGTAATTTAGTGAATGTAAAATAAATAGGTTTCAGCGAAAATAAAGGAAAGTAGATGAGAATAGTACGTATTTCTCTCAAACATCTCAGAATGGGGAAAAATGAAATATGCAGATCGATTTCAAGGAGGACATGAATAAGAGGAACGTTTTTTTTTCATTTTGATCAATAATGTTATTTCCAAGTGAGAACATATTTGTCAATCAAATCACCGATTTTAGACTGACTCAAGTAGATGGTTTTCCTTTTAAAGGGGTTGCACAAATTAGATATTCACAATGTGAATTGTTCAAGTAGAATTAAACCTCGCGGCAGCAAAGTTCAATTTAAACATATTTCTAAGTACATGTATATTGGCTTTAAAAAGAAAAATCACTCAAGTGAAAAAAAGTAGGTCAAGGTCATTCTATGAAAGTTTGATCAAAGATACATCAAATATGCAAGTTTGGAACATGTAGGACTTATACTTAGCTCCATATTGGCCTTTAAAAGCAAAAACATTCAAGCAGAAAAAGTAGGTCAAGGTCATTTTATGAAAGTTTGATCAAAGATACATCCACTATGCAAGTTTGGTATATATAAAACTTATACTTTGCTCAATATTGGACTTTAAAGGCAAAATCACTCAGGCAGAAAAAGTAGAAAAGTAGGTCTAGGTCATTTCATGAAAATTTATCAAAGATACCTCTAATATGCACGTTTGGTATATAACAAAGGAGGGGATCGCCAACAACACCAGGTTGCAGCATCCACAGCAAGACCTCAAAATACCCAATGTAAAAACACAGAGCAGACAAGCACAGGAAGATACGCTAAAGGGGCAAGGAGCGTCAACGCAAAACACAGAAACATCAAACAAAAAGGACTACACATAAACCAACGAGACCAATGGGCAACCGGTGCCGACTTAGGACGGCCATCTGAATTAGGACGGCCATCTGACACGGAAATAGCAGAAGGTATGGTAATCCTGGATTACGTGCGCACAACCCTCCCACTTTTCCGATTACCCTGAGGTCTCGAAGAACGTACAATTGTGATGTAAAACAACCTCCTTACTGTCAGATGACCACACACAAACAAAGCCGCAAAACGCAGGGACCAAAGCAACACAGATGCATATGTAAATGGATATCAAGAGAGGGCGTACGTAATACAATCTGTGCTCTGCCGCCGCGAGCTCATGTATGTTATCACCCGAGGAGCCCGACTGACATTCAGAGAGGACAGGTGGTCGGGATTCTGTCTTCTCTAAAGAGGTTTGGACAGGGCCCGTCGTGGAATCCCGTCGTAACAGTCAGTGCATAATCACTCAAGTGGAAAAAGTAGGTCGAGGTCATTTTATGAAAATTTGATCAAAGATACATCCAATATGCAAGTTTGGTACATGTAGCACTTATACTTTGCTCAATATTGGCTTTAAAAAGCAATATCAATCATGCGGAAAAAGTAGGTCAGAAGTCTGCATATGATGCATGGGTTCACCTCGGCATCCCAAGATGATTTACTGGTACAAGTTAGGTTACTGTAGCCTCAGTACTTTGTCAGATACTAAGCTACCCCAAAAACTTTAACCAGACATGGACGCATGTCACTGAACTGGAAAATGTAGGTCAGATGCAGCATCCGATGCATGGGTTCACCTCAGCAAAGATGCATCACTTGTGCAAGTTTGGTTACTGTAGCATCAGGACTTTGTCAGATACTGAGGTTTCCCCAAAACTTTAACCGAACGCGGACGCCGGGGTTATAGCATAAGCTCATCTCAACTTCGTCGAGGTGAGCTAAAAACCCAACCCTTACGTTTTTAATACATTTCAGACATTTTACGATGTTTTGTTCACTTCCTTAGCTGCTAGCAATGATTCTGAAAACTTTTAAAATACTTTGATGATTTACAAGTTTTAACTTAATATGAAATGTCATTCATGATTCCTATTTTGTAGTGTTAGCGTTGATTGTTTGTTGGGGCGTTCTGTTTGGGTGAAATTTGTACGTTTTGTTGTCCCTTGTTGTTTGTTGGCGTTGTTTTGTCTGATTTGTTGCATCCTATGGGTGTACTCTCTCACCCCGGACAGAGATATCTACAGATTTACCCGTTCTGAGACAACTCTTTTTCCCACTTGAGACTGAGAACTCAAATTTCCCTGGGGTGAGATAAATCGATCTAACCCTCTGACGTCATCGACCTCACTCTCTGACGTCATCGCTACCAAAGCGGCGTTATGGAAGTAAGGCAAACTGGTGATTATAACAGACACTCTAGATAGTCAATAGCGTGGGAGAAAAACAATCAAACACCACCATGAGGGAGGATGGCTAATTCTCAACCCTCGTGTAAAAATTTTACTTGTCCATGACTCGGCAAGCCTCGTCATGGACTTGCAAAATTTGTACATTCGGGTTGAGAAATCGCCATCCCTCCCTCATGGTGGTGTAAGATTATATTAGTCTCGCACCCCCGGAACCCTATTGTGACGTAATAGACACTTACGCAGGTTTAGCAGTGTTTGACGTCACAAGGAGCAACATTTACCGCAAAACAATTAATGTTTATTCATGAATTATGTGAAAATATATGGATGAGAGAAAAATATTCTCCCATTTGCCCCAATGTGGGATAGAGTTTGCCCATAGCGACGTGTCATGTAGGGTCACTGTATCCCACATGCCACCCACGTGACTTTTGACATTGGCCGTATCCATATTGTGACGTCGTTATTATCCATTGTGACGTCATGATTTTTGCACAAAAAGCGGCGACCTCTCAACAAAAACGTCGTTTTAAAACTCTTTTTTTACATTCTAATTCTTATTAAACCGATTAAGGCTAAGGCTATACATTTTTGAGGGCGCTGAAAACGAATATTCCTTTATTTTTCGAATTCGACAATGTTGACGATTTCATGATTCCATGGAATTTCAAGAAAGGCCTCTACAAATGGGAGAAAAACTATCAACCATATGAATGTCATGTTGGATGAGAAAAGCCCACCCTCGACAAGCCTCGTTCCCTGACCAGAAACCAGACCCTTTGGATGGGCTTTTCCCATCCCACATGACAGCATATGGTTGATAGTTATATTTTCTCCCATTTGCCCCCATGTGGGATAGAGTTTGCCCATAGCAACGCGTCATGTATAGGGTCACTGTATCCCACATGTACCATGCGTGACTTTTGACGTCGGCCGTATAGGCCGTATCCATATTGTGACGTCGTTGTTATCCATTGTGACGTCATGATTTTTGCACCTAAAGCGGAGACCTCTCAACAAAACCGTCATTTTAAAACACTTTTTTTACATTCTAGTTCTTATTAAACCGATTAAGGCTATGGACTACGGTTTATTCTTCTAGAATAAACCATTTTTGAGGGTGCTGAAAACGAATATTCCTTTATTTTTCGAATTCGATAAAGTTGACGATTTCATGATTTCATGGAATTTCAAGAAAGGCCCCTAAAAATGGGAGAAAAACGATCAACCATATGTTTGTCATGTGGGATGAGAAAAGCGCACCCTCGGGGTCTGGTTTCTGGTCAGGGAACTCGGCAAGCCTCGTTCCCTGACCAGAAACCAGACCCCTCGGGTGGGCTTTTTTCATCCCACATGACAGCATATGGTTGATAGTTATAATCAATCACCCCTTTGTACAGGGACAGAGAAATCCGATCCTCGTATCAAAGATTTGCAACGTCCACGACTCGGCAAGCCTCGTCGTGGATTGCAAATCTTTGATACTCTGGAACCTGTGCAAAGGGGTAATAAATTCTATTATTCTCGCACATTGGATAGGCTGATTCCCCTTTTCAGCGGTGCTGGAGAATTCAATCCGGCACCCCTGATCCGGCACTGATTGTTCTTTTATGACGTCACAGGCAACATGACGTACGTTATTTCACGCGCACATGCATTAAGCATAACGTTCAGTCATTCTGATGCGTAAACAAGAATACTTTGGAGGTTTCAATGTGCGAGAAAAATAATCAAGCACCACATTTGTTTTTCGGATAGAAAAATATCAGTCTCGGGTGGGATGATCAACGTCCCAACCTCGGCTAACGCCTCGGTTGGGACTTAGTCAATCCCACCCTCGACAGATATCTTTCTATCCGGAACTGAATGTGGTGCTTGATTCTGCTGTGGGTTGTGCAATATACTGTTCACCATCCAGCATTGCAGAAGCACTGGCAAAAAAGTCGAGAAAAGTACAACATCGAAATTACTTCCATTTTAATTTCACTTCTTTAGTAACAAGAAAACCATTCGATCCAAACAAACATGAGATTTCTCAAACACTTTGATCACATGTCGAATCAGCCTCTTAGGGGTATTAGATATATTCGTATATAACGATTTATTGGGTCCTGGAATCCAATGTTCAGTATACAGTGCCAAGAGAATTCTATGTTTTGCGTTGTCAATGTCGATCTGAGAATTGTTTTCGTGTTTGATTAAAATTCTTTCAGAATTCAAAGGCATAGACCTTGTGGCAATCAAGTACTTTGCTTCTCTTTTTTTGACCACATATTGTTCAAATAACTATCGAGACTGATAAATGATACGTAAGGCTTCCAACTCTATACCTTATTGAAGAAAATGTCAAACCAATTTTGATGCAACAGACACATGTTTCGAATACAATGTATTAAATTCTCATCAGTGATGCTTCCAGCCAAAGTGCTTTTCATAAGCTTTTGATAAAGGAATTTATCTTAATCGGCAGTTCACGGACCATTTTTCGAAATTCAGATCAAAGAAGTATGAAAACTTTTTAAACATTAAATTAAATAAATGAATGAAAGTCAAACACAAACTCAAAATCAGAATCGAAAATCACACGCAACAGACATATACATTTTCAAACATTATGAATCAAAACAAAGATAGAGAAGAGATCCCTGAAAGTGAAAACAATGGAACACATTTTAACATGACGACAAAGAGACAGAGACAATAATATAGCATAGCCTCGTTATCAATCATTTTCGAGGTTATTAACATCACGTTCTTCACACAGCGGACGATGAGCTTGTTCAACTCATTATCACCTTTTAACATTACTAGTTTGGACACAAGATAACCCCTATTAGTAAATCAATCCACGAGACATGTATGGATTTAGCGTAGCAGATGCTAAATAAGACGATGTACATAGACATTATGATGACGTTGTTCACTTGCGTAAAACCGATGATAGTAGCTTTAGTTACTGTCATCCCAATATGGCAGACGCAAAAATAGGTAGAATCGATTTTTTCCAAATATTGTCTATTATGCGAGATATCAAATCAGAACTGCACCCTCTAGGTTGTATGCTGGTATTTTGACCTTTTCCAATTTGTGACCTTGACCTTTGACCTATGACCTTGAATATCCGTATGGTTCTTCCTCCTGTCATAAACAATTAGTGTATGAAGTTTGATTAAGATCCAATCAAAACTACCCACAAGGCTGAATACCATGATCTTGATCATTTCCTATCTGTTACCTTGACCTCTGATCTTGAAAATCAATAGGCTTCTTTCACTTGTCATAAGCAATCGGTTTATGAAGTTTGGTTAAGATTCAATCAAAACTCTCTAGCCTGTATACAAGAATTTTGACCTTTTCCAATGTGTGACCTTGGCCTTTGGCATATGACCTTGAAAATCAAAAGTCTCATTATTCTTGTCATAAGAAATCAATTTATGAAGTTTGGAACAGATCCAATCAAAGCTTCATCTTGTATGCTGTACACAAGGAATTTCACCTTTTCCAATCTGTGACCTCGACCTTTGAACTATGACTTTGAACATCAATAGGGTTCTTCCTCTTGTCATAAGCTATCAGTGTATGAAGTTTGGTAAGGATCCAATCAAAATTGCACCCTCTAGGCTGTATACAAAGATTTTGTGATGCACACACGTACACACTTATACACTCACCCTCACACGAACGACTGTGTCCCCCTGTAGCTATGTTGCGAGGGGATAAAAACCTCGTTGGTAGGAAATTAAGTGATTTAGTAGTGACATAAAACTTCTGTAACATTCCCTGCATGCATCGAAAAAAATATCGAGTCATTCCTTAAATCGGAAAATTATAAAACCTAATTCTTCAATCACCAAAAGTCTCAAGGGTTGGGGAAATTCGAGTATGCAACCATCATTACTGTCATGTTTCTTAGTTGCTTCGCGTAAAACTACTTTTCTAAATATGCCTCGAAATAGCTAATTCGGATGAAGAAAATATTGAGATCTTGGGATTTTATCTTCCTAGGAAATATTACTACATACTAGTATCTAGTTTGACTGATTGGTACGTTTTGAGTTTATTTAATAATTCCATGACATAGATGGTAAAACATGTCATTTCATTCCAGTCAAACAACTTTAAAATGAGGTAGAAAAGATCCTGACGACAATCTCAACAGCACCCACAATAGAGCACAAAATCATCGACAGGCCCCTAGCAAGCTAGAGGTAGGACCAGGTACCCGGGAGGAGTAAGCACCCCCTGTTTGGCTCGCCGCACCCGCCGTCGATGTTCATGCACGAAAATGAAAACATTATCTAAAATGCACGCACTGTCTAACGTTATGTCTATAGAAAGTGCTATGGCGATCATGTCGGGGAAAAGTATTCAAAAACTTACTGTCTAAAACACGAAAAGTATTTTATGAGACTTTCGAATCGTTTCCAAAGACTTTCAAAAATAGATATTTCCATATAAATGTCAAATCAAGTCTGATGGATTTCTTTTGAAAAATGCATATGATATTTAGGATTGAACTTCATTATTTTTCACTGTTTCACTATTTTGGACAAAGAGATATCATAAACATGATAAAGCGTTTTGTACTTCAATCATTTGCTCACGAATACATGTGTGATTATCAGTCTTTTCAAATTCATGTAATGTTCTATGTCAACCTCCATGTAATCGTACAATGTCGTCATTACTAAAAATTTAAAGCAAGACGACAAAATGCAAGAAAATGATGAATATTAGAGAAATAGGACCTCTATCAACGTGTATTATATAATCTGTCCTGTCGCCAGAACCAATAACTTTTACCCCGACAGCTCTTTGTACTGAAATTTAGACATTCTGCTAAAAATGATAGTTAAAAAATGTGAAAGTTGATATACATTTAAGCAATTTCTACTGTAACAATATCGACAGACATTGCAAAAATTATTAGTCTGCAAATTTTTATGCAAATAATTGACAGTATTACGTAACGTAGAGCATACTTTCCTCTGGTAAATTCGTACTGTAAACATGGTTAACCTTTGATTAAAGTTCATATGCAACGATTTTTTTTAATAAATCTCAAGTCTAGTTTTTTCATTCAGTTGACAGACAAAACACCACTGTCTGGAATAATAGATATTGTGTTCTCGTTTGCCTAGTACTACAAACCCCGTCTATGTATGATACCATACTGCCACTGTTATTGTGCTAAGGTCTGTCATTTTGCGATCCATAAAACAGTACTATAAAAGAATATACCGGTCAATGAACTTATTATTTTTCAAAAAAAAACAACTTTTTATTAAAATCAGGTCGAGTTTCATTCATTTTTAAATGCAATAAATATTCTCATTTGGCTGTCTGTAGAGCTCTAATGTAGTGTCAGCAAATTTCAGTCATCCCCAATAGTAATATACATTTCTGTACTTTTGAGCTTACGCCTTTAAGTTATTTTTTTAAGAAGCTAGTTGAGGAATTTTACTCAGCTTTCTCTTTTCCCCAACATATTATCTACTTTTCTCCTTTGATGGTGTGCGAAGGCACTTTATGAATATGTATATTTTAGAAAAAATAGATCGATAGATACGCGTATGTTTCCTATATGCATCAATATGAAAATAAAATTGAATAAAAATAATATAGTCCTATGATGACGATGAGCGGCTTTCAGTCTTCCAAGTAAATTAATCATTATGCATTTTGCCCCTACTTTACCGTATAACCGTATAACTACTAATTCAAGGGCGTAGGAAAAGGGGGGCAGCGGGGGCATATGCCACCCCCACTTTGAAAAGTTGGGGGGGGGGCACAACTATGTTTGTGCCCCCCCCACTACTTTTCAATCACAAAATGTTATGATGCGTTGACATTGTTTAAAATAGCAACATTTTATACCATAAATCTACAATTTTTTGGTCAATTTTGAAAATTTTTCGTTGGCTCGCTACTGCTCGCCAGATCTTTATAGACTTTCTGAATAATTTAGCTATTCTGATCCATCCTTTATACATATCACTTTGTCAATGTACATGAAGACATTTAACTCAAACTATATAGGATATTATCATAATGTACTTATTAATGATAGAGGGTATAGAAAGTATTTTCTGATAAGTAAATATTTTGCCAAAAATTGTACTTAAAATTTAGAATTGCACCAGAAATGTTAAAATTTGTGCATAAAAAAACCATTTTTTTACCTCTCCCCCTCGTCCTCCTCCCATCCTTTTTTTTTTTGCTTGTTAGAAATTTTGGGATGTTGTGCCCCCTCCTCTTTTTCAGACAGAGCTACGCCATTTCAAACCTTTTCCTCTTTTTCAGACAGAGCTACGCCTGTCCAAACCTCTTTAGAGAAGACAGGGCCCCGACCACCTGTCCTCTCTGAATGTCAGTCGGACTCCTCGGGTGATTACATACATGAGCTCGCTACAGCCGGCAGAGCACGGACTGTATTACGCATGCCCTCTTTTTATATCCATTTACATATTCATCTGTGTCTATGGGGCCTCTGCGTTTCGCGGTCTTGTTTGTGTGATGTCATCTTACAGTGAGGAGGTTGTTTTACACCACAATTGTACGTTCTTCGAGACCTCTGGGTAATTGGAGAAGTGAGAGGGTTGTGCGCACGTAATCCAGGATAACCACACCATTTGCTACTTGCGTGACAGATGGCCGTCCAAAGTCGGCACCGGTTACCCATTGGTCTCGTCGGTTTATGTGTAGTCTTTTGTGTTTGATGTTTACATGTCGTGTGTCTCTTTTCCGTCTCGTGCTGTACTCGTCTTTTGTGATTTTGCATCGGGTGTTTTGGTGTTTTACTGTTGATGCGGCAACGGGGTCTTGTTGGAGATCTCCTCCCTTCTTCGTATTGTAATCCATATGGCTGTCAGGAAACATGTATCCAAGATGTGTTTTTTATTTCAACTTTTTGTACTCTTTTCCCAGAAAACAAAAAAAAAAACGTCAAAAGAACAAGCTAGAGATGGTTTATATCTGCAGTATAACACTATCGTATTGCTTAACACGTTAACAGGAAATGGACATAGAAGAGTCAAGTATCTGTGCAATGAAAAAAACATCAGTCATTCCTAACAGCAATATACAAGTACCTGAAATACACTGTCATAAAAAAAAAACTATACAAACAAGGAAAACATTCTAAATTCTTTCTCATTTTATCCTAAATTTTTTTTAATTCTGATTTTAAGAGATTCAAAATAATTGGCTTCACATAATTCAAAATTATATAATTGTGAAAACGTAAATGCATAAAGGAACTTTTTTCTTCAGCACAATTTTTTCCCGAAAAGTGTCATTTATATATAAAAAATAATGAAGATTCAAAAACTGCAGATATTGTGGTCAAGTTTGTTACAAATGATTTCTTGAAGAAAGAAACTACAGAGACAAATAATTCAGCATCCTATTTGGACATAATGTTGTCCTATGACACTGATGGTCACATGAATACCTCACTCTATGACAAACGTCACGACTTCAATTTCAGCATTACAAACTTTCCTTTTCTGAGTAGCAACATCCCTTCATCGCCCGCTTATGGCGTGTTCATATCTCAGTTGATACGCTATGCCAGAGCAAGTACCAAATATATGGATTTTTTTCTGAGAGCTAGGCGTCTTTCAGATAAGCTTCTCAGTAAGGGATATGTTTGTGTCCGACTAATATGGTCACTGAGGAAGTTCTACGGTCGATATGGGGAACTCGTCCTACACCATGATGTCCCACTCTCCAGAATGGTGTACGATATTCTGTCATAGACCATTTAAACTATCCAACCTAAGATTGTACGCTATGTCTTCCGAAATGGAAGTAACCGGATGTGACAATTCTACCGCATTGAAGCGGCGGGTGTTGCATGCAAGCAGGAGATGCTTTCTCTTCCTGAGCACCTGGTCTCACTCCCATATCGGGAGTTCGCTTCTTTTCATATGGTGGAGGTGTTTGTTTGTTTCCTTTGGTTCCTGCTTTATCCTAATTCTGTATGCCTTCGGTTTCTGATTTTCTGAATTATCGATTTTGTACTGTATACAGGGATGTGGTCATTATCCATATTTGTCATTCTACAAGGTCCATTATCATAATATTTAAAACAGTTCATTTTATAACTGCAACACGAGCAGAAATAGTATATACTAATTTATGGATGGCAGTGTAGTTCAACAACCTCAACGAGTTTTACGCTTTGTATAATCATGAGTCTGAATCTTTTTTAAAACTACAAATCAAGAAAGAGTTCTTCAACACGTTTTAACGATATTCATGTAGATTCAATGCGATGGAAATGTTAGCCATGTTTGTTTTCTCATTAAAAACTAAAATGTGACGGCAATTTCTTTATTGGTCCTATCCTGTTTTCCGCATTGACACCGTTCTTCCGATTTGGTCCTTTTTTCTCATATTGGCCCTGGGGTTTTTGTTTTTGTCGTTTTGTATTGTGCAACCAGTCATCATTCATTTTCAAAACTACAAATTAAGATAGAGTTTTACAAAGGTTTTAACGATAATCCTTTTACATGTAGATTCTATGCGGCAGAAATGTCAGCCATGTTTGTTATAAGACAAATTATTGACGCCAATTTCTAAATTGGTCTTATTGTGTACATATTATTCCTGTTTTCACGTTTCGGGCCTATTTTACTCAAAATGGCCCTGTATTTTTGTCGTTTTGTCGTGCAACCTGTTTGGCAAACTTAAGGTCAATAATTATAAGCCTTTAAAGTGCTACCAATGTTAAACGTCTTCAAATTCAATAGCATCATTTAAGTTTAGATTCGGAACGTTAGTTTCGGAACTTTCCTCTCCTAATACTTATATCGAAAGCAATGAAAGTGTTCCCAATATTTTGAGCAAGCATAACAGTGAAATTTCTTCTTTTAAAATCCCTATTTCTAAATTGGATCTCCCTACAATATACTGCATACCAAAACTTCACAAGTCTCCTTACAAGTTTCGATAAATTGCTAAATCTAGCAACTGCTCAACTACAATTTTGTCAAGAAATCTGACGTCAGAACTTACGGCTATAAAGGAGCACATGGCCAAATACTGTGAAACTGTCATGAACAGGAATGGTGTAAACCTCTGTTGGTCTATTAACAATTCAGGGGATGTGATTGACAAAATGAAATCAAGCAATTATGGAGCAAAAACGATTTCTTCATAAGACTTTTCTAATATGTACACCACGCTTTCTCACGACAAAATAAATGATCAACTGTCCAAACTCATTAAATGACGTTTTGATCGTGAGGGGAAAACTAAATCTGTACATCTGAATCGAAGGGTTTCTTTTCCGACACAGATTACAAGTCATACAAATCATGGACATGTGGTGACCTGTGTATTGCCTTGTCCTTCCTTTTGGACAATTTTTATGTAAGATTTGGTGAGAAACTCTAAAAGCATGTTGTAGGGATTTCTACGGGTACTAATTGTGCACCTCTTGTTGCAGATTTATTTTTATACACGTATGAAAACGAATTTATCCAAAATCTTCAAAAGCAAAGAAAAATGATGATGTAAAATATTTTATTGGTACTTCTAGGAACCTGGATGATATTCTTACTATCGACAATCCTGTTTTCGAAAAGTATAAAAATGTTATTTATCCACGAGAATTGATTCTAAACAAGGAAAACGCTACAAACACAGAAACACCATTTTTGGACCTAAATACCAAAATTGTTCATGGGGAGATTCATACAAGTGTGTATGACAAAAGAGATGATTTTGGATTCAACATAGTAAATTTTCCCTGCTTTGACGGTGTTCCTAGATTACCGTCATGTGGTATCTACATTTCACATCCGGTATGCTAGAGCATGTACTGATGTTTTGGATTTTCATAGCAGAAATTTACAAATTACCAAGAAACTTTTAGGACTAGGTTTTCGCTTTCACGAACTAGTAAAGACTTTCTGGAAATTTTACGAAGATTATCGTCAACTTCTTCTGAAATTCGGACCAATGAGGCAACAGAGTATATTACTTTGGGTATTTCTCAACCTGCATTTTATGGTTACATAATTAAAAAGATAAGAAGTATCAAAGATAGACAACATAACTATCAAAAATGCGTCAGAATAATCAAACGCCTTTTATACCGTTGATATGATCCTAATGTCACCGGACGGACACTAGGCTTGGTACTTGACCAATCTACAGTCTTGTACCAGCGCATTCTTAAAACTTGCACTCTGACTGACTGTGACGACGGGACTCCATGACGGGCCCGGTCCAAACCTCTTTAGAGAAGACAGGGCCCCGACCACCTTTCCTCTCTGAATGTCAGTCGGACTCCTCGGGTGATAATATACATGAGCTCGCGGCGGCAGAGCACGGATTGTATTACGTACGCCCTCTTTTTATATTCATTTGCATAGTCATCGGTGTTGCTTAGGTCCGTGCGTTTCGCGGTCTTGTATGTGTGTGGTCATCTGACAGTGAGGAGGTTGTTTTACACCACAATTGTACTTTCTTGGAGACCTCTGGGTAATCGGAAAAGTGGGAGGGTTGTGCGCAAGTAATCCAGGATAGCCACACCTTCTGCTATTTCCGTGGCAGATGTCCGTCCAAAGTCGGCACTTGTTGCCCATTGGTCTCGTTGGTTTACGTGTAGTCCTTTGTGTTTGATGTTTCTGTGTTGTGCGTTGACGTTCTTTGTCCCTTTTGCGTCTCTTTCTGTGCTTGTCTGCTCTGTGTTTTTGCATTGGGTGTTTTGGGGTTTTGCTCTAGGTGCTGTAAGAACAGATAAATGCAGCATTAACCAGACAACGTGACAATGCTTCAATGATTCTTTTAAAATGTACTTTAAATTATCTGACACTTACGTTTGTAAATTGATCAAGTTTCTCTCTCTCTCTCTCTCTCTCTCTCTTACGCGTTGAAACTCACTTGTGGGGAATCGGGTGTTTTTATCACATTGTGGGGAAAGTGCTTTCTAGTAATAAAAACAGTGATTTTTCGATTTTTTCTGGTGGAAATTAGGGTGATTATGAATGTCACTCACTTACTTTTTTGAGTTGAGGCTTAATATTTGAAAGAAAGGCATCTCAATATTGTGGGGAAAGAAAATTATCTCTTTTAGTTGCGGGGAATATTTCGGAACCCCTCTAATGTTGACGTATGCTACTTCCGCCAACTTATGAGGAAAATTTATCACTGAAGGGAAAAGGGGGTCTAGATATCGTGATTTGTAGACATACGCTCATTTATTATTAGTTTTTATTCATTTGTTATTTTGATTGAGACGATATCTGTTAAATAGAACTGATTTTCAAAATTAGGAATGACATATCTCTATCATTGACATTTGTGGGAAATGTCTTCGAATGCCGCCACTCAACATTTGACGTAACTTCCGCCGACTTACGAGGAAACTTTATCACTGAATATTCGTAAGGGGGAAAGGGGGGGGGGAGACAAAGTGATACAACGTTGCTGTTCAAAGGACTTCTGAAAATTGAAAAATGTGAAGTTTGAGTATTTATTCAAGACGATCACAATTTTCCTGGTTAACAAAATTGATTTTGAAAATTAGGAAAGATATATCTCTATCATTGAAATTTGTGGGGAATGTTATCTATCATCCGCCAACTTGTGAGGAATTCTTATCACTGAATTGGAAAGGGGGGGGGGGGGTTAGAAATAAACAATGATGCTGTTTAAAGGACTTCTGTAAATTGAAAAATGTGAAGTTTGAGTATTTGTTCAAGACGATCACAGTTTCCCTGGTTAACAGAACTGATTTTAAAAATTAGGAAATATATATCTCTATCATTGAAATTTGTGGGGAATGTCATCTATCATCCGCCAACTTATGAGGAATTTTTATCACTGAATTGGAAAGGGGGGGGGGGTTAGAAATATACAATGATGCTGTTTAAGGGACTTCTGTGAATTGAAAAAAAGAAGTTTGAGTATCTGTTCAAGACTATCACGAGTTTCGAATGAAAACGCTATTTTATTCAACTAATATTGATACTTTTACAATAATGCACTGGATGGTCAGTAAACGCTTTTCTTTCAAACATTGTGACAAAAGCTGTTGACAACCACAACATGTATATCAATCAGATGTCGGCCATGAACATGACTACTTTCGTACCATCGTGCCATCGCCAGCGATGTCACGATGGCGATGTTACGATGACAATGTTACGACGCTACGATGTTACGATGGCGAAGTTTCTGTGCAACGATGACGAAGACACGATGTTACGATGGCGTAGATACGATGTTCACTTCGTGACATCGCCATCGTGACACCGTATTATCGCCATTGTAACATCATTGCCATCGTATCATCGACATCGTAACATCTTGTCATCGCCATCGTAATCGCTATCGTAACTTCGTTTCATTTTACGCATGCGCGGTGGATTATTTTTCAAAGGTCCAGATAGTGTAAAATTAAGGCCAAGATATTTATATCGTGAGACATTATGTATCACTTCATTTTTTTATATGATAATTTATCATTTATTAGGTTTCCACTTTTATTAGAATATCAATACGTATACATGTAATTGTCTTAATTTATGACTTTCCTAGCGTGTTTTCTCATGAAATGAGTACAAAATGGACCATGAAAAGAGGAAGTAAAAGTAGTCAAAATGAATCCCAATTTTCGATCATTACATGAATCCGTTTCCAGGGGTTATCAGACAAAATAATTTCAATACTTCAAGTTTAAAATGGTTCAGGTTCTATCTCTTCGGACATAACATGTTGGTAGCCCCACCCCCTAGTTTCTAAGATAATCATCCCCTCCACAACAGATGAAAATCGGTCGATCCCCGCATATTAATCATATTAATATATACCCATATTCTGAACGTGCTTTTCAAGTTCTATCAGAAGCGGATCTAATGGAGGCAAGGTCGGTTGGGTCTATAGTTAGAATAGAGAATGTATCAAAAATGCTGATTTTTTCCGGTTTCTTTGCATGTATTAAATAATTACGTCTTATTAAAATCAGACTTCGCCAAACGAGCAGGGCGAAGTTCGAGGGGAGGGGAGGGGGGCGCTCCTTGATGGAAAAATCATTTAATGTGAAAGAGCCGATGTTATGTAGTAGTTTCCCCCCCCCCCGGAAAAATGGCTATATATTAGTGGGTTTTCCCCCGGAAAATCTACTATATAGTAGTTTTCCCCGGGGGGGGGGGGGGGATTCTGCTATATAGTAGACTTTCCCCATGTTATAGTAGTTTTTCCCCGGGGAAAATCTGCTATATAGCCATTTTACCCCCCTCAAATGAATTCCAAAATTTTATTTAATTCATGCTATAAAAAAGCACGACAATAATCCTCCAAATCCAAACACAGCCTAACTAGAGAAAAGGTTTGAAATAAGATATTGACTTTGACATTGAAAAATGTACGGAAGCCAGTTCGTGCCATGTTATATTTTTTTACTATCTCGTAGTTACGAGAATCTTTTCTCGTAGTTACGAGAAAACATTCTCGTAGTTACGAGAAAAAAATCTCGTAGTTACAAGAAACTTTTCTCGTAGTTACGAGAAAATTTTCTTGTTGTTACGAGAAAAAAATCTCGTAGTCACGAGAAACGTTTCTCGTAGTTACGAGAAACTTTTCTCGTAGTTACGAGAAACATTTCTCGTAATTACGAGAAACTTTTCTCGTAGTTACGGGAAAGAAATCTCGTAGTTACGAGAAATAGTGCGTTCGAATTTTTTTAGTCCCCTACCGGCAACGCCGAAGGGGACTCTTAGTTTCCTCTCGGTCTGTCTGTCTGTCCGTCCGTCCGTCTGTCCGTCCGTCCGTCCGTCTGTCTGTCTGTCTGTCTGTCTGTCTGTCCCATTTTCAGTTTTCCAGACTTTTTTTCGCTGTTGTTGCATATATTGAACTCATTTTTGGTATGGCCATATCAAATTAATTAAATGTTCTTTGGATTTCCCGCACCATATTTTTCAAAATTCAAAAAATAATATTATAAAAATAAAATACTCGCCCGCACCACAAAATTTCTGGCTCAAGATTTTTTTAGGGTCGGTTCTCCCTTCTGCAAATCTTAAAGCTTCTAGAAGTCTGAGATTGTGCAAATTTCGAAGAAAATGATACTTCTTGTGTTTGAAAAATTATGTTGGGAGCAAATTTGTTGTCCCATCGAACGTCTAGGAGGGGGGAATGTTCGAAAATATTTTCTGTAGAGCTACGTGCCAGGCTTCCTAGTCACAAGATTTCTATGGGGATTACTTTTTGAGTACGAAAAACATCAGAAATGTATTACAGGGGTAACCTATATCAAAAATGAAATTATTTTACTCGCCCGCACCTTAAAAACTGCAATACTGAAAAAAAAATATAATATTAATTATATTTTCGCCCGCTCGCACCCTTTTTTTCACAAGAAAATCCAAAGAACATTTAATTAATTTGGTATGGCCTATGTGGATATATCTCAATGTGATACAGATCAAGTTTGAGTTTGCTTTCGATTGACCTAATTTTACAAGAGTTATTGCCCTTGGACTTAGCAAATTTTATGAAAATATCAGTTTTCCAGACTTTTTTCCGCTGTTGTTGCATATATTGAACTCATTTTTGGTATGTGGATATATCTCAATGTGATACAGATCAAGTTTGAGTTTGCTTTCGATTGACCTAATTTTACAAGAGTTATGGCCCTTGGACTTAGCAAATTTTATGAAAATTTCAGTTTTCCGGACTTTTTTCCGCTGTTGTTGGATAAATTGAACTCATTTTTGGTATGTGGATATATCTCAATGGGATACAGATCAAGTTTGAGTTTGCTTTAGATTCACCTATTTTTACAAGAGTTATGGCCCTTGGACTTAGCAAATTTCATGAATTTTTTAGTTTCCCGGACTTTTTCATGCCTGTTATTGCAGATAATGAGCTGATTTTTTTGTATGTGAATACATTATAGTGTGATGCAGATTTGAGTTTAATTTAGATTGACTAATTTTCACAAGAGTTATGGCCCTTGGACTTAACAAATTTCGTGAATTCAGTTTCCCAGACTTTTCTTGGCTGTTGTTGCAGAAGATGAACTGATGAACAGAGATGCAAGTCATAAATTTATGCCCCCGGTAGGGGACTTATAACGCACAGCGATCATTGCATTTTTCTCGTAATTACGAGATTTATTTCTCGTAACTACGAGAAAAGTTTCTCGTAACTACGAGAAAACGTTTCTCGTAACTACGAGAAAAAATTCTCTTAACTACGAGAAAAGTTTCTCGTAACTACGAGATATGTTTCTCGTAACTACGAGATTTTTTTTCTCGTAACTACGAAAATTTTTTCCCGTAACTACGAGAAAAGTTTCTCGTAACTACGAGAAAAGTTTCTCGTAACTACGAGAAACGTTTCTCGTAACTACGAGATAGTAAAAAATATAACATGGCACGAACTGGCTTCCGTTATAATGTAATTATAGTGGAATATTGCTTGGATAAAGAAAATTATGAGTTGACTTCAAGATTTCAATTATTTCAAGTATTGACCTCGACATAGACATTTGACCTTGAAGATACAATATATCGTAATGTACATATAATATATCAAATATTCCGCTTAAGGTAGCTCGCACCTCAGCTTATATTCTCCCTATGATATTTTTTTTACGTGCTAATCATCCTTGAACCTTTTCAAATAAACCCTAGATCGTAGGGTTATCTTTATCGTCTATAAATTCGAATAAACCTATCTTTAACATTACACCCCAAGGAAAAATCCATAAATCCATATTTCTTACATTGTTATTCAACATTTTTTTAACCAAAAATATGTATTTGAAACCTATATTAGCTTAACCCAATGTGCAATAATATGAAAAGAAAATATGGGGTGTCAATGCATAATTTTCTCCGATTTTGGACCTGAGGTACAATCTACCTTGAACTTAGCGATATTTCTAAGCAGGTAGACCTGATTGCAGATATTACCCTTGACCTTGAGATTTGACCTTGACCTATTGTATTACACTTCATTGTACCAAAACTTTATGAAATATCACATTGACATAAAAACTGTACAAAAAAAAACTTGATTAATTTCAAGTATACTGGCCCTGACCAAGAGGATTGGCTTTAAGAAATTTAATTTAGAGGTTTAAACTGTACTGACCCATACATTTGACCTTGAGCTAATTTTTATTAAGAAGTATCTTAAAAAGGCAGACAGTTGGACTGACAGAAAGGCAAACAGATATACAGAAATCAGACAGATAGATAGACATATGCATAGATACACAGACAGACACTAGTAAAGTCACAGACAGTCACATATAGACACAAAGATAGGCCCATAAATAAAGTACACTTAGACAGACATATGAAGAAAGGGAAATAAAGACAGACATATGAAGAAAGGGAAATAAAGACAGACAAACCCAAAGACAAACAGGTAAGCACATATAGATAAATAGTCTGACAGACACACAGCGACAGACAGACAGAAAACCACACAGATAGACAAACACAAAGGCGGAAAAAGACAAAGACAAACAGATAAATAGACAGTCACAAAGACAGACACAGAGATAGAAACATACACATATACATAGAATCTCACAGCCAGACAGACAGACGTACTCACTCGTAGACATATATTGACAGATAGACATAAGAAAGATAAATACACATGGTTATAATTTTTTAAATCACATCCATTTCCACAGCATTTCAGAACAATTTCCATTGACATAAGGAGTGTTAAACGACATATAAAAAGAAACAAATACAGACTGAATCAAACATACGTCCTTTCAAAAATACAGACACGCAAAAAGATAAATATATGCAGAAAGATCCAGGTAGAAAAACTTACATATACACGCACAGACAGACACACACAGAACGAGATCCAGACAGAAAGTCAAACAGACACAAAGAAAGATATGCAGAGACACTCATCATCAGGAAGATAGGAAAGGACAGACATAAAGACAGGACAGACACGAACAGATCGTCAAACAAACAGATACACAGACAGATAATATAAGACAAACGGAGTGAGCATTTAGAAATTGAAAATCTCTATTGAACACAAGATAATAAAGAGATAAAATCCAAGCCAGTAACGGTATAGGGGGACCTCTGTTATGGAGGAAAGACTACTTTATAGCAGTTTTTTTCTGGGGGGAAGCTGCTATGGGGGAAGAACTACTATATAACACCGGCATTTGTAAGATAAGAAAATACTGAAATGTAGTATTAGCAATTGGAAATCTTGTTTGGAAAGGAATCATTCATTGTATAAAATAAATAAAATGAATAAATTTGGCGACATGGGTATAGCCAGGCATACGTTTGTACGTAAAACCGTCCTAATCGTTTTCGCAAATAGAGGAAGTGTCCTCCTCGGCAGTGCTAAAACATTATGACATGTTTTTAAAGCAAACTTCTGTCGGTTAAAGTTCAGAAAGCACCGATTTGAATACATTTTATTTCAAAATTTTCGTAGGTTTATACAATGCACATTCAAATTTGCACACACTGATCGCTATCAAACTGCGTGCTTTCAGTTGAGACATTGAGGGTATTCAATATCTGGATGTGGACGTACATGTATGCATATCGATTTTTTTCCTCATCGTTATCTAAATATTAGGTTCACCATACGCTTGATCGTTTTGAAAAGTCTAATTTCAGTAGATATTGTGCCTAAGAAGCCACCATTTCCTTCATTTTAAAAAATGTTTCTCTGGGAACTTTCTTGTCTAACAAATCATCCCCTTCTGTGTTGACCCCTCTATAGATGTCCACGTCGAAAACACCCTAGCTATACGCCCCTCGGCGAGTGAAGGGGGAGTGGATTTAATTATTACATACCAAAAATCCAATCCCCTTTGCTGTTAGGGTACCCTGTCTGAAGTTTATTGTTACAATTATCAGAAAAAGACCAATCAAAAAGCAAATTTTAGGTGTAGAAGGGTTTATACATAACTTCATGAATTTGATACACAAACAATTGTTTGGTTTGAAATTTTATTGCAAAGTTAACCAAATAAGGTTAGGTGGCTGCAAAAATAATATATAATTTGATGATTTTTTTTTTAGCTCCGAGCTTATGCGATCGCCGGCGTCCGATGTCCGTCTGTTTGTCCGTCCGTTAAACTTTTCTCGTGAACGCGAATCCTCTGAATCTGTGAATGGTATTTTTGCATTATAATGGGTCTATGGTGTAGTTTTGTTTGAGCCCCTGAAGTCAGGGTCTTGAAAAATGGATGTGGTCATTTTCTCCTGTAAATTCTATGTAATTTTGTGAAGACCAATTCTCAAAAAGTATGAATGATAGAGAATTGATTATTTTTGCATTATAATCAGTTTGTTGTGCATATGATATTTTGATAGAGCGCCGGACCCCTAGGGTCTTGGAAAAGGGGAGTGGTCATTTTCCTCTATTTAACTCTATGTAATCTTGTGAAATTTCATTTTCAGAAAGAAAGTATAAATTGATAGAGAGGTAATCCATTTTGTATAATCCTAGGTATGTTATCTAGTTAATCATCTGATATTTTATTTGAGCCCCATGCTCCTTGGGGTATTAGAAAAGGGGTGTGGTAAATTTCTGTTATGTTAATCTTATCTTTGGAGCACACATTCTTAGAAAGTATAATTGATAGAGAATATTATATAATATTATACAGGCCTTGTATTATACAAAATGGATTACCTCAAATTCTTATTGTAGTATAGTTACATGTAGTCTGTGGTCTAGTTGTTAATCTGACATTTTTGAGCACCTGACCCCAGGGTCTTGGAAAAAGAGTTAGCCACTACGATAAATCTTACCAAACAACCGGTAGAGCTTAAGTCACGTCAGAGACCTAGTTTTCTTTCAATTACGCTACTTTTCTGGAAAAAATCTTTTCTGGACAATCTTTCTCTTTTCGGAGTATATTTTTCAGTTTTGGGGTTGCCCTAATGGACTTTCATAGTAAAATACTCGTGGGGTAAAATCACCGTTATGCTATGTTACGATGGCGTTGACAAGATGTTACGATGGCAATGACACAATGTTACGATTGTGATGACACGATGCTACGATGGCGATAACACGTTGTTACGATGGCGATGACATGATGCTACGATGGCGATGACACGATGGCACGATGCTACGGTGACAAGATGTTACATTGGCAATGACACGATGTTACGATGGCGATGACACGATGGCGATGACAAGATGTTACGATGACGATGACATGATGTTATGATGACAATGACATTATGGCGATGACACGATGCTACGATGGCGATGTTTCGATGGCGATGACACGATGCTACGATGGCGATGATGCCATCATATCTTCGCCACGATGGCATCGTAACTTCGCCATCGTAGCATCGTCATCGTGACATCGCCGGCGATGGCATAATGACACTTAGCGGTCCAAACAGGATTCCATAATGTCCTCTACAAAGTTTGAGCTTTTCGTCCCGATCGGAAATCAAAGATCGCTGCTCTTGTCATGTGAGCGACATGGCTCCTTTGGGCCTCTTGTTGTAGTGTTGGGGCGGTTGAGAAGAGAATAGAGAGAAGTTAAATGATTTTAAAATAACGTGACACTTTGGTTTCGCTTGATTACTTCTCCCAAAATGCATACAAAAGCATAATTTGTCTCCCAAACTATATATGTTTATACCATATTTATCATCTATTTCAACACCAAACGAACCCAACATTTGGGTATCTGACCGTTGAATGTATGTTCTTAACATAACCGAAATTATCAGGGTGGATGTAAAAATTACAGTATTGCGTATATTCGGAATAACATTGCGTATATTCGCAAAAGTACTGCGAATATACGCGATCCTATTACGAGTATATATATATGCAAAATTACTGAGAAGATACGCAATACTATAGCGAATATCTGCCATTCTAGTGCGAATAGACAATGTACGCAATGTTTCTGCGAATATATGGAATACTATTGCGAATATACGTAAAACTATCGCGAATATATGCAATGTTATTGTGAATACACACATCGACTTCTAAGCATCTTTTCGACAAACGAAGACTCTAGTACGAGAAGATAAGAGATCAGTACGAGTTTAAATTTTTACGAATTTATACGAGATGTAACAACATACATACGAGTTAAGCACGAGCTAAGAACGAGAAATGTACGAGCTGAAACATTTTAACAGGGATTGAATTTGTCATTATGATAGCATTCGACCGTCGACTAGATTTGTCTTCCCTTTGCACGTTTTGCATGTATTGAATCTTCATTTTCTTCCTCAGAGCTGCTGCACAATTTGAACGAATTAGTCTGTACATGGTACAAACAAGATACACAGATTTATACAAGATTTCTTCATTTTATACTTATCTTAAGCTTCTTTCGAGGATAGATTCTGGATTGTGCAAATTATGTTGAAAAGTATCTTCTTATGATATCTAAGTATCCAAGAAGCGTGCATATTCAAGATTTCAAGATTGTTCAACATCTAAGAACCCTTTTGACTTTTGGATTATATATGTACATGGTAAAATCATGGATTTTTATTACTTTTAAACATTTTTATGGCTGAAAATTACACGTAAATTACGTACAAAATGTTCCAAAAAGTACTGAAGGTCCTGCATGTAACACCAATAGGAATTAATCTGCCAGTGGGGGGGGGGGGGGGTGTTACATTTCTTTTCAATAAAACCAGACACGAAGTGTGTTATAAGTATCTTTAACGATCTGATTTTGATACTTTCAAGCTTAAAAACGTTTATAATTGATGTTTTTGAATTTCTTGCATGAAATGTCACCAGATCTTAGAAGGAGTATGTACTCACTGTCTTTTACGAATAAATATTCCATTATAGATGAAAGACGGACCTTTTTCTTTCTTTTTTAATTTATTCATTATGACAAAATGATCTAAGTTATTTGGACAAACTTGATATGATTGATTGATTTTTTTTCCATTTTATCTATCTATCTATCTATGTATTTTTTTTTTGGGGGGGGGGGGAATTCGCATGGCCTGGACCCTTGAATATGTCAGCCCATTAGGGCCTCTTTTTCTTTTTTTGGTTTTTTTTTCGTTGATCCATGTATGAAATATGTGTGTATATGAAATATGAAAGGACTACCATTAATATTATAAAAGAAATCCGCTTTCAAAACATCTTAGCATAAAATGTTGTATAGGGTGAAGGTCAAGGTCACAGGGTCAAAATTCGTGGTACTAAAATGTAGTTCTCTTTATGGTGAATGTATGTATGAAATATGAAAGGCCTACCATTTCATGTATTAAAGAAATCTGCTTTCAAAACATCTTAACATAAAATGTTGTATAGTTGAAGGTCAATGTCACAGGGTCAAAATTCATGGTACTTTAATGTAGTACTCTTAATGGTGAATATGTGTATGAAATATGAACTGTCTACCATTAATAGTATAAAAGAAAACTGCTTTAAAAACTTTTTAACCTGACGGACGGACAGACAAACAGACAGGGTGATTCCTATATACATTTGTACCTCCCTTATGCTAGGTTTACACTTAGCCACGATGTCCTACGATGTCTACGATTGAGCAAAATCGTGGAGCTCCACGATTCTATAAATAAAATTGGTCTTCACACGCTCTCCGACGCTCCATCACGCTCTGTAGCAATTTGTTACGATTGTAGATAAGATCTGTTACGATTGCATCCCGTTCTCTCAAGCTTCGTTACGTTCCCGCACGATTACCACGAAGAGCTTTGCCACGCTCTATCACGGTTCCCTACACGTATCAAGTTTTGTTGCGATCTGTTACGATGCAGGACTACGATTTGCCGCGCTCTAACACGATTTGATATGAAATAGACAACCAGTTTCAATACTACTTGCAATATCCGAACAAGATTAAACTTAACATCCAGGAGGTGAAGATTTTATATCGCAAAACGCTGGAAATGGCATTGATGAACCTTATTTGATCTTTCTTTTTTCGATTATTAAAGGTAACATTTTTTATTGAGCAATTCAAATCTTTGATTGCGTGTATACATTTAACTCGTTCGAAGACAATTAATGCAGCACCGCACTGGTTAACAAGACTTCTTTTCTTAGTCTTCTTCGTGTGTTAGAAATTGTTGTGAATGTGGAAAACTCGTAATCCATTATAATTTTCATGATAGGAATCGCAACGAATATTGTACATCATGGACTGAATCGTGGAAATCGTAACAAATCGTCAAAGAGCGTGAGTGAAATCGTAGTGGATCGTAGAAGAGCGTGTTTCACCAAGATCTCCTACGATTGCATATTGCGATCTGTTGCGCTTTGTCAAGATCTGTTACGCTATACTACGCTCCATCACGTTCACTATGCTCCACTACGCTCTCTCACGATGTAAGGATCAATCGGGACAATCGTAGTAATTTTTTTGAGAATCAAAATTTTTGCCACGATCTCTACGATCTCCTACGATCATCACGATTCCACCACGCTCTCTTACGATCGTCATGATTCAACCCCACGCTCTCTTACGATCTCGACGATTCGCCTCAATCGGGGCGATCGTGTAAACCTAGCATTAACTTCGTTTGCAGGAGGGGGGGGGGGGGGTTATAATAATTGCCTTAAATTTAAAGTGATGATTTTTGAAAGGAATTTCTGAACGTAGTAATTCTGTACGTAGCACAAATTGAATAGTGTTGTGGTATGTCATCATCATGTCCTTCTGTCTTTGTTTTCTCCTTATATTTTGATGAATCCATATGGCATTTTGTATTTAAGAGGTTCTCTAGAGTGTCAACAAGGTTTTTTTTCTATTAAATGTATTGCCAATTGTGACCTTGGTCTTGTCTTGCCTTCTTACGATGGGCAACTAATACTAGTAGTTGATGAAGATTGGAAGTAATTCACTATGATGTCCTCAAGTTTTTCGGTGATTACCAATAGTGACATGACATTGACTTTTGACCTTTAAAATCAATAGATGTTGTCTTCTTACCATGGGAAACATACACAAATGAGTTAAAGAAGATCCTGACAAGGTTTGATGAATACTGGAAGTAACTGGTGACCTCTACTTGAGTATCCACAATGATTTCATATTATCACCAATTGTGACCTTGACCTTTGATCTCTAACCCTGAAATTCAAAAGGTCTTGTCCTCTTACCACGGACACCTTGTATGCAACTTTTAATAAAGATCTGAGGTAAACTGTGACCTCTAGAGAGTCCAAAAGGCTTTTGTATAATTATGAATAGTGACATTGACCCTGAAAATCAATGGTGTTGTCTTCCCATCATGGACATCTTACATGCAATTTTTGATGAAGATAGGAAGTAAACTGCGATATCTAGAGTGTCTAAATTTTTTTCTACTATCATCAATTGTGACCTTGACCTTGAAAATCAATAGGTATTGTCTTCTCGCTATGGACAACTTACATGCAAAGATTGATGACTATTAGAGGTAAACTGTGACAGGTCCGACCCTTAAAACAGTAGGTTTTGTCCTTTTGCTGTGGACGACTTCTATGCAAAGTTTGATGGAGATTTTATGAAAACTGTGACATCCAAGAGTGTCCACAAGGTTTTTCAATCATTACAAATAGTGACCCTGACTTTTGACCATGAAATTTAATAAGTGTTGTTTTCTCACCATGGACAAATAACACTTACATGCCTGAAGAAGACTGGAAGCAGAATGTGACCTCTACAGTGTCCACAAACTTTTTCTATTATCACCATTTGACCTTTAATATCAATAGGTATTGTCTCAACATGGACAAATTGCATGCAAAGTTTGATGAAGATTGAAAAAAATTGTGAGTGTCCACAAGCATTTGTAGACCTACATACTCACTAACACACACACTAACACAAGGTGGAGTATATATATCCCATTGTACAACAGAAAAAAGATCTGAATTGGGATGAAAGATGACAATTTTCACAGACAAAAATTCTGGAGGCCAAATTCAACTTGTAATCTGTGATAAAGTTTTCCATTTGAAGTGGATAAAAAATAGTCTACAAATATTAAGCAGAACACAAAGATCTAATTCCACATTTTATCTTTTAAATATAGCCTACATATATAGTATGTAATACTAGATAATCAATATAAGGTTGAACAATATGTTTGTGTAACCACCAAAGAAATGGAGGTATTGGGACAAACTGAATTTGTGATACAGTACCTACATATAAAGCTGATATCAGTCAACAAAATGGGTAAAAACCGAACTAAAATCAACGCTTTCATACCAATTTCATGACGCCAGATACTCTCTCAATTGGGAATGAGTCGTATTTCCAAAAAGACCTTGAATTGTACAAATTCTTTTATTAATCATCTTGGTTCTTCAGTGATGTCAATGATTCTTTAAACCAGAAGTCTCTAATGAGACTGAAGCTCTACTGGCTGTTTTCTTAAATTCACTCAACTTAAAGTGACACCCATTTCAAGACCCTGGGGTCAGGAGCTCACACAAAATATCAGGTGCACATTTACACCACAGACACTTGTAAAATGATGCAAAAAGAATTTACACTTTTGAGAATTGGTGTTCACAAGATAACATTATTATAAGGCTTATGTATGAGAAAATGGCCACACCCATTTTCAAATACCCTAGGGGCCATGGGCTCAAACAAAATATCAGGTAAACAACTAGTCCACAGACTCATGGTAATGCAAAAAGAAGTATCTCTCTATCAAGTATACTTCATGAGAATTGGTGGTCACAAAGTTATATAGACTTACATAGGAGAAATGACCACACCCCTTTCCAAGACTCGGGGGGGGGGGGGGGGGGAGGCTGTCAGAAGTTCACAATATCCGAAACATAAAAAGACCAGACAGGGTGATTATAATGCAAAAAGAATTATCTCTCTATTGATAATTTCTTTTTGAGAATTCGTGTTCACAGGATTACCTAGACTTATATAGGAGAAAATGACCACACCCATTTTCCTAGACCAGAGACTGATTATGAATATGATGCCAAAAGAATTATATCACTATCAATGAACTGGCATTCACAAGATTACATAGACTTGTATAGGAGAAAATGACCACACCAATTTTCGAAGACCCTGGGGGTCAAAGGCTCAAACAAAACATAAGGTTCACAACATGCGCAAGATCAGCGACTGATAATATTGCAAGGAGAATTAACTCTCTGTCAATTACACTCTCTGAGTACTAGTGTTAACAAGATTACATGGAGTTGATGAGGAGAAAATGACCACATCCATTTTTTAAGACCCTGGGGGTTAGAGGCTCATTTAGAATAGCAGATTCATAACTAGACCAGAGGTGGATTATATCACAAAAAGAATTAACTCTCTATGAATTATACTTTATGAGAATGTGTTCACAAGTTACAGAGTTATATAGGAGAAAATGACCACACCCATTTTTGAAGACCCTGGGGGTCAGAGGCTCAAACAAAATATCAGGTGCACGACTAGACCATGGATCAATCTAAATGCAAAAGGAATTAGGTTTCTATCATTTGCGGTTCCAGAGGAGTTGCGATCACAAAAAAATTGTTAACAGACAGATGGACGGACAGACGCCGGACAACATGGTATCACATAAGCTCGACTGGTCTTCGACCAATAGAGCTAAAAACTCATACCTTCAAATTCTAGATGTCAACTTTATTTTAAAAATCATGACACTTTTAAGTCAAGGTCCATTTCTTTACACATTTTGTATAATACCGTGAAAAAATCACATAAATTTCTAAGGATAAGTAGAAGAAATAAAAGCATACAATTCAACTGCATATAATAATGTTTAAAAAAAAACCTTGCATATAGATTTCTCAACCAATCATACTACACAGTATATTATTATCACTAAACACACTTAACTCCAACCATTTTGGCAACGGACATTAAAAAGTATGTGACATATCCTATTTGTTTGCCCCTGGATATTTGACCTAGACCCTATTTGGGTGTTGAATCTAATCATAATTGACCATCCCTGCACATTTTCCCAGAATTTTTCTGCTCATTACATTAAACACGTTGTCAGCAATTCATAATTTTTGTTAAATACACTCAAGAAATATTAAAACATCGCAGATAGTTTTCTGTTTCATTACGCTAGCACTGCTTGGAGAAGAATTGAACTTTTCATCAGCCATCAAATCATGATCAACGTTTCTTTTACCACGATGCTGCAATTTTATATTGTCTATGATGACGTAAGCTGTCAATATTGTCACCATTCAGTAACATGGGAGTTTTTGTTTGCATTTCTATACTGTCTACTTTTCCTGATTCTCTCCCCTCGGATTTTTCGCCTTTGCTCTGAATGGTTTTAAACGGATTGAATTTTGAGGATTTTGTTGCAGATTTAGGATAAGCTGAATCGACTGGATTCCCATGTTTGTGGATCAAAGGCAGTTTATTGGAGGCTTCAGGATAAGGAATAACCTCTATATCATCTGAAATTATACATCCATTGTTCATTAATAATTGTAAATAAATAGTTGGCAAGATAAATATACCTTAATAAATTATACACAATTGATAAAAGATTTATAAGATATAAAACTTATTCTGCAGGTGACCTTGAGCCTAATAGGGTATTGAGTCTTATCATGCTTGACCAACCCTGCAAGTGTGATTTAAGTATAACATACATTCTAATTCATTCTGTTTGTTACACGCATTCTGATTGGTTCGCAGGATTTCTACAAGCATGTATAACGACGATATACATGCCACAAACCGACTCACTTGACTAGTGATGAACCAGTTGTCGCCGACAATCGATTGTCGATCGCTTAAACTCTTTCGATTCCGATTATCGATTCCATTTTCTTACAATCGATTGTCACTGAAAGAAAGGTATTTTGTGTGTAGGTATTCATTTTCCTATTTTCACATGTAACATAAACCGTTACTTGTTGTCTTGCATGTAAACAGACAGACATTTTGAAATTCAATGCTTTAATATATTTTGTTTTCAGCAAAGTTTTCTGAATTTTTTGCAGAAAAATTCCATTTTTCTACCTTTTATGTTCCATTTTTCATGGACTTTTGTTTTCCGATTTAAATCGATAATCGATCAGTTCACTCTTTCCGATTATTTTCCGATAATCGATTCTTAAAAGTCTTCCGATGTACAACACTACACTTGACATACTTTAAAATGTTTTCCTACGTAAATGTACCTACAAGCTTTAGCGCACTTTTTGCGTATGACGTCATGCTTCCCTTTGTTCTTCGCTCCTGTGACATCATACTGTGACGTGAAACTACAATGTATGAGCTTGTTAATGGCGTTCTCTGCCTGTAAACAACAGAGCAAGTAAGTTTATTATTGATAACACTTTGATTTTTCGCCATTATAATAAATACGAAGCAGTTGTATTTCGTATTTTGCAGCGCAATAATTTCTGTTGGTCGTTATTAGTACTCCATAGCAACGTCACGTCTAAAGTGATACGTGAGACCCTCTGAGGGGTATAAAAAGTTAAATTATATCACATGAATTAGAATAGGGATAAACGTACTGTGTTTTGTGGTTCCGACAGGTATATGTTGGATATACTGTTGGAAACATACGTTATACCGTCAGGGGCAAGCCCCGACCGTATAACTGCATTTCCAACAGTATATCCAACATATACCTGTCGGAACCACAAAACACAGTACGTTTATCCCCTAATTAATCAAGTTATAGCCATAATGTGAATGTGTGACTACAATACCCAACAAGCAGACAGACTGACAAACAGTTTAACAAACAGATTGGCAGATGGATTTTCATGGGACAAAGTGATCCCTATAAACTGCTCATGCATTTGAATTGTCAGATAGGCTGTATGAAACAGATAGACAGTTGAACTAATAAATGGAGGTCCCATATATATCACAGCCCAAGGGCGGATCCAGGATTTTTTTCCAGGAGGGGTCCTAAAATTCATTGGTCCTAAATTTTTTGAAAAGCAACCAAAAAAAAAAAAACCAGAAAAAAAAAAAAAAAAAAAAAGGAGAAAATCTTGAATTTCCATCGCGCTGTTCTTGATAAATAATCAAATTATATGTAACTTAGTCTTCTGGCGAGCGGTAGCGAGCCAGCGAAAATTTGTCAAAGTTTGAATAAAAAGGACAGACAATAATACTATTTGCATCCTCTATTACTGTATTTATTCAGTTAATTGTACTTGTTTATTGACAAAGATGTACAATGTATAAGGGGTTGCAAAGGTAAGCATCATTTGAAATTGATATGTATATGCAGTAAAATCTGGCGAGCGTAGGCGAGCCCGGGAAAATTTTGAAATGTGGACCAAAAGTGAATAAAAATGAAAGATTTTTAATACAAATTCATGTTATTTTTCAAATGTTATAACAAAAAAGGGTAATCGGGACTTAATCTTATGAAATATGTATATTTTAAAGCGTTATCAAACTATGTTTCGAAAATTCCAGGGGGGGTCCGGACCCCCCCGACCCCCCCTCTAGATCCGCGCTTGCAGCCATAAGAAAACTTAAAATATGTCAAATGCACAGTGAAAGAGTGCAAAACAGAAAAAAAAAAAACGAAAATGGAAGAAAAACATTTTTTGGTCAAAAATGAAATTAAAGGTATTGAGATGATTTAAAAGTGCATAAAAAGGTGACAAAATTGAAAAAAAAAATGAAAAGGGAAGAAAAAATTTGGGGTGCCAGTGCCGGGACTTGAACCCACAACCCTTGGGTCCATGTGCTCAGTAAACATACCTATTCATATTTTAAAAAATCTATAAAAATTCCAAAAAAAGAAGATTATAGCATGTAATGTATATAGAAGCAAATAGTAACTTAAATATGACAAACATATGCTAAATGAGGGCACAAAACCACACATTTCAAACCACAAACAGTTCAAAAATGAGCATTTTTGACAAAGTCCAATGTCAAAAACATGTCAAAAATTTGACTTCCCACAGGAATCAGAAGCAACAACACTTGTTAAGACATCCTTCTAGATCATCCAGATGCTTTTGTTTTGTCATAGGTGCTTCGGTTCTGAAAAGAAGTTTGTCAAAGGAGGGTACCCCCTGTGACCTAGTACCTACTTTGCATTTGGTTGCGGCACCTTTTGACGGATCCGGACGAAAAACAACAACACTTTTAGGGGACCATGAGTACTTAATTCCTACCAAGTTTCATCAAAATTCTTTTGGTGGTTCTTGAGAAGAATTCAAAAATGTAAAAAGTTTACGACGGATGGACGCCACGCCATGACAATAGCTCACGTGAGCTTCGCTGAGGTGAGCTAAGAAAATAGTGATATCAAAGATAGCAAGTTTTTATTGTAAAACAGCAAACTTCTAAAATCTATAAAAAAAAACCCCGTGTTTGTGAAACACAAATGCCCCCTTTGGCATTTTTGTCAGTAAAACAGATCAAAAGTAGTATCACATTTGAGGTCAAGGTCAAAAGGTCAAATTTAGTGTCCATGGAAAAGTCTTGCCACATGGACTTCATATGTGAAATATGAAAGCCCTATCACTTACCATTCAAAAGTTATGGCTAAAGTTTAAATTTTTGAAATTAGGTCAAACTCCAAGGTCAAGGTCACAAGGTCAAAAATTTTGGTATCCATGGAAAGGTCTTGTCAAAAGGAATACACATGTGAAATATGACAGCCCTATCCCTTACCATTCAAAAGTTATGGCCAAGGTTAAAGTTTTTGTGGACCAACAGACAAACAAACAGATTGACGGACAGACCAAAAACTAAAGGCCCCGAATCTTCGATTACGGGGGCATAAAAAAGTTTTATCAAGAGCAGACTATGCATCTAATATTAGCAATATCCCTTAGAGAGCTAAAGATATTGCTGAAGTATGAATAATTGAAATTATAGGTTAAGGTCAAGGTCATTACATTAATACCTTATAGCAGAAGAGGTACATGTATAGCCCAGATTACAGTTTTTTTGTAAAGGAAGGTCAAAAGGTCAAACGACATAGTCTCAAATGAAAGGTCTCATCAGAAGGTATCTACATGTGAAATATCAAAGCTCTACCCTTTATAGTTCAAAAGATAGTGTCTGAAAAGTAGGTCAAAGTCTACGATCACAGTCACTAGGTCAATAGACATGGTCTCATCACAAGGAAACTATATGTGATGTCAAAGCCCTATCCATCTATAGTTCAAGAGATATAGCCCAAGCTAAAGTTTTGAAAAGTCAGTCAGACTTTAAGGTAAAGGTCACTAGGTCAAAGGTCATGATCTCAAATGAAAGGTCTCATCACAAGGAATCTGCATGTGAGATATGAAAGCCTTTACCCTTATGGTTGTATAGATATATCCCAGGTTAAAGTTTTTCAAAAGTAGGTCAAAGTCTAAGGTTCAAGGTCACTAGGTTATGGTCTCAAACCAAAGGTCCCGTCATAAGGTATCTACATGTGAAATATGAAAGCCTTACCCTTTATTAGATTAGGTCTAGATTTGGTCTAGATCCTATCCATGGGTAAAGAAGGAAATATGTACAGACAGACCTACCCCTTATAGTTCAAGAGATAAAGCCCAGGTTTAAGATTTGTCTACGGACGACGACAACAACGACGCCAATGACGACAATGACGACGCCGAGGGTATGGCATTAGCTCTCCGGACTTTTTCGTCCCGGCGAGCTAAAAATTACATAGCTCTCAGTAGCAGGTTTTTGTCAAAAATCAAATAACTTCCAAAATACAAGAAGTATTGTCATGAGGATTCTATTCATCTGATGTTAGTCTTATCTCTTAGAGAGCTGAAGATATTGCCAAAGTACGAGTAATTAAAAATTAGGTAAATGGTTAAGGTCACAAGGTCAAAGGTCATGGTCTAAAATGATAGGTACCATCACAAGGAATCTACATCATGGCGTACATGTGAAATATCAAAGCCCTACACTTATAGTTCAAGAGATATAGCCCAGGTTAATTTTTTTTTAAAGTAGGTCAAAGTCGAAGGCCACAGTCACTAGGTCAAAGGATATGGTCTCAAATTTAAGGTCGTACACAAGGTATCCACATGTAAAATATCAAAGCCCTGCCCCTAACAGTTCAATTTCAAGAGATATAGCCTAGGTTAATTTTTTTTTTTGAAAAGTAGGTCAAAGTCAAAGGCCACAGTCACTAGGTCATGGTCTCAAAGTAAAATATCAAAGCCCTGTCCCTTACAGTTTAAGAGATATAGCCCAGGTAAAAGTTTTTCAAAAGTAGGTCAAAGTCCAAGGTCAAGAGGTCAAAGGTCATGGTCTCAAATGAAAGGCCTTGTAAGAGGGTATCTCCATGTGAAATATCAACGCCCTACCCCTTATAGTTCAAGAGATATAGCCCAGGTTAAAGTTTTGACTACAGACAATGACGACAACGACGCCAAGGTTAGCTCTTCGGACTTTTTCATACCAGCAAGCTCAAAAGGTACAATATCCAGATTGTCATGCAGTATTCACAAAAAAAAAAAAAAAACACAACTCTGAAATCTAACAACTTCCTTACCTGGTAATTTTTTGATTTGGAGATAGCATGGCCTGAGGAGGAGGGTGTTGTACTGTAGTCATGCTCCGTACTCGATCGTCGGAATCTGATGGAACAGACTGCAGGGTGTTTGTCATAGCATATGTAACCTGAAGTATCATAGTGTTATTATTTAAAATACAAAATTATAACGGAAGTCCTAGGAGTGAGATTCTGTTAAAAAAAAACAGATAAAAAAATTGCAAAATTATATATCATTCTGTCCCTTATTGTATCTGAGGACTTATCTACATGTATCTGCACTTTTACCCTGGGGGTCAGTGGCTCAATACGTAAATTATAGATATAAAAATATTTTAACTGTACTGTACCTCCATGAATAAATGTGTGCTTGTGAATGCAATATAGCAGGATAATTAACCCAAAAGATACCTTTGTTCAATGTTTTCCTGGAGTTGTTCTAGGAATTTGGTCTTAGCATTTTGATTTCTTCTCTCGAATCCTGAGATCTTGTGTTCATTGTAGAAATTGGACTGTATAGAGCCCCTTTGTGTCAATCAGGGCTTCAAGACTGTTCTGGCACTCCTCAACTTTAACTAGTGTTGTATAATCTGAAAAATTTCATAATCGATTATCGGTTTATAACCGGAGAGGATTTTAATCGATTATTTCGATTTAATCGGAAATAATTCTTTCATGTTTTTACAGAAAGGAATATTACAAGCAATGAATAAAATTCACTAAATCTTATGCTAATATACATAGCAAAATGTCTAGGAAGAACTCCAACCATAGAATGATAAAATCCTGTCTAGTAGTCAAGATCACAGCAGTAATGGAGTCAAAACAAATATGAGATTGTAATAGTGGACATCTTTATACGGCAGATGCAGGGATGGGAGGAGGGGGGGGGGGGGGGGGGGGGGTTCCATACGACCTAATTGAACCGAAAGATTTTTCTCATTCAAGGAATCAAGCAATATCTTCGTGGAGTTTAGGCTAACAGTACTGTGAAATTCACTGACCTTGTCTTTCTTACAAAGCTCAGGAGTTTGGCGTAAAAACTAAAAAAAAAAATTTTTTCTAGACAAGTAGGTATATTGACATATCGAAGGACCATACCACATCTGACGATGGAGTTTTCTATAAGAGTACTTTTTCTTACTATTAAATTCAATGAGAATCCTAATTCTATCCATTGTATGCATTAGAGAGTGTAATAATATATAATCGATTCTTAAAAACATAATCGATTAATCGAAATCGAAGGGTATTAGCGATGATGTCGCCGATGTCTGCGATAATCGTTACAACACTAACTTTAACCTAAATGTATATGTTAATGTCATCATAAAGGGAAAATCACTGAAATGCACAGCAACCTTTTCCTGGTGAGGTAGAGTTATGACGGGGATGATACACAGGGTTTTTTTTTATTTTGGGGAAATTGCCTGTGCCTGTCCCTTTTGGGAAAATTTGCGACATTTTGCTAAAATTGGGAAAAATTTGGAACAAATTCTCACCAAAGTATAACTCTAAAGTATCATTTTTTAACACTGATAATCTATTGATTTGCTTGAACTGAACAAGGGATGAATAAAAATCTTTTAAAAATGCACTTCGAAATAGGACATTTTGTGCTGACTTCCAGGTTTTGAGTCTTATTTTCTCAGGTGATTTTTTGATAATTCCTTTTTGGGAATTTCAGGGTGATTTTTTGGGAAAAATAGAGGAAATTTGGCATTGGGAAGGGGCCGAAATTCAGCCCCAAAGCAAGGAAAAAAAAAACCCTGATACAATATATCAAACAAAGACCAAACAATTGGGAATTTTTAGAGTCTAACATTTTGTCTAAATTGGGAAAAAAAGATACTTTTTTTGCATTGGGAATGGGGCAGAATATCGGCCCTAAATCAGCCCTAGCGACGGCCCTGGCATGCCGTACAAAAACAATACAGCATCAGATATAGTCGAAAATTTTTAAAACATAATAATTATCTGTTTATAAGTCCTTCCACTGACTGAATCGTGCAGCCTAATCCCTTCTAAATTCAGCTCAAATATGCTTCAGATTCCACCAAATTGCTTCATTATTTCAAAATTTTCTCGGACCCCCACTCTGCCCTTCGGGCCTTGAAAGTGCTTCCCATCAAAAATTGTATGTGCCCCCCCCCCCCCCCCCCCTGGCAGTTGAGGTTCTGAATCCGCCCCTGATTACATGTACATATAAGTTATAGTCACTATAATTGTTCTAGTATTAAAAAATCGTCAGGGCTTTTCTATTTCCCAAGTCATAAATGAGCCATACAGTCACTGGTCCAGGGGTTAAATTTAGGGCTGTTACGATACGCTAAGCTTATGATATGATAATGTTTCATGATATTTACTCACAATACGATTTGTATCATGAAACATCATTTTAGTGGCAGATCCAGCTTTTCAGTTGGGGGCCCAAAGAATTGGCATGGGGTCTTGGGACCACCTAGGTCCCCAGCGGGTCCAGGGCAGAGCCCTTGTACTGGTAGGGGAACCAGGAAGGCCACCCCCCCCCCCCCCCCCCCCGGGATATTGGTTTTATCACTCCATAAAGCATCATATCGACCTCATCACTGTGCAATAATTGTATAATATTTACTTTTTTACTTTAAATGATCGTTTCACCCATGATTGGAAAATTTTAGGGGGGGGGGGCGTACGCAGGCACCTGTTGATCAGTTTACATAAAAAATGAATTACTTACTGTATCGTTGTTTTCCAGTGCAGGTTCTGTAGGATCCTCTATGCTGGGCTCATCTGATAACGTAAACTTGTATGTATAGTGCGGTATGAAGAAATAGTTTTTGACCATCGGACAGAATTTCCTCTGATACATCAGCGGCAGCCCCTACTTCTGCATTTTTCGCGCTAGGCGATCGATTATTTTACTTCCAAATCGATTACCGAAATCGGATGACTACAACACCCCGTTGATCGATAATTATCGACCCATCATGAATGAAATATCGATAAATCAATCAGCTCTACATCACAAGAAAAACAAAGAAGGCTCCGAACAGAAAAATTACCCAGCATGCCAAGACACCAATTTTACGGTGAAGAGATAATTTTGATCGTACGAAAGAGAGAGAAATTCCCCACAAAGAAAAATCCCTCCTACCATTGGTGTATACGTTTCTGCGATGCCTAAACTCTTTACTGACAAAAATAATACAACAAAACTATCAAAAAATATCTTTTTTATTGCCTGTCGATACCTCGAACCATTTCGAAATACCGATTAGGTTTATGGGGAATGGCGATTTTCCCCACAATTTCCAACATTCCTCACAAGAAAGGTCATTTGACAGGTGTGAGTTCCCCACAAGTGGGGTTTTGCCAGTGCTCTCTCTCTCTCTCTCTCTCTCTCTCTCTCTCACACACACACACACACACACACACACACACTTCCTATTTTATTTTGATTCTTTGGTTTATATTTTGGGTTAGCTTTGGAATTAGCCTCTCAAGTCCTACGATTTTCATGCTACTGTTTCAAACCTTTTCCGGCTTTATGCATGCCTGATGGAACAATTTTAAACACTTAATGAAATAGGCAAATGGTACAATACAATGATAATGAGTAACATGTTTCTATAAAATATTGATGTTTCGAAGCATTTTTTTTAAACATTGAACATTAAACATTCAAATAAATAAATATTCAGCTCTATGACCCCCGATATGAGCACTACTCATTACATTAGATGGTTTTCAAGGAAACGGTCTTTGTCTTTGTTGTGACGTTTAGAGTATTTGAAAAAAATTGTTTGTTCTGTTATGATTCCGTTCTAATAGTGGATTACATGCTTTAACATACTGTATTTGAATTACTTGCAGGGAGAAATATCTCAAATGCAGTTTAACAGTGACTATAAATTATTTCAATTTCACGTATGCCTGCAAATCATTCAAATACAAATAATGATGTCCCTCCCCATTCTAGTTCACCTGTATAAAACACATATTTTGTTACTTCATGCGGCGTTGCCGAGGACGTGACGGCATGGTTGGTTTGAAGACATGAACGTGATTAATTGCACAAGTGATTCATCATTGGAGTCTGAGGTGAACCCATGGTTAAGAAGTTTGGGGTACATTTGTAGCTCAATGTGACTCGGTTAAGTTGTTTGTGGTAGATCAGTATCTGACAAAGTACTAATGATACAGTAACCTAACTTGCACAAGTGATTCATCTTGGGATGCTGAGTTGGATCCACGCATCGGACGGAGCATCTGACCAACTTTTTCCACTTGAATGAATTTGCTTTAAAAGCCAATATTGAGCAAAGTATAAGTGCTTCATGTACCAAACTTGCATTTTGGATTTATCTTTGATCAAACTTTCATAAAATGACATTGACCTACTTTTCTCGCTTGAATGATTTTGCCTTTAAGAGCCAATATACATGTACTTAGAAATATGTTTAAATTGAATTTCGATGTCGCAGAGTGAGCTTCGTAATCTGTGATTAACTGTGTTTTATCTAAATATTTTGCACTTACGCTTGATGTTGGGTTACGTTATAATTATCTTTATTCATAGAAAAAAATTTCTGCGTCAGTTTTGTTGCAGGTCTTTCCCCTTATGATTTAACTCTGCGTTAAATCATTTTCGAGGTTATTAACACTAAGTCACTAACACACGCGGACAATGAGCTAACTCATTACCACGTATTAACAGTACATGCAATAGTATGTCCGCAAGATAACCCCTATTTAGCTGAGCAGATGCTTAAAGAGACAAAGAGTATTCACACATCATGATGAAGCAATTTTCGGCTTAATAAAAAGAAAAAGTTCCATACTAGGGAACATGCTTGCATCGACTTTTATATGTAAACTGTTCAGAAAAGACGCGCAAGATGCAACATTTATGTCACCAGAAGCAAGTAAATAGTAAAATCATGAAGTTGTCCGGAACTTTGGGACAAAACTTCAGCGATAACACATTTGCGTCAAGGTTTTAATAGGTCAACTTTTTTGTCTTGATGATGACTAAAAATAAGATTTTTTTTTATAATGTTCAGATATTGAATAATTGCTGTGTATGATCAGGAAAGACATTTGAAATATTGATTTCAACATTGACGAGTTTTCATAGCTAGCAGGAGATAATCACTCTTCCTGGGCACCTGATGTCATATCCATTGCGGATTCACTTCTGCTCCTTTTCGAAAGATGGTTGGGTTTTATTTTGTTGAGTTTTGAATTTCCCGTTTCTGTATTGCCTTTTATCATGACTTTATTATCTTGATTGTGTGGGGTTTTTGTCCAAGCGTAACATCAGGTTTACAAAGACAAAATATCTTGAAAACAAGATTACAATTTACTTTCGTCTCGATAGCATACTACGTTTTACAATGATGACTTAATTTTTATAATCTAAAAGCAAAATATGATTTTCATAATCTAAAAGCAAAATATGTTCTTATTATTTTACGTTTTCTATTGAAAAACCTGGTCAAATAATTTCGTCTTTTAAAATGTTCTTGGCACGACAAATTTGATGATGATTGGAGAAATATGACGTCTACTAAAGTACATTATATACATGTATCTACGCAGTTTTAACAGCCAATACTCTTTATGCTGGCAGCTCTTTGAACCGAATTTCTGGTCTTCTCCTTGAAAAAATGTTGAAATTTATATGCAAATAAGCAATATCTACAATGATATGATCGACAGAACCCGCAATGTAATAGTCTGCAAATTTTTATGAATAGAATTGACAGTATTTCGTTACGTAGATGATTCCTTTGGTAAATTAGTACTGTCTACCTTTGAAATTTAGGATTAAAAAGCCCTGTCTGGAATAAATGATAATGTTTTGGGTATTTTTGTTTCCGACGAAAGCCTGTCTAAATAGGTTATTAACCAAGTATCCTATACTAGAACTGTTATATGTATAATGTCGAGGTCTGCTGTTTTCGACGAATTAAACAATGCCAATATCGAATTTACATTGGTTAATGAACTTATAATTTTAAAGCATGAAAATTTTCAAATCAGTTTCATTTTCAATTGAAATAGATATTGTCATTTTGCATCTATATTTAACTACTAGGTGTCAGCAAATATCGGTCATCCCCGACAGCATACTACCTTAAATAACTCGACCAACTCTGTGCGTTATACATGTATTATGTAGATCATTAGCCTTATTCAGTTTTCGAAAAAAAAAAAAAAAAAAAAAAAAAAAAAATCAAGAATGATTCCATCAATACCTTTTAATGTCATTTCTGTACGTTCAAAGGGGTTTACGTGCCAGCTATGATTAAGCCTCACTCAAAGACATAGTAACGCCAATTTCTATACTAGCCCTTTTTCCGTTTAGCTCTGTTTTTCCGAAGCACCCCTGTCTCTCCGATCTGATCCTTTTTTTCTGATGTAAACCTAGTTTTTTGTTTTGTATGGTGCAAGCTGTTTCAGCAAAATTGAGGTCAATAATGATAACTAAGTGCTTCCAATGTGACGATACTTTAAACATTTCGAGTTAAAGTTTTAATTCAAAGTTCGTAAATTGATAATCTCTCTCTCTTGCTCTTAAGGTGGCTCAATAATCCAAGAATTCTTTGTCAGAGCCAAAAAAATTATTCTGTTTATTTGACATTCATGTCTGGTGGTTTATATTTTTAATTAAGATAACATATCATCGTTCATTTGATTGACTAGTGGTCCTCTGAATAAACATGTGTAAACCAGTTCCGAGATCTGTCGCAAAACAATGAATTTTGATAGATAAATACACGATATAGGGATAAAAATTTCACATTAAAACTATTCTTGTGATTATTTCCACCATGATATAATCAAATATGTCTATTTCTTTATATGTAATGCTTTCAAAGAGTAAAATAGATAAAACTGTTCCCGAAAGGTACATTTTGTGCACCCCCCACCCAAAATGAAAATCTACAAAAAAAGTACCCAGTACCCTTATTTGTCATCAAAGTGATAAGAAGTCTTTGTCAGAAGTTATTTTCTTTTACATATTTCTCAACCATAAACTCTGTTCTTCAAAAATAATTAGAAAAAAGTACATGTTTTCGTTCATCCTGATCCAAAATACTTGGTTGTCATAGTAACGATTTTAAGGGGGGGGGGGGGGTAGGTTTGTCAATAATGTTTAAAGAAGGGTTCGATTCTGAAATAAGTAACACAGCAGATGCAATTTCTAGATATAGTTAGATTTTAAAAGGCGTTAGCAATATAAAATAAGCGTTTTTGTCAAAGCACAACGATCGCCGGGTGTCGGAGATACGGAAACATGAATAAGAGAAATAGAAAGAGTAAATGGAAGCGTTTTTAAACATTTTGACGTTCAAGGTCAATAAGTAGACGTCATTAACCTCCCGCGCTCTCGGTAATGCGAGTACTCATCTGTAAAATGGATATATCTTTGAACAAAGCAGGGTTAAAACTAAAATTCACTCTCTCAAAGTATTTAAATACGGAAACTTTATTCGATAACATCTCGCTGCAAAGTACGAAAGTTGACAAAATTGTAGAAAAATTTGTATAACCTAAGATAATTAGAGATAGCAAACTTGAAATATTTTATCTATTATAATGCTAAAATCTCAAAGAAATATCCTGTTTGATCATTAAACTTTAGTTTTTCTACTTGATTTCATTGCCAAGCAACAAACGGTTGAATTTCAGATGATGACGTTATAAAAATAATACGTTTACGGCAGTAGCAAGGGTGTCTCACTTACGGGATATTTTCCAATATTTAACGATGCATGTGGCTATATATATTGCACTCAGATTGTAGATGATAATTTTCTGGTTCCATCGATACCAAACTTGTCGAAATCCGTCAATAAACAAGCGAATTAGAGGAGTTTGAAGACCGAACCCGCACTCGGTACTATTCGAACCAGTATTGACGCCGGGAATATGATGACGTCAAACGATTATTGAGCCTCCTTAAACGGATCTATTTTTGGGTCCGTTTGGAAATAAGCTCAATCAAAACATGTGTTTGTGAAACAAGAATGTCCCGTTGGCACCTTTGTCGGTAAAACAGCTGAAAAGAAGTTCACATTTTGAGGTCAAGGTCACAAGGTCAAATTTGGTATCCATGGAAATGTCTTGTCACAAGGAATACACGTGTGAAATATGAAAGCCCTATCACTTACCATTCAAAAGTTATGGCCAAGGTTAAAGTTTTTCAAAAGTAGGTCAAACTCCAAGGTCAAGGTCAAAAATTTTGGTATCCACGGAAAGGTCACAGGAAATACATGTACACATGCCCTATCATTTACCATTCAAAAATTATGGCCAAGATTAGTATTTGCGGACAAACAGACAGACAGACAGACGGACAGACCAAAAACTATATGCCCCCGAATCTTCGATTACGGGGGCATAGAAATGCCTTGGTTTTCAACTTTTCTACTTTATACATGTCTAAAGACACAAAGCTTGTTGAAATAGACTTGTGATGCAAACAATGGTAATGAGTTATATGTTTCTATATAATTATGACGTTTGTATTTTAAAATAACATAAATGAACGAATGTCTTTAACCTCCAATAGACACTTTCACAACATACCCTTTACGGTAACATATTTAACCAAATTAGGAGGATCAAAGGTAGACATAATTTCGATTGAAAATGCATCACAATCATTTTATCTTCCTTTATACGGTAGATTAGAAGATCCTGGTGTCCAGAAGGACACTCTGTGTGGTAACTGACCAATCTACAGCCTTGTATCGGCGAATTGTTAAAAAGTGTACCCTGAATGACTTTGAAGATAGGGCTACATGACGGGCATTGCTCAAACCTCGGTAAAGAAGACATAGCCCCGGCATTTTGTCCTCTCTGAATGTCGGTAGGAATCCTTGTGTGATTGCATGCATGGGCTTGCTCTAGCCAGCAGAGCACGGACAGTTTTTCTATTGCTCTTTCTTTTATGTCAATATACGTATTATCTGTTTGTTACTTGGTCCTCTGCGTTTTGTTGTACCCGAGTTTTGTTGGGAATCCCCTCCTTTCTCTTGCCTAATTGCATTACGATTTTTTTTTATATCTAAATGTGGTCTTTTCCATGGAGTTAATATTATTTAATGGCTGACATTGACAACACTGATTGTCATTAACACATTACGGAAGCAAATTTCTTTATACTAGATAAATACATTGTATATATTTACATTAGATACACTAAGTTTGGAACATGTAGCACTTGAATTTTGCTCAATATTGGCTAGTAAAGGCAAAATCACTCAAGTGGAAAAAGTAGGTCAATGTTATTTTACGAAAGTTTGATCAAAGATACATCCAACATGTAAGTTTGGGTCATGTGGTACTTATACTTTGCTCAATATTGGCTTTTAAAGGCAAAATCGCTCAAGCGGAAAACGTAGGTCAAGGTCATTTTATTAAAGTTTGATCAAAGATAAATCCACCATGTAAGTTTGGAACAAGTAGTACTTATACTTTGCTCAATATTGGCCATTAATGGCAAAATATTGATATCTTAACATTTATCTTATCATCTCAACATTTGCCTCATCATTTGAAATAATTTAAAAAAATCCCCAGCCCAGAGGCTACATCCCCATCTGGTAATATTAAACAAAGTATACCCTTTGAAACTTAAATCTCCATTAATTTCAATTCTTCTTTACACCGAAAATACTGACTATTCAGGAGATTGATGCGTATACGACGAATAAAATTGAAGATTGACTCTTTCTTTATTGTAACAATTTTCCAAGGATCATCAGTAAAATACCGCATGAATTGTTTGAATTTTCAATGACATAAGTTTGTATAAGAATGTGCGTGGGACTTTTTACAATTTCTGATTGAATTATTAATATTCCTAAGGATTTTTCATCTTTGAATGTGACTGGCATAACTATTAAAGGTGAATATATTCAACTGAAGTCGCAATTAAGGTATTATATATAGGGGTATAATAACAATATCGTCAAAGCTACTGTCCGCGCGGCTCACTTCGGAAACTGAATAGACGCGATATTGACTACTTTATGATGCAAAAATTTAAATGAACTTGATACCATTCAATAGATCTTGCTTATTCGTAAATTTTGGTATATGTAATATGGTAGTGAGTACACCCAATCAAACTATATAGACAAATCAAGTTTTAGATGGGCCATTTCCCATGCTTATTATTCCCGGGTCGTGATCGACGCTCTCCATAGACTCAATGTTACAATGCGACGTCACGCTAAAATTTAACATTGAAAACCCCCTATCTAAAACTTATTTTGTCTGTATAATATGATTGCATAAACCCTCGACCATTTAACATATACCAAAATTTACGACTAAGCGAGATCTATTCAATGATATAGGTTGCATGACAAAGTTATCAAAATCTCGTTTATCCAGTTTCCGAAGAGAGCCGCGCGGACAGTAGAAATTAATAGATGTACTTCCATATCTTACATATTTTTAGATACTTGATATTGTTTTTAATGTTTTATTAAACTCGCCATGATAATATTGCCAAAGTCTTGCGTCTTCGGCCAACTTCGTGGTATTTTATTTTTCTGTTACCAAAACAACCGGAAGTAGAGTATTATATCCCTAATGCCTTAAATCAACCATAAGGGCTACTATATCTATTAGGATTTGTTGTCCTTAATGTACCCTTTTCTCTAAGATATATTGTGCTTCAATTAAACACATTGCTGATTTTTTTTTCTTTTCTCGTCATTTTTACTCAGAAACTGTTAATCTATGATAATAATTACTTAATATTTTGTTTACGTTCGGACTTTTTTTCTGAAAGATACCTTCTGCAAGGCAAGGAAACCCACGAACACATTACCGTTATGAATTGGCTTGGAACAAAACAAAAAAAAAAAAAAAAAAAAAAAGAGGAAAATTTTTGAATTTAAAATTCTTTCTTCAACTGAGGAGGATAAGGAATTTGTGGTATTTAAAGGAATTTTATATGGTATCTTAGATAATTTCCTGTGATGTTGTTTAATGGAGAACAGCATGTTTTTGCGGGTTATCTTTTTGTACAAAGGTACTAGCCCGCGGACTTAAAACATCTACATGTAATTACTTTGGCCTTATGTAACAATGATATACAGCGCACTTTTAAAAAAATGCATAAGAGACTCGGAAATCGATGTCATATTTCAAGATTATTTCCACCTTAATTTAATGTAAATGCAGCCTGTAATCTTCTTTCTAAATATCAGAAGGAAGTTCTTATCAAATTAATATTGCATGGAAAGATTTCCAATCGATTTTCTTTTACTCTGACAACATTAATTTTTAAACCTTGAAAGCAGCATCAATGATGAGTACCTATGGATTTTCCTTATGTTCTTTTACATAGATATATTTCGAAACAGTTTTAAGTATAGTTTCAAAATGATAAACAAATATCTCTATAACCCCCGATAGAACCTCATTACATTATTTTACAAATAAATTTGGCCTCTATTACTTAGCTTAGTATTTTAAAAAAAATTATTTATATAATAATTTTAGGTTTTTGTGTCGTGCTTGATGGTTTGTTATTTTTTAAAATCATAGTTGCATTTAGTTAATATATATTCTGATTTTTCTTTGCCCACAATGTACCCGTTTATGAGGCGCCGTTTTACTATTTATTCCCTATTTTTTTATATCACAAATTCGAATTTGTGATATCACAAATTCGATTTTTTGATATCAGAAATTCCGTCATGTTTTGTGATATAAAAAAAATCGATTTTTCGATATCACAAATTCTATTTTGTCTATCTTATAACAAATAATCGAATTTTTGATATCACAAATTCGAATTTGTGATATCAAAAATTCAATTTTGTGATATCACAAAATGCAATTTGCGATCCCAAAAAATCGGTTTTTTGATATCACAAAATATGACGGAATTTGTGATATAAAAAATTCGGAATTTTGATATCAAAAAATCGAATTTGTGATATCACAAATACAATTTTTTGATATAAAAAAAAATAGGGAATAAATAGTAAAACGGCTATTACAAATTGATTTTTTTATTTAAAAACATCCATTATTTGATATCAAAAAATACAATTTGTTATATCACAAAATCGATTTTTTGATATCACAAAATCGATTTTTTGATATCACAAATTCCTTCATATTTTGTGATATCACAAATTTGATTTTTTGATATCACAAATTCTATTTTGTGATATCACAAAATCGAATTTATGATATCACAAATTCGAATTTGTGATATCACAAATTCGATTATTTGATATCAAAAAATCAATTTTGTGATATCAAAAATTGTATTTTTTGATATCACAAAATCTTATCGAATTTTTGATATCACAAATTCGATTTTTTGATATCAAATAATCGATTTTGTGACATCAAAAAATGAATTTTTGATATCATAAATTATTTTTTGATGTCAAAAAATAAATTTGTGATATAAAAAAATAGGGAATAATATACAATTATTGCACAGTGATGAGGTCGATATGATGATTTATGGAATGATAAAACCAATATCGACCGAGGCCGAAGGCCGAGGTTGATATTGGTTTTATCATTCCATAAATCATCATATCGACCGAATCATCTGTGCTATTACTGTTTTATCATATACATGGAAACTGGAAAAGAAAAGGGTAACTTTAACGTTTTTCTTCCCTAGCACTGCTCGCTTTCACTTTTTTCTTTCAGATAAACATTTTGTATTCTAGTAAAATGTTTTACACTTCATCTTATTATTATTTTTTCATCAAAAAATGATGCCAAATAGCATACTCAGTCATGTCAGAAACACACAGTTTGCTGCCGACTACCATTTTCCTCTAGTACACAAAAATGGAAACGCGTCAATATGACCGGTTCAATACGACGATTAATCGCATTGCACGTGACCGTGTTTTGGCCAATGGGAAAGCTTATAAACGGTAACGTAAATTAGAGTATATGATAATATACAATTATTGCACAGTGATGAGGTCGATATGATGATTTATGGAGTGATAAAACCAATATCGACCGAGGCCGAAGGCCGAGGTTGATATTGGTTTTATCACTCCATAAATCATTATATCGACTGAATCATCTGTGCTATAACTGTTTTATCATATACATGAAATTTTGAAGAGAAAATGATAACTTCCGTTTTGCTTCTATAACACTGCTCACTTTCACTTTTTTTCTCAGATAGATGTACTCAAGATTTTGTATGATAGTAAAATGTTTGATCCTTCATCTTTTATTTTCTTTTTATCTAAAAGTGCTGCAAAATATCACGGTCAGTTATGTCGGCAACACTCAAGTTTGCTGCAGACTACAATTTTCTTCTAATACACAAAGCAGGAAACGCGTCAATATGACCGGAAGCAGTTCAATACGACGATTAATCGCATTGCACGTGACCGCGTTTTGGCCAATGGGAAAGCTTAGAAACGGTTATGCAAATTGGAGTATATGATAAATAGTAAAACGGCGCCCCATACCCGTTTGCCTCACAGATAATGTGCTTTGAATAAACACGGGGTTCATGAGACATAAACCAAAAGAAATAACCTAGAAAGTCATAAGATAGAAGTCATTTAAAGGTACGGTGTCCCTGAAAATTAATTAATTTTACAAGATTTTTTAATGCAATATCTTTCTTTTCATATGAAAGTTTACATTCTCATTTGTATAAATTCAAATTTTCATGCGAATTTAACGCATACATTCGTAGTTATAGCCGTTTGAAAACGTCATTTTTAATTTGGGGTGCGCAGCTCTAATTCATTTCACTAGCGCCACCTACAATGCATTGCGTTTTACAATAGAGGTATATGGAGATTTAATTTTACAAATTCGACAATATTAAGGTCGCTACTGCATATTTTCAAATAAAACTTTTTATGACTCCTTTTTATTCTCAATCTAGACCCTTCGGAATAAATTTTATGTTTTCCATAAAATTTATTTTCAGGGACACTGTATCTTTAAAAAAAAGACAGTAGTCATAACTCCTAAGACAAATGTACCAAATCGACTTCCGCAGACAGGACTTTTCCCCGGGGATTTGCCAATAATGTTTTATTTCTTTCACGTTTTTACGTATTTTTCTTTTCAAACTCATATGCTGGACCCTCCCTGACGACTTGGACCTTCTGGAAAACGTTCTAGATCCGCCTATGATTTCTACTGCTCACCTATCCCTTAACAATGATAAACAGCGCAGTTTAAAGCGCATATAGGAGAAATCGATGCCCTATTTCTGTAATGCAATGTAATGCATCTCGTAATCATAGTGAAATATTGTATGAAAAGATTTCTTATCGATTATCTTTTGTTCTGATGACATTAATTTTTCAAAAATCTTGAAAGCATTATCAATAATGAATACCGTACGTATGGTTTTCATGTTTTAATTATACAATGATGATTAATTCAGTGTCTCAAAATCAGTCCCCAATTATGCATGCCCGCAATCATTTTTTTCTCTTCTTCCACTTTTATGAGAAGAGAAGAAAATGAAATGAAAATAAAAAACAAATATGTTTCTTCCGAGAAACTTAGCGGTCCACGAAGACAGTAAAATACTTGAATTTCTACACGAATAGTTTCTCGCAGAAAACAGTAACTACCAGGTCTTCTTATATTTAGGTACGAGGGCTGATTGATCTGTTGTGAGTCTCGGTTTTCTGGGTTGCAGAAGGTATTCTGCTGATAGATAATCTCAAAAAAAGACAAACAACCAATGGCACATACTATGCTTCTATACAGAACAATATTGAAATTCAGCGCCGCGGAAAGTTCACTAGTTAAAGGTGTGATGTTCCACTAGGACAATGCTCCTGTTCACAAGTCTGTCATTGCCATGGCTGTCATTCATGGTTGTGGCTTTAATTTGATTGAGCATCCGCCTTATTCATCTGATAACTTTCATCTATTCCCAAAACTGAAAGCAGCTATTTCTGGTACCCACTTTCAGTTCTATGATGACGTCATCTTTGCAGTGGATGGCTTTCTAGCCAGTCAAGATAAGGAGTTATTTTAAAGTGGTATTGAAGCCCTTAAACACCGTTGACAAAAGTTAATAGATACTGAAGGGTATTATGTAGAAAAATAATGCAAAACATCTGAATTAAAATCCTGATTTTCTGTACCCACAGCAAAGCAACGTAACACCCTATGTGAGTTGAAGAGCATAGCAAGTAGAGACGTAAAAGAAACAAAGAACATTAAATATGACATATAATCATCAACCAACGAGACCAATTGGCAATCAGTGACGACTTGAGGAATGTAATTATAAGTGAGCAAGAAAACTGTCTCCTACAAGACCACGTTGCAGTGACCACTGCGAAGCACACCCTCATGATGGCAACAAACAACGGACACCAAAAAAAACCCCAACAAACAATGGACACCAAACAAACACACATACTTAAAAACAAAGGACACCAAACAAACACACCAACAAACAATGGACACCATACACATATACTTACAAACAATAGACCCCCAAAAACATACCAACAAACAATAGACACCAAAAAACATACTAACAAACAATGGGCACCAAAAACATATCAACAAACAACGAATACCAAACAAACACACCAACAAACAATGGACATCAAACAAACACACCAACAAACAATGGACACAAAACAAACACTACAACAAACAATGAACACCAAACGACAACACCAACAAACAATGGACACACATCAAACACTAAAACAAACATTGGGCACCAACAACCACACCAACAAACAAAGGATACAAAACAAACACACCAACAAACAATGGACATTAAAAAATACACCAACAAAAAATGGACACAAAACAATCACACCAACAAACAATGCACACGAAAGAAACACTACAACAAACAATGCATACCAAACAACCACATCAACAAACAATGGACACCAAACAACCACAGCAACAAACAATGGACACAAAACAACCACTACAACAAACAATGGACACCAAACAAACACCCCAACAAACAATGGACACCAAACAAACACACTTAAAAACAATAGACACCAAACAAAAAATGGACACCAAACAAACACTACAACAAACAATGGACACCAAACAACCACATCAACAGACAATGGACACAAAACAATTGACACAAAACAAACACTACAACAAACAATGGACACAAAACAACCACACCAAAAAACAATGGACACCAAAGAACACACACACAAACAATGGACACCAAACAAATATTACTAGAAACAATGGACACCAAACAACCACACCGTCAAACAATGGACACAAACAACCACACCAACAAACAACGTACACCAAACAATCACATCCAAAAACAATGGACACCAAACAAACACACCAACACACAATGAACACCAAACAAACACATCACCAAACAGTGGACACCAAACACACACATCAACTAACAATGGACACCAAACAAACACACCAACAAACAATGGACACAAAACAACTACTACAACAAACAATGGAGACCCAAAAAACACCTCAACAGAAAATGGACACCAAACAAACACACTTAAAAACAATAGACACCAAACAATCAATGGACACCAAACAACCACATCAACAGACAATGGACACAAAACAATTGACACAAAACAAACACTACAACAAACAAGTGACACAAAACAACCACACCAAAAAAAAGTACACCAAACAAACACACAAAGGACATCAAACAAAGACACCAACACACAATGGACACAAAACAAACACATCAACAAACAAAAGACACCAAACAAACACACCTCAAAACAAGGGACACCAAACAAACACATCAAGAAATAATGGACACCAAACATACACATAAAAAAGGACTACAAACAAACACACAATGGACACCAAACAAATACACAATGGACATCAAACAAACAATCAATGGAACCAAACAGATGCATCAACAAATAATGGACAACAAACACACAATTGACACCAATCAACTGCACCAACAAACAATGGACACCAAACAAACATCAAAACAAACAATGGACACCAAGCAAACACACTTCAAAACAAAAGACACCAAACAAACAATGGACATCACACAAACACTAAAACAAACAATGGACACCATACAACCACATCAACAGACAATGGACACCAAACAATCACACCAACACACAATGGACACCAAACAAACACATAACAAAACAATGGACACCAAACACACACACACATCAAATAACAATGGACTCCAAACAACCACACCAACAAAAAAGGAACACAAAACAACCACACCAACAAACAACGTACACCAAACAATCACACCAACACACAATGGACACCAAACAAACACATCAACACACAATGGACACCAAATAACCACACCAACACACAATGGACACCAAACAAACACACCAACACACAATGGACACCAATCAAACACAGCAACACACAATTGACACCAAACAAACACATCAACATACAATGGACACCAAACAAACACAACAACACACAATGGACACCAAACAAACACATCAACACACAATGGACACCAAACAAACACACCAACACACAATGGACACCAAATAACCACATCAACACACATTGGACACCAAATAACCACACCAACACACATTGGACACCAAACAAACACATAACAAAACAATGGACACCAAACACACACACACATCAAATAACAATGGACTCCAAACAACCACAAACACATCAACACACAATGGACATCAAACAAACACATTTCCAAACAGTGGACACCAAACACACACATCAACTAACAATTGACTCCAAACAACCACAGCAACAAAAAATGGACACAAAACAAACACACCAACACACAATGGACACCAAACAAACACAGCAACACACAATGGACACCAAACAAACACATCAACACACAACGGACACCAAACAAACACAACAACACACAATGGACACCAAACAAACACATCAACACACAATGGACACCAAACAAACACACCAACACACAATGGACACCAAATAACCACACCAACACACAATGGACACCAAATAACCACACCAACACACATTGGACACCAAACAAACACATAACAAAACAATGGACACCAAACACACACACACATCAAATAACAATGGACTCCAAACAACCACACCAACAAAAAAGGAACACAAAACAACCACACCAACAAACAACGTACACCAAACAATCACACCAACACACAATGGACACCAAACAAACACATCAACACACAATGGACACCAAATAACCACACCAACACACAATGGACACCAAACAAACACACCAACACACAATGGACACCAATCAAACACAGCAACACACAATGGACACCAAACAAACACATCAACACACAATGGACACCAAACAAACACAACAACACACAATGGACACCAAACAAACACATCAACACACAATGGACACCAAACAAACACACCAACACACAATGGACACCAAATAACCACACCAACACACATTGGACACCAAACAAACACATCAACACACAATGGACATCAAACAAACACATTTCCAAACAGTGGACACCAAACACACACATCAACTAACAATGGACTCCAAACAACCACTGCAACAAACAATGGACACCAAACAAACACACCAACAAACAATGAACACCAAACAAACACACTTCAAAACAATAGACACCAAACAAACAATGGACACCAAACAAATACTACAACAAACAATGGACACCAAACAACCACACCAACAAACAATGAGCAAACAACAACAACTCCAACAGACAATGGACACCAAACAAACACAGACACAAACAATGGACACCAAACAAATAAAACAACAAATAATGGACACCAAAAACCACATCAACAAACAATGGACACAACACAAACACACCAACAAACAATGGACACCAAATAAACACACACACGAACAATGGACACAAAACAAACACACCAACAAACAATGGACACCAAACAACCAAATCAACAAACAATGGACACCAAACAACCACACCAAAAAAAAATGGACACCAAACAAACACACCAACAAACTACGAACACCAATTAAACACACAATGGACACCAAACAAAGACACCAACACACAATGGACACAAAACAAACACACCATCAAACAATGGACACCAAACAAACACACATACAAACATACTAGTAGACAAAAAAACACTACAAGTAACAATGGAACACCAAATAACCACACCAACAAACAATGGACACCAAACAAACACTGCAAGAAACAATGGACACCAAACAACCACACCTAAAAACAAGGGACACCAAACAAATACATCAACAAACAAAGGACACCAAAGAAATACTCCAACAAACAATGGACACCAAAAACAAAAACCACATCAACAAACAATGGACACAAAACAAACACAGCATGAATGAATGGACACCAAACAACCACATCAACAAACAATGGACACAAAACAACCACACAAACACACAATGGACACCAAACAAACACACTAACACACAATGAACCCGAAACAAACACACACACAAACAATGGACACAAAACAAACGCTACAACAATAGACACAAAACAACCACATCAACAAACAATGGACACAAAACAAACGCTACAACAAACAAAGGACACAAAACAAACACACCAACACACAATGGACACCAAACAAACACACTAACACACAATGGACACGAAACAAAAACACACACAAACAATGGACAGAAAAAAAACACTACAAGAAACAACGGATACCAAACAACCACACCTCAAAACAAGGGACACCAAACAAACACACCAACAAACAATGGACACCAAACTAACACAATAACAAACATTGGTCACCAAACAAACACACACACACACAAGCAATGGACACCAAACAAATACATCAACAAACAAGGGACATTAAACAAACACACCAACAAACAATGGTCACCATACAAACACATCAACAAACAATGGACACCAAACTAACACAACAACAAACAATGGTCACCAAATAAACACACACACAATATACACCAAACAAATACACCAACAAATAATTGACACCAAACATTAAAATTGCAGAAATATTGGCAAAGTTCTTGGTCTCATTTCTTGATCATTAGGCCATAAACCCTCACCAATTTTTTACTGTGTACGTGTCTATACCTAGGCATGAATCCCTGAAAATATTAGCTCCCTAACATGTGGATTACTCTAAAAAATTTAATTATTACCAATCACAAGTATTCTCATTTGTGAGGTTTACTGTGTGGGGGTATGAATCTGCTCATTAAAAAAATGGAAACTCTGCCTTTGATATATATTAATTTTCATGATTAAATTAGATATGCTAATTTAAAAAACATTAAAGATTTAGATATTATAATATCATTAATCTCTAAATCGAATTGTCAACTGTATTCTAGAATGCAGTTGATAATTCAGTTGTCAACTGTCAACTGTATAATTCCAAAATATGTGTGCCAGAAATTGTGCAATCACAAAGTCTTGAAGCACTCATGCTGAAGAAAGCATGGGACAACGAACACCGCGCAAGACGTCCACACCATCGGACACACGGGCTAAGAAGAACCAAATTGCATGTTTTCATCCAATAAGCTGATTCAGAAATATCTTAAGAATACATTGAAATTTATTTTGAGCCTGCACTAGATGGATAGCTTGCCCTACATGAATAGATTGTTACATTTATATGCGACAAAGAGGTTCTGCAATTCACAGAGGTGAAAGTTTTTAAACTCAAACGAAATTCGAAAAAAGGAGAAAAAAAATTTAAAAAAAGAAAACACCAAAGAGTGGAGTGATCAGACCACGCTTACCATTAACAGATCGAACACGGTATCTTTACAAGAGGTATTGTACAATATGGTTTCCTGACTTCGTATAATTCATAGAATTGGATAATTAAAGACGGAAACAGCATTGTTATGCAATTGCAAATATTCGATTGTAGAAATTTATGTTTTCTCCCCGTTCTACCGCCTGAGAGCATCATCTAGACAAAAAATACAATGCAAAAATGCGGTGCATAAGATGTATGACCATTTCGCATAATTCTCATCAGTGACTCTTTCCGTCGAAAATTACCGAAATCAGTGGCACCAACGATGATGTGCATATTGAGCAGAGTAAAGGCAGTGGCGTACAGAGATGTAAACCTTTCAGTATAATATATTGTTCAGAACGTAGGAGAACAGAAAGGATGAATTCTGCAAGGACTAAGAACAAGAGAAATATATTTTCCCTCAGAAATTCTCACAGAAATTTTACCCACAGAAATTGCCCATGGGAAAAGGAGGTGGAAAATGGGTTGTTAGTTCTCTTTGTTGGACATTTATATTTCATATGAAGAATACCATACTAGTTAGTATGTGAAACGCTATTACAATGCTAATTAGAAATGTAAGACTTCTTGGAAACAATTGATTTTTCTGAAAAGTGGTCGGTCATTCTTGATCAATGTAGGCGCGTACAGAGGAAAAAATCAGTTAATGATATCTTTAACCATTACAGACCTAAGCCTTGTCCACTTTTATCGCTGTCTAGTCACCATATTGGAAATTTTAATCCATGAGGGCCTTTTTATTTCTATTTGCACGACACTTTCAAGGAAATTGTACTTTATGTTTCGTGTTGTGTCATCAAGATATGTCACACCATACCCAGCATTGTCATTTTCACGATTTCAAGAGGCTGACTTTTCCTTAAGATAAGGTACTCATCATATGCTAGATCAAATTATATATGTTCATTACATTTTTTTTTTTTCATTAAAAAATAAAAAAACTGCAGTGACGTAACAAATAAAAGATTAGAGACTATTATTATCATATTTTTAAATGTTTTCTTGCGAATGATTTGCAATACCAGTTGAAATGATTGGTCTTTGTATGTAAGAATTAAAATTTCACCGAATAATCTTTTTTAAATACACAGGGATTTATCGCACTTTCCGGTCGCTTTGTGTTACTATGGGTTATTTTAACACCAAGCTGAAATCCTTGTGATCGCAAAGAATATTATGAAAATCCTCTTTTATTGTCGTCCCCAGTCTAAAGTACACTCTTTTAAACACTGCAAGTCCTAATTTAATTGTCACTATAGTGCCGATTCGAATCTGATTTTTGGCATGATTTATTGTTGTTGTTTTTTTTTTGTACGGAAGCCCCGGAGTGCCAAATATGAATATTTTTAACAGGTTGCTAATTTGTGCGCTCAGGTTAAACAACCTGTACACACAAGTTAGTAACCTGCGCGCACAGGTTAGTTACCTGTATGCCCACGTTAGTAATCTGCGCACACAGTTTATTAACTTTTGCGCGCAGGTATATTAACATGTGCGCACAAGTTAGTAACCTGCGCGCACAAGTTAGCAACCTGCGCGCACAAGTTAGTAACATGCGCGCAGAGTACATTAACCTGCACGCTCAAGTAAGTAACCTGCGCGCACAAGTAAGTAAACTGTGCGCACAGTTTATTTATCCATGTTATTAACTTGGTTACTATATTGTTAAACAAGTTAAACAACTTACGCGCACAGTCTGTTAATTTTTGCGCGCAGTTCAGTTGCGGATTTCGGCTATAATAATGCCTGATTTACCCTTCTGATGTGTGAAGTTCTGATCAAAGATCAAAGAAAGATGGAATCCTAACACCCCACTAGGATTTTCTCTAAAAAAAATAATATTAATTGAAACTAAAAATAAACCATAAACCGCTAAAGGCGGTAAGGCCGGATTGCGAAGTGTTTGTATTGGATGATGTATACATTTTTGCACAGACAGAAAGATCAAAGGTCATTAATATTATTGTGCAATGAAAAAAGCTATGGTCATAAGGAATCTAAATGTAAAATATCAAAGCCCTACCCCTTAAAGTTCAAAAGTAGGTCAATGTCAAGGTCATTTGATCAAAAAACATGATATCAAATGAAAGGTGTGGTCATGAGGATTCTACAACTGAAATGTCAAAATCCTACCTCTTATAATTTAAAAGTAGATCAATGTCAAGGTCACTAGGTCAAAAGTCATGATATAAAATTGAAGTTCTGGTCATGAGGAATCTATATGTAAAATATCAAAACCCTACCTTTTATAGTTCAAAAGTAGGTCAAAGGTCAATGTCAATAGGTCAAAACTCATGATATCAAATGAAAGGTATGGTCATGAGGAATCTACATGTGAAATATCAAAACCCTACCTCTTATAGTTCAAAAGTAGGTCAAAGGTCAATGTCAAGGTCACTAGGTCAAAACTCATGATATCAAATGAAGGGTCTGGTCATAAAGATTCTGCATGTGGAATTTTAAAGCCATAGCCTCTATAGTTCATGAGATATAGTCCAGATTTATAATTTTTAAAAGTAGGTCAATCTCCAAGGTCAAGGTCGCAAGGTCAAAACTTTTGGTATTCATGGTGAGGTCTTGTGACAAGGAATACATATGTGAATATAAAAGCCCTATCATTTACCATTCAAAAGTTATGGCCAAGGTTAAAGTTTTTCAAAAGTAGGTCAAACTCCAAGGCCAAGGTCACAAGGTAAAAAAATTTGGAATCCATGGAAAGGCCTTGTCACAAGAAATACACAAGTGAAATATGAAAGCCCTATCACTTACCATTCAGAAGCTATGACCAAGGTTAAAGTTTTTCAAAAGTAGGTCAAACTCCAAGGTCAAGGTCACTAGGTCAATTTTTATGGTATCCATGGAAAGGCCTTTTCACAAGAAATACACAAGCGAAATATGAAGGCCCTATCACTTACCATTCAGAAGCTATTGCCAAGGTTAAAGTTTTTCAAAAGTAGGTCGATCTCCAAGGTCAAGGTCACTAGGTCAATTTTTTTGGTATTCATGGAAAGGCCTTTTCGCAAGAAATACACAAGTGAAATATGAAAGCCCTATCACTTACCATTTAAAAGCTATGGCCAAGGTTAATGTTTTTCAAAAGTAGGTCAAACTCCAAGGTCAAGGTCACTAGGTCAAATTTTTTGGTATCCATGGAAAGGCCTTTTCACAAGATATAAACAGGTGAAATATGAAAGCCCTTTCACTTACCATTCAAAAGCTATGGCCAAGGTTAAAGTTTTTTCAAAAGTAGGTCAAACTCCAAGGTCAAGGTCACTAGGTCAAATTTTGTTGCTGTGTTTGATTCGCCTCATCATGGTCTATAACCATGTCAAGTTTCAAGTTGCTCCTCCTAACAGTTTTCTCTCAACGGACTTAAACGCAACACTTTAACCAAAATGTTGACGCACTGACGGACAGACAGACGGACGGACAGACAGACGGACAGACGGACTTCGCCATTTCATAGACCGGATTTTGCTTCGCAATCCGGCCAATAATAACTATTTGCCCCCCTGTGATTCAAAATTACAAAATGACACGTTAATACACAATGTAAAGTACATGATTGTAGGCCGAGAGGGTTACTATCATAGAGTGGAATCGGACAAAATTACTTCACCCCTTTCTCAAGACCCTCGGGATCAGGGGCTCATGCACAACTAGACCACAGACCTATTATCAAGCAAAGAAAATCTACTCTCTATCAATTTTATTTTCTGAGAATTGGTGTTCCAAAGATTATAAAGAGATATACTTAGGAACATGACTAGTGTGGGTACGTTTCTAAGTTGTGCGCGCAGGTTACAAAAATGTACTAAAATTGTGCGCACAGAATACTAACTTGTGCGCGCAGGTTACTAATTTGTACGCGAAGGTTACTAACATGTGCTCGCAGGTTACTAATATGTGCGCACAGGTTACTTAACCTGTGCGCACAAATTGATAAACTGTGCGTGCAGGTTACTAACTTGTGTGCATAGGTTACTTACTTGTGCGCGCAGGTTGTTTTAACTGCGCGCAGAAGTTAGTAACCTGCGCGCGAAGGATGGTAAACTTTGCACGCAGGCTAAAAAGATATTTTTACTTGGCACTCCGGGGCTTCCATACTTTTGATATGAAAGGATGATAGAAAATTCAATGGCAAAACAGATAGTTTTACTAGTAATATGGAGTTAATTTATTGTCCTGTATTAGAAAACCTTCTGAATTTTATTGCAACATGTATAATCATTTCTTTTGATAGGTCCAAACATTTTAAAATTTCAATATATTTTAGAGTACACAAAATTAGGCAATCGATGTAATGTTTCAAGAATATCCTTAATGCAAATGCAGCCAATAATCTTCTTTCATATCTTTAGAAGGAAGTTCTTAGTCGACATGGCATAAAAATAATTTCCAATTGATTTTCTCTTGTTCTAATGACATAAGAACGTGATCTTATCATCAATAATAGTGAATGCACTGAAACGCAAGATCGACATATATAATATTATTGTAGGCATCGCTCTCTGGCGTCCGCTTGTCCGTCTCTTCGTCTGTCTGACAGTCATAGTTTCACATAAATGGCTATAACTTGACTGATAAACATTATACTTCTATCAAACTTGCAAGGATAGTCAAACATAACGAGACTCAACAAACAAATGAGGGCCAAGGATTTTTTTTTCAAACGCTCCAAATTCCCTTCCTGTCTCTAGATCTGCTTACGAATGTCAACGTATAGGTCTAAGGAATCTCTCACAGGGATTTATCGCGTTTCCCAGTTGCTTGATGTACTATGGTTTATTTATTTAATAACCCATAGTACATCAAGCAACCGAGTCCGTGTCTCTGTATAATAAAAAAAATATATCTCTCGTTGGTACCCACGTTCATGCTGCGGCAAGGGTATCCAGGTGTGGTGGCACCTTGTAAAAGCCGTTGGAAATCGTACAACCCTCCTGCATACATCACATACACAAGTGGAGGGTGGACAAGAAATCGGGTATTACTCCGCCCCTTAAATAAAAGAAGGGGCTATGAGACATGCAAAGAGGAACGGCCTGGCATAAATACCCTGCAACGGGAAGATGATGAATGAGTTCCTACGATATATGTAAGATCAATACAGCCAACTGCCCCTGTGTCGGGTGCCCAAACAGAAGAAGAATGACAACAAAAAACTCTGTACCTTCTCATTATTGTTATTGAATCAGTTCAAGACAATTAACACATACATTTTCATTGTCCTTCACATGACAAGTTCTTCAATAACGAGGCTGTTTACGAATATTCCTTCCATTTTAAAATTCATTATCGTTATGTCTCCAGCTATCGTACATTTTAATAAATAAATTTCTGCATGGAACATTAATATTCATCGAGTAATCAATGTATGACAAAAGTCATATTACTTTAGTATCTCAAGATTAATTTTCGACTCTTCGAACAGGTCTGACCTTGAAATGTGGGAAATCCAACGTCAAATCTATAGGCTAAATCTAGATAAGATCAAGGTCAAATTTGGTAGCAAAAGAAAATCCATGTCATACTAGTGAGCTATGAAAAGTTATGCACAATGGGTTGAAGTTTCGGACAAACACATGGCCATTCAAAATATTTTCTCTCCGATTTTCGATACGGTGGTATAATCACTTAGTATCTAATTAGCTTTCCAAAGCTGCCCAAATCATTTTGCTGCCAACTTTCGCTGTTTTTTAAAACTCTATTAGTCATTTTCTGTGAAATTTTCCAAAAGAATGCGTAGCTAGATCAAGCGCACAGATAAGAGCGTGCTAGTGTACAAAAGCCCCCTGGAATCTGCCATAAATTCTTATTTTTTCCGTTTAAACATATATTTTTTAAATCATAGCCCATCCCCACCCCCACCCCTGACGAATTGGAAAATATTCTAGATCCGTCAGTGTCAATCAATGGATAAAAGCTTATCAAATAACACCAACGCACTAATTTTGAACAATGAATTTCTCTATGATGCAGGTCATTTTTCTATCTTAATCACATTTTCAGTTTTACATACGTAAAAAGATCATAGAACAGAAAGATTTCATAACCCTCATCAATCAACATTATCAATATGAAAAAAGATACAGTGCATGAAACGATTGATTTTAAGAGAAAATTTTCTATTTTCATAAATGTCATAATTGTTAGAATGACTTTATTGGTCTTACATAAGAGTTTATGACGTATAAACTATTATTAAAATGCCTTTGAACGTGAATTACTTCGTGATTGTTCAATATTTACCAATTTTTGAAAATATTTTCTTTGATCAATTAGTACCCTGAATCGACGGAACTCTTTTGAAAAGTCCATCAATTGAAATACTCTAATCTTATTTCATGAACGACAAATAGATAGGCAAACACACAACGACGAACGGACAGGCAAACACATATACAACAGATACATGAGACCAGATCGACAAACGGACAAAAAACGAAGACACAAATATTACTGCAACTAGGTATGGTCAACCACGCCAACAACGTAATAACCACACCAATACCGGAATAATCATACCAACAACAGAGCAACCACATCAACAACAGAAAACCTATACCAACAACAGAAAATCCATACCAACAATAGAAAACCCATACCAACAACAGAAAATCCATACCAACAACGGAATAGCCACTGCATCAGCAGAACAACCACTCCAACAAAAGAACAATACCAACAACAACACCAAAAATAGAAAACCACACCAAAGATGGAACAAGCACACCAACAACGGAACAACCACATCAAAAATAGAACAACAACAACAATAGAACAACCACACGAGCTACGGATCAACCACAACAACAGGATAGACCAACACCAACACCAGAATCACCATACGACAAACATACCAACCATACAAACAATGGAACAACTAAACCTACAACAGAACAACTATACCAAGATTAGAGCAATCACACCAACAACAGAAGAAGCATACTAACAACGGAACAACCATACAGACAACAGAACAACCATACCAACAGCAGAATAAATCATGACAGCAAAAGAACAACAATGTCAACAACAACATCGAAAACGGAACAACACCAACAACAGAACAACCATATCACAACAGAACATCAACACCAACAACAGAACAACCATATCACAACAGAACATCAACACCAACAACAGAATGACCATATCACAACGGAACATCAACACCAACAACAGAACGACCGTACCAACAACAGAACGACCAAACCAACAACAGAAAAATCATACGGTCAGCAACATACCAAACACACAAACAACGGAACAACCATACAAACAACAAAACAATCAAAGTCATAACATAACAACCATACCAACAAAACAACAATCATGCCAACAACAGAACAACCACACAAACAATACCAACTAATACAACAGCGGAACAACCGTACCAACAATGCAATAACCAAATCAACAAAGGGAAAAAAATACCAAGAACAGAACAACCATACCAGAGATAAGAGCAACCACACCAACAACAGAATAATTAAACTATCAACATAGTAACCAACTTAACATCAAAACAACCATACCAACAATAGAACAATCACACTAACAACAAAATAATTACAAAATTAATGCCAACTAAATCAGCAACAGAAAATTCAAACCAACAATGAAACATTCACACCAACAACAAAACAACCGCACAACGATGCTAACTAAACCAGCACCGGAACAAGCACGGAACCAGAACAATGGAACAACCAACACAACAACGGAACAGCAACACCAACAACAAAACAATCATACAAACAACGGAACAATCATACCAGCAAAATGATAGCCACATAAACAACAAAAGAACAACAATTCCAACAACTGAACAACAAATCTAACAACGGAACAACCACACAAACAACGGAACAACCATACAAACAACGGAACAACTGCACTAACAGCGGAACAACGAATACAATTCAAGAACAGAACAATCATACCACGATTCGTGTAACCACATTAACAACGACACAATCACACAAAAAAACAACAACAAAATAACAACACCAACAACAAAACAGCCATACCGACAGCAGAACAAGTTAACCAACAACGGAACAACCAAACAAATAATGGAACAACCACACCAACAACAGAACAACTATACCAACAACGGAACAAACACACCAAGAATTGTGCAACCATAACAATAACGAAACAACCGTATCATCAACAGAACAATCAAACAGACAACTGAATTACCATACCAACAGAATAACCTTACCAAGATCAGAACAACCACACCGATAACAGAGCAACAACACCAACAACCATACCAACAATGGAACAACCATATTAACAACGGAACAATCACGCCAGCAAAATAATAACCACACCAACATAACAACCATACCAACAAAAGAACAACCATACCAACAATGGAACAACCATATTAACAACGGAACAATCGCGCCAGCAAAATAACCATAGCTACAAAAGAACAACCATACTAACAACGGAACAACCTAACGAACAACGGAACATTCAGACCAACAACAACACAACCATACCAACAACGACAACAACAACAGACAAGATGTCCAAGGGGCCACATCGCTCATCTGAGGTGCAAACAAAAGAAGTGGAAATTCGGTGGAGGCCCTTGAGTACTTGCTTCCTTTCAGGTTTCGTTAAATTATGAGCATTAGTTTGGAGATATCAAAATTGTGTCAGCAATTCAGAGCCATCGGCAGCCATATTTGTTGACCGATCGGCACAAAAAACAAACTTTAAAACCAACGCAGACATGTAAACAATACATAGACAAGTACATTTTTGATATAAACACAAAACATTTAAGATTATATGTCGGCCGACCCATGGTCCTAGCAAGGCTCGAACTAGCGATCTTAAATTACTAGCCCGACGCCCTATCCGCTAGACCACGGCACTAACAAAACAAAAACTTGGTAGAGAATCTTGAGTACTTTCTCCCTGTAAGATTGCGTGAAATATTGTACAGAGCTTGCAAAGGAGAAGTCAAAAAGGCGTCGGCCAACCAGAACACTCGGTGGCCATATTTGTTGACCGATCGGCACGAAAAACACAAACTAGGTAGATGACCTTAAGTACTTGTTTCCTGTGAGGTTTCGTGAAATAATGTTCAGGGGTTGCACATGAGAAGTCAAAATGCGTCAGCCAATCAGAGCCCTCGACGGCCATATTCGTTGATTGATCAGCATGAAAAACACAAACTTGGTAGATGACCTTGAGTACATGTACTACATGTAGCTTCCTCTAGGATTTTGTAAAATTCGGTGCAACAGTTGCAGAGGAGAATTCGAAAATGTGTAAACCAATCAAAGCTCTCAGTGGCCATATTTGTGGACCGATCGGCACGAAAAACACAAACTTGGTGGAGGACTATGAATACTTGTTTCCTGAAAGGTTTCGTAAAATTTCAAAAAGCGGCTACAGAGGAGATGTCGAAAATGTTTTAATAAGTTATTCCCTGTAAGGTTTCGTGAAATTCTGTGCAGCGGTTACAGAGATGTCGAAAATGTTAAAAGTTTACGCCGGACGACGAAGGACGGACGACGGACGGACGACGGACGGACGACGGACGGCATGCTATGACAATAGCTCACTTGAGCTTCGCTCAGGTGAGCTGAATTACCATACCAATAACAGAACAACAACACCAACATAAGAACAATCTCACTAACAACAGAACAACCACACCAACATCAGAACAATCTCACCAACATTAGAACAAGCTCACCAACAACAGAACAAGCTCACCAACATCACAACAACCTCACCAACATCAGAACAACCTCACCAACAACAGAACTCCCTCACAAAAAACAGAAAAACCTCACTAACAACAGAACTACCTCACCAAAACAGAACAACCACTCCGACATCAGAACAACCTCACCAACAACATAACTACCTCACCAACATCAGAACTACCTCACCAACAACAGAACAACCTCACCAACAACAGAACAACCACTCCAACAACAGAACTACCTCACCAACAACAGAACTCCAACATCAGAACAACCTCAGCAACAACAGAACTATCTCACCAACAACAAAACAACCTCACCAACAACAGAACTACCTCACCAACAACAGAACTACCTCGCCAACAACAGAGGGATAAACACAACTGTTTGAGACGATTAAACAAAAGAGAACACAAAAAGAGAAACTAGCAAACAAATCAAGCAAAAATGTCATTTAGAAAAAAATAAGGACAAACAAGCTACGTTATTCATTAGGGAATATCGCTTCTTTGCCTATAATACATATTTCTTCTTTTTTCGCATCATTAATTTTCAGAACAACAGAACCATACCAACTTTTGTTTCTACAATGACCGAAAAATAAGAGCAACAATGCAAGTAATGATGATGACAAGGAATCGGTGAACTGCGTAGGTAAGGCTCCATTAGAAGAAATTGGTCAAGTCTTTAAGATTCTTAATGTCAATTGATTGCGAATAATGTACTCGGTGACTTGAATACATATAGAGTTATAATTATGATATAACGTAAATATGGTAAAGAAGGCTCTCGTTATTCGTCTGGGTCATTACACTCTTGAAGAGGTCACAGGAACCAGACGTCTCGGCTATTATAGCTTCAGACTCTTCCTTTTTTCTTCTTTTTTTGCCGAAGTGAATGGTCATGATGCATGATCTACGCACTATGAATTTCTAGTGTCGGAACATCGATTTTGTTGTATGAAGAATTAACTTCCTCTTTTCAACTTCATAGAACATTTTTCTGATGCCGTTTTCTGAAGGCAAGTCCATACATAGACGCATAATCATATAAAGAACAATATAATGATAATTTATTCTTTGATCACATAATTTCTGATCAATTAATACAATCAATAATCAGTAATTTTTTTTTTTTTTTGCAATTGTAAACAGGCCAAAATTTTATTCTTGAGTTGGTATTAATACCAATTCAAGAATGAAATTTTTGCCTGTTCTCGGTCTATTGTAAACAGAAAAAAAAAAACATTTAAGACATAGACAACCTTTCACTCACACTTTCAAACCATAATCAAAAGAGAAAAAAATATACATATTATATCTATATCTATTCATAACAGGACTACATACACTGCCATCCATAAATAACTATACAAACAAGGAAATCATTCTAAATTCTTTATAAATTTATCCTAATTTTTCCATTCTGAACTTGAAAGAATAATAATAATTGGCTTCACATTAATTTATATTATGAATTGTGATAACAAAAATGTAAAAAGATTCTTTTTTCATCAGCACAATTTTTTTTCAAAAATTGTCATTTTTATATAAAAAAGAATAAAAATTCAAAAAATGCAAATATTTGGGTCAAGTTTGTTACAAATGATTTCTATAAGGTTCATCTTCAGAGTTATACAGCAATAGATTCGAAATTGTTCAGTTTCTGACAGCAACATGAACAGAAATGGTGAATACTAATTTATGGATGGCAGTGTATATGTTCGAAATTTTCTTTAATCAGAATTACATAAATGACAAAATTTAAACTTTCTTTAGATATTTGCCTACTGGCAATATTCTATGCAAAATGCGAATTTTCAAACTGTAACCATTTGACCAAAATCACATACATAACCTAAACTAATATTTTTTCCATGTTCTGCTTCTAGAATATTTATCCATGATTGTCCTCCGTTGATCAATCTTTTAATCCACAAGCATTTCAATGAATTAATAATTTTTTTTTTAATCTATCATTTTGAGGCCACCCATGTCATAATTCTGCGTAATAATATTTCTTTTAAATTTGTCACAATTTGAATTCAAAAAAAAAAAAAAAAAAAAAAACTCGTAGCGTCATATAGCAATTTAGAAATTGTCGGAATTAAAGGCAGCCCAAGACGAATCAAAATATTAAAAGTTCACATAATGTTTGCTGTTGAGGGACTTTGAAAACACCAAATTTAACCCAGGAAAAAAAAAAGAAGAACACAGATTGATGTTGTAACATTCATTTTCTTTAATCATGCCGATTAGAATTTGATATACGAGACGAACAACCTCATTCGGCACCGTAATCAAGTATATTTTGATATGGCGTAGCAATTTATAAAGAATGATGAGCGCGGAAGACTTCCTTTCTCGTGAAGGTCAAGGTCGTAGACGTTTTACCTCTATAATCAGACATGACATGTTCTTTCCTCACAACAAAATCGTCCAGCGACTGTTTTAATCTTCTCATGAATTCCTCTGAGCTCTGATTCTTAAAGTCAAATGGATCAATATCTCGCTCTTTCTTTATCTCCTTCGGACGCATGAATGGGAACTTTCTCAACTTCCCAAGGACCATTTCGACTTTCGGTTCTTTAGGTTTGCTTTCCAGCAAGCGTTGAAAAATTGACTTTTTCCTGGCTTTCTTATCCGGACTCGGAGACTTCGTAAACAGATCAACTGCACGTTGGGCCCGATAGTACTTCTTCAGGATCTCGTAGAAAGCGGGTTTCTTCTTCCGGAAGTTTTTCCCTTTTATCTTATCCAAGCGATCCAGACTGTACTTCCGGTTCAACCGTGACGTATCAAACTCATTGTCTCCATACTCCGGATCCTCCGAGTCCGTAGAGTAGGGTTCCGTCGAGATGACCGATGGTGCTTTGACTTTCACGAAACTTCGGTCTTTTTTAGAGTCCTTCTTCCCTAAGGACTTCTTAGACTTTACTGCTGTTCTTGGTTTGTACTTTTGGAGAGGGGAAACGCTCCCAATGATGGTTGTAATGTTTCCAGTTGGAGAAGTAACTATAAGACGAGGAATTCTAAGTCTTGGTTTTACTATACTCTTCCGTTTTTCGGATTTTCCCGTAGGACTCGGAGAATAGTTCTTCAGCACGTGATGTTCGCATTCCTTGGAGTCTGTCACTCCATTGACTGCAGCAGCAACTTTCTCTATGTGTATTTTCGAATCAACTGATTTCTTGTGTGACAGCTGTAACTGATGAGCAACTTTGATGTCTGAGGCTACTGGCTTGCTTTCCTCGGATATTTCATTTAGTCCCCCTCCGGCTTTCCTGGTAAAGATTTGAAGCTTCCCAAGAACATTAAATCTCTTCTTAATATCTGCATTCATATCAACTAGCTCCAAATTCCTCTTATTCAGAGTCTCTTTCGTAAGATTGTATCTTCTCGCAATCTTCTTATTCATTTGTCTGGACTTTTTGTATCTTGGATCAAATCGTTCCTCCGTATCAAGAATGTTCAAGAATTCTTCAAAACTTGGCACTTTGGTAACCATGAACGCAAACTTGAATGTTGATACCCCTTTCTCGCCTAATCCAATTTTGTCCATATCGAAATCTGGCATTGTTGGAAGCTTCATCCTATTCTGTGAACGTTCTCTCAGATTTTGCCTAACTTTCTCCGTCTCTCTTCTCCTCGCTAACATAACTTTGTTTCTTGCTAACTTATCAGCAGTGCTTTCTACCTTATGAGAGCCCATTTTGTCTGACAGGTACAGTTCCTCTCCAAAATCAACATTAGCCAAATCGCTCTCATCCGAAATCTCATATATACTACTCTCTACTTCACTGCCACTTTCGATCCGTTCTGTACAACGGAACATTGCGAGGTTTTCTTTGAAAGATGGCCAGGTTCCACTACTGTCCGTGCTGTCGTTGCTTGGGAACCTTTGCATTTTCATCAACTTGGGAACGATGTCTACCACTTGAAGCTTCTGCATACCGGTATATCCCCTAAACTGCGGCTCAGTTCCGCTAACATCCTGTCCAGTGGTGTACAAAGATCCTTCACGTATTGGTGGCAATATGGAATCTCCATATGATTGGTCAGTAGGTTTTCCTATTTTCAAGAAAAAAAAATTGTTTCGTTATATAAGCAGAATGGTGGAAAAATTTTCATGAAAAGACCAAGTTTGAAGTAAGCTCTATTGAAAGAGCACCATCTGTCGCCGATCCGATCCACTTAGGATTTGTATAAAAAAAAAAACTCAGCTTTTCCGCTCAAAAACACAAGGAGGAAAATTTTGTGTGTTAAGTCGTACCACGCATACTATTCATGTATATAGTAATTGAAATTCTAATATCGGAAATCAAAGTTGAAATTAAAATAGACAGTATGTTCCAGAGGGAATGATATATGATACATACAAATAAAAAAAATTGAAATAAAACACGCAAATACCAAAATACATTTTTCGGTTCCTTTGCCTTAATCAACCCCCCTCAAACCCCCCCCCCCCCCCCCTGAAAAAAAAAACAAAACAAAATAAAACAAGCAAACACAATAACATACAAAGAAGATGTACAATTTTGTATTATGTTAAAATAATTAAATAAAATGACACCTTTTGCATTTTAAGCGTTCATTACAAACTCAAATAAATGCTCTTTTTTAATGAACGCCTTTTTTTTACAGATCAAAATCCTTTCTTACCACTGTCATCAAGCTCAGCACCGGAGGATTTGATAATGGGGATTTCAGACGAGGTTGACGTACTGTCTTTATAACAGCTGCTACCAATGTCTGATGATGAAGGGGGCTCCACGGGATTGCCGTAATATGTAAACTCTAATAGAAGGGTCTCCTCTATCTCCACACAGCCCTGTTATACAGAATTTGTTTTTAATGTTTAAAAACAATGTTTTATTTTACAAAATAGCGATTAGACGGGCATAAACGGCTTTCAATTTTTAAAAAGATCTTTTTAAACAGTAAAGAAACTTTTCTTTTATTCTATTGTTTCCAGACAGACAAAATCATGTAATCCGAGCATATGTACTATAAAAGTATAGGTTAACGCATATGTCTTGTACTAAGTATAGGTTAATGCATATGTCTTGTACTAAGTATGTCTTGTTGCATAAACAAATCTTCAAAACTACTAATAGTAATTGAAATGTAATTTACCTCGTTCGATCGAAGTTTTTTTTATTCAAAAAACGTTCGTACTTATAACGTAAAAACGTAAGTTTATGAAAGCAACGCCCTCGAGAAATCATTAGTACATGTACGTGGAATAGTTTGCAAATTCTAGAATTTAGAATTTTAAAACACACAGTTATCTTCTTTTTTTTTTCTTTTTACCTTTTGGTTGGCCAGTTTGTAGCAACCTCGCCTTTCTCTCTTGTTTCTGGCGAAGGCGAACGTTTTGTGGGTGGCGACACTCTTATCTTGTACACAAACATGTAGCCAATACATCAGCTCTTCCATCAGTTCCCCTTCTAGTACCCGGATAGCACAGCCATTCGACCATTCGTCAGAGTACAAGAAATCCCAGAATTTTTCTGTAAAAGTGCATGATACAATTGTAATTAAAAAAAGTTATACGATAAGCACAAGGCACGATGCAATATATTGTTCTACTTGAAGCCAATTGACATTCAAGTACATAATTATTCAATGGTCAAATTTAAAGCAAGTCAAAATACTAAATGTTTTCACAATTTATACATAGCAATAGAAATCTTAAAAGATTACAACACCGTGAGCTCAGCGGAACCAATTCCATACGATTACAAAATTACAGGAACACTACACAACACACACACACTGCCATGCATTACGTAATACTCAATGTTGAGAAGTCGGCAGTACAGAAAGACAGATAGATAGAACGAGACACGAGAAAAACACAAAACCCAGGGGACCAACAACAGACAAAATGTTGAGCCAAGAGACATCATAGCAAAGCACTAAGTAAAGTAGCATTATTATCACAATGACAATTACTGGAACTTTAAGGCATCAACTGACCATTCCTAAGTATGTATGATAATTATGATATATCCTATATAAACCAGATCTAAATGAATAGAAAGAAACAAGAGCCTCATGGGGCACAACGCTTACCTGATAACCATGCACACTCTAAAGCCACCGTTCCACTGCAATCCCTCTGTACCTACGACCACTCCCAACCGCAATTTTCACAAGGGCGGGTAAAACTTTCCCGACCTTTTCATTGTTTTTTCTTGACATCACGCTCTATTCCCGACCGATTCCTGATCAATTTATGACCGATTCACGTTTCAACGTGGACTTACTCAAGCTTTACCCGCTCTACTCACGATCATATCGCCGACCAAGCCCCGTTCTATCAGACCAAACTCCGATCTATTCCTGACCAAAACCCGATCTATTCCCGATGCAGTTCCGATCTATTACCGACTGTCCCCGAGGCATTCCCGCTCAAAACACAATTTCTAATTTAAGCTGATCTCATTTGTCATCCAATGATCGTATCGGCCAAGAAGAAGCCTATATTTCTCGGTTTGACCAAGCCTTACCCAAAAGTGTTGCGATCAGAATTTAAAAAAATCCTTACTTAAAAAATGGCATTGGATAGCCAAGAATCGTCGCCACGGCATTTTGATAAAAAGTATTTTAAACAAATCAATATCAGTGCGAGAAAATGAATGAAATAAACACAGATCCTATTTGAAGCGTCGTTTGGTCGTAACTTGGTTTTATAGAGCGTGTACCTACAAAGCAAATGGATGTAAATTTGCCCGATTCATACATAATATTAATTAGAAATCTTTATATCTTAACTTACCCATAGGGACATTTCGTGAATCTCTGGCACTTTCATCTCCTTGGTTAAAGATGTAGTTTTCACACAATAGTGCAGATTTCAGCGGCTGGACAAACTTGGTCTCGTATTCCGGTTTACCCTTCAGCGTCTTCTTCCTCTCCAAGAACGGATTGATTTTGAACCATAACCGCTTAACGTTGTGATTTAGGACCGCACGGGCCCGGCTATACAAAATATCCTGTTTTTCTTTATTCATGCTGAAAATTTGCGCAAAATCTGTTCCATAGCTTCTCGATCACGGATACGGTGGGCGCGGTAATGCTCAGTGACGTCATAGATCATCCTCCATATCCTACGCAAAGATGCCGAATGTCGTTTGCGTCTACGTTTGTTCGCCTGTGCTCCCTTGTTGTTATTGCTCATAATTCTTCATTGCACCGTTCAATTGGAAATAGAATTTAATCAAGCCTCCTCAATTTCTATGAAAATAGAAAGTTTTAAAAGCATTTTTAAAATTACACGAATTCGTAATGGAAATATTATTTTTCAATTATCTTTTTTTTTTTTTGGCAGGATCTAAAAAATCGCTTGCTTGCCATCGTTCTCAAGCCCGTTTTACTTTCATTTACATTATGAATTTAAAATAGTACAGCTTTTGATGCATTCCATATTCCTGTAACAATGCATTGACTTTTACATGTTTTATGAGACATGATATCTGAGGTTAAAATTTCTATTCCAATTTTACAAAAAAAAATCTTTTGGGAAGGATAAATCGACTTCAAATAAACTGAAATATCATGACAGGAGAAATGTATACTTCTTGATGACACGAAAACCTTTTTAAACGACAAATGTCCTTGGCTATATTTTTCGCTCTCCAAATCATCAACTCATGAGGAAAAATCTGTGAAGTTTCAAATACTAGTACACACCCCATTATGAAAAGGAAACCATTTTCAAATTATTAAGTCAATAGATCTTTGATCTTTTGAGAAAAAAAAAACATAGGGAACGTCCTTGGCCCATATAGAGAACAAATCTATGAAGTTTTATGAAGACAGAACTGATGCAATATTATACAATTATTGACTTTTGATAAGGTCTACTCGTGGCTACACAGACCTGGTCAGACCGAAATCAAAAGTCAGTAACTGCTTTATCTAAAAAATATCGGGATGTTTAACATTAGATCTAACACTACAAAAATCAACGCACGCGCTGGTTATTGTTCCGTCACTGAATTCTGAAAAGACCGCTATCGAGCGTTAGCGGTCAACTCGCTCTGAGATACACTCTATCAAACGCTGTCTCCACCAATCAAAAACGTGAGAAATAAGCAAAATCGGCGATAATTCCTGATCATTTAATAAACACTCTATTTTTATCCGAAGGACTATTTCAAACAACATAGATAACTCTTTGACCTTGACTTTTGACCCAAAACTCCCAAGTCAAAAATATGACTTTTCACGAAGATGTAATATACACATAGTTTTGTTACGGAAACTATTTGCAAACAGCTATGTTCAGTAGCCTTGACATTTTGACCCCAAAATCGATAGACCACATCTATGGGTAGAACAAATCTATGAAGGATTCCTTTACCTTTCGTCAACCCGTTTTGCCCATGACCAAAAATGAAAGAAAACTGTCCTACAGGACGAATTATACCCCCCCCCCCCTTCCCCCGCCGAATAATTTTTCTGAGCTGATCCAAGTTTATGACCTTGCATTCAATTTTCCAAATGGATATTCTCTCATATTAAGTCATCTTTCAGGGTAAAGGTCACAATATACTTAGTATGTTAAATGTTTATGACATACATTGTATGATTAGCTATGGCAAGATTCGACATTTTAAAAAATGCATAAAAAATGTAAGTCAAAGGGCCATAACTCTTATATAACCTTTCGGCTGCAATTCCCTTTATTCATGCACATCTCCATATCATGATGTTTCATTGTGTAAAGTTTCATTGAACCCCATCAAATGGTTTTTGAGGAGTTGCGATGACAAAGTTTGACATTGAAAATGCATGAAAAATCTAAGTCAAAGGGTCATAAAACAGGTCTAACTTTTTCGACATCAGTTGTCTTTCTTCATGCACATCTACATACCACATTCTTTCATTGAGTAATGTTACACAGAAATCTCTCAAATGGTTAGAGAGGAGTTGCGATGACAAGGTTTGACATTAAAAATGAATGAAAAATATAAGTCCAAGGGCCATAACTCAATCAAGCTTTTTCAACAGCAATCCCCTTTCTCCATGCACATCTACAAATCATGATCTTTCATTGTGTAAAGTGTCATCGAAATCCATCGATTGGTTTGGGAGCAGTTGCGATGACAAGCTCTCGTCTACAGACGGGCGGATGGACAGACGGACATGTCTACAGACGGGCGGGTGGACAGACAGACGGACATGGTGAAACCTCCCACCGCCCTCTGGACACCAATTCCACATCAGAAATTTGCACCTCAGCTGAAAGTTTGGTTAAAAAAGATAGGTATAGGAATATACATCTATAATATGAAGGCCTCATCATAAACCATTCATAGTTCCAAAGTTTATTATTCTGAGTGACCAGCAAACAGACTTGACAAAAACAATATGTCCCAATCTTCAATATATTGGCCTAAAATAACAAACAGACTTAACAAAAACAATACGACCCAATCTTCAATACATTGGCCTAAAATAACACAGACTTGACAAAACCAGTATGTCCCAATCTTCAATACATTGGTCTAAAATAACAGACTTGACAAAAATAATATGTTCCAATCTTCAATACATTGGCCCAAAATAACAGACTTGACAAAAACAATACGGTCCAATCTTCAATACATTGGCCTTTTAAAAATAGCAAACAGACTTGACAAAACCAATATGGCCAAATCTTCAATACATTGGCCTAAAATAACAGACTTGACAAAAACAATACGACCCAATCTTCAATACATTGGCATAAAATAACAAACAGACTTGACAAAAACAATACGGTCCAATCTTCAATACATTGGCCTTAAATAGCAAACAGACTTGACAAAACCAATATGGCCAAATCTTCAATACATTGGCCTAAAATAAGACTTGACAAAAACAATACGGCCCAATCTTCAATACATTGGCCTAAAATAACAAACAGACTTGACAAACATAGGATCATCGGAGATGACAGCGTTCACCTCGACGGCAACATTGTCACATAACCAGCATCTGTACCTACATGGCACAAGGTATTTCCAGATGCATCAACCATATAAGTTTGGTTGATAAAAAATTCAAAGAAGGCTGGAAATGCAGATTCTTACTTTACCATACCTGGTAAATCAAGCATGAAATATAGGTCAGACTCAGCACCCGTACAGTGCATTGCAGTAAGCATCCTCAGATGCATCACCCACAGAAGTTTGGTTGATGCAAGACTTCTAGTAAGGCAGGAATGGACCTGTCCCATTTTACCTAACCTGCTCACTTAAGCATGAAATGTGAGTCAGATGCAGCCTCTGTATCATGTAATAAAGTAAGCATCCTCAGATGCATCATCCATGCAAATTTGTTTGATGTAGGACTAATAGTAAGGCAAGAATAGACCTGTCCCATTTTACCTAACCTGCTCACTCCAGCGTGAAATGTGGGTTAGATGCAGCCTCCGTACCATGCATTGCAGAAAGCATCCTCAGATACATCATCCATGCAAATTTGTTTGATGTAGGACTAATAGTAAGGCAGGAATGGATCTGTCCCATTTTACCTAACCTGCTCACTCAAACGTGAAATGTAGGTCAGATGCAGCCTTCGTACCATGCATTGTTGTCAGCATCCTCAGATGCATCATCCATGCAAGTTTGGTTGATGTGGGACTTATAGTTTGGAGGGAATGGACCTGTCCCGTTTCGCTTAACCTATAGTGCGGATGCAAACAACGGGGCGATAGCATAAGCACCCCTCTACTTCGTCAAGGTGAGCTAAAAACAATACGGCCCAATTTTCAGTACAGGGGCCTAAAATAACGGATCTACTTTCTTCCCAAATAAGGGCAGACCAAACGGTATGATCTGAATTTTGATATAGCAGGAATCAGATCTTGCACCTGTACCAGAAATTAAAAGTAAACACATTTAAGGTTTGATTACATCTAGATAGTTTAATTTCTTATATATCAAATAAACAAAACATCATGAATAGACCATTACAAGAGCTACTGTCATATAACCTTACATACAATTTTTACAATGCACCAAGCTGGATTAATTCGAAGTAACCTCACAAAATTGGAGAAAAAATGCACATTTAAAAGTTGCAAATGGGAAAAAGAAATACTGTTGGAGATAGTTTTACAAACCACAACAATATAAGGTGTTTTTCCATATCAACAAAGTGATCTCATGCTAATTTCACTATGATTCTGAATCATAAATCATTTAAATTTTACTGGGAGTATGTGGTCAATGTGTCAAATTCAAACAGTGTTGAATGCACCATAGTTTCATATTACAACTGTATTGTCCATGTGAGTACAGAGCACAAATTTGCACCTTGATGGTTACTAGTACAGTACCTAGACTCTCTTATCATGTTCTACCATACCTGCAAGTTTAATATTTAGCAAGACTAGTATATGTCTCAGGTATTTTATTAATAGACGGACAGACAATGTGATACCCCAACACCCCCACCCCAAGTTGCTTTGCAAGCAACATAACATAACTGTCAGCAAAATTGATACTCGTCAGGACATATTAAATGATGAAATTCATATTCTAACTGTGATTTCGGGAAAGAAAATTATTTCGGACCAAATGGTACATTTGTCTTCATTGTTGTATCTTTAAAGTGTTTAAAGGTTTCAGTAAATTAGATGGAAATAGCTTTCTTATTCTTCCCAGATGAAATAATACAGAGCATAAAGCACATAGTAAAATTTCCATGAGATTTTCAAGGGCGAGTATGTATTGAAAGTACAACGGTTAACAATAGCATATATCTGGTCAACGATAAAAAATATCAACGTTGCTTTACATGTACATGCACTCCAATTCCAAGATTTTCTCGTTAACAAAAACAGAGCAAACGAAGATGTACAAATCTGAACATAAAGCATCAAAGAGTTGTTTGACACATTGAAATTTGATAAAATACAGAATATGCCATTTGTATGCATTATCAAATTAGAGAAAAAAAAGTTGTCAATGAAACGCTCGTATGAACACATACAGACACAAAATACATCTCCCATAGCCTCATAGAAGATAAGAATAATCTGTTCTATACATAGTGACTTAAGTTTGTTATCATTCAAACTGATAGGAACGTGAAAGAAGACAAGCTGATTAGTAAATAAAAGAAGTCAGTCTTTACATCATGAAGTTTTTGCTTATGGAGCAGTGAAAAGGTGAATAATGGTGCATCTTGTTAACTGGTTGTCTTATTTAATTATTATTTATCATTTGAAATGTATTGATTTTGTTCAAATTTCAATGATTAGCATAACTTTTAAAAGAAATAAAGTTTCCCTTAACCTTTAAAATAACCAGATTTGGTACATGTATATGGATCCTGCAAACAGGATCAACATTTTCCTTCTATGTTCTTGGACACGTTCCAAAATTTTCAAAATTTCATGTTTTTGCAAGTATTCAAATACTCATTAAAAACATTAACATCTATTGATAAAGTGCATACATTGATTATGATCATTATGCAGGAAGCTTCTGAATGAGAGCTATACTTATGTACAAATCAGGACGATAGCGATTCACCAGGGTGTTAACAAAGAGCAATTATTATTTTTGATCATAAAACTAATCTGGACGGTTTGAACTCAAGAAAAGTGGAAAATTATATACATGTAAGTACATGCTTTCTTACACAAAACAAAAGCGCTAAATAATCATGAAGTAATTAATAATTATACACTTTGACACAGGCTTGTTTAAGAGACTAATGAATAGTTCGTTTAGCTGCCAAGAGAGAAAATGAAGAAAATGTTAATATCACAAAATGTCCGGACTTTTTTCATCTAGTACATAGAGCAATTGCACCAACTTATGAGGTATCAATTTTTTCCAGTATTTTATCTACACAAATTGTCTAATAATCGTAAAATTTGAAAATTATCAAGTGAAAGAGAAAGATTCTTATTATTTTTTTCATGTAAATTCTTATATATTGGCTAAAATGAGTTTTTCACCTAAAGTTGAAAAAAAAGACACTGGATTTACTCTCAGTGAATACATTACGTCTTTAGCATTTACCTTCAATTTTGTTTGATTAAATATACATATAAAATCTACCGTACAGAAAAGGTGGCTGGCTAATTATGTAAACTATAACTTTATATAACAAATTCTAAGAATAAGTCCTGCCTTTTCTGAACTATCATAATAAAGTATTACAGAGTAAGTCATGACAAAGAAATACTATAAAATGATACAAAGTATATAGAAAAACAAAATGTCGTTATAGTACATGTATGTACATGTACTCTGATGAATAGAACGTTCAGCAAAATATGCTCTAGAAAGAAATAAGACAATATAGTGTGTAGTTTCATCATGGCACATGAGGAAAAAATTTTACCATACATTATCGCATTCCTCTATTCTGTTACTTAACACTGTTATAATTTCGATTTCACTTTCAATTGAAGCATTTTCATAGGCTATTAAGTTCAAACTTGATGATGTTATCAATTTGTGTAAAATGAAGTAGAATTAGACAATTTTGAATTTTGATATTTAATCCTTTTTTTGTATTTAAGTTTAAAGGTCTAAGGAAATGGATTGACATAATTGCTTGTAGCTTTATTCCAGATCCTTGATAATTTTGTATCACGTTACAAATGCTTATATTGAATAAATAAATCTTAAACTAAATGTATCTTTATTCCAGATGGTTTATCGGTTTACATAAAACTCAAGGGTGTAAAATCATCCGGCTTGTTTTATACTGTGGAAAATAGACGATTATTTGACGTCTTTGTCAAATCCAAAAGGGCAGTCCCAGAAATGACATCAGAATAAACAATGCAATGTCTATTTAACCTATGCATATACAAACAGTAGCAAGATAAGATTATTCATATCGGTCGATTTTCTTAAACAGTTACATGAAAAATCAACATTTCAAGTAATTTTTAAGAATACAAAACAAAATATCAAATCAACAGTTTCACTTGTAAAAATATTGACATGATCAGATGCTATATCAGTATGCATGTCTAGTCATCGAATCAATATCAAAATACGTGTACCTTGAGTTTATATAAATGTACTGTAACAAGTGTTTACTCGCATAAGAATATCTGTTCTTAAACTTTCAACAACTAACTGTCATAAGAAGCACCATGTGTGCCTTTAAACGAAGAATATAATACTTTGATGGAAAACAAATCATGCCACGTTTACAAAAATAAATCATGTTTTTTATCCACAGCACAATACTTATAAGTTATAATACTATTAAAATATTATAGAAGATTCGTAAGATAAAATTTGCAAGACTTTTCAGAGCTTACTTGACTACCTATAGAATGTACCGTATATGCATTCCACAATTATAGTAAGAGTAATTTTTCCCTATCCCTTTCATACATTTGTATATCACTTTTGACTCATTCTATGGTATGAGGTGAACAGCGCTACTCTATAACATTTTCAGTCACTGTTGGTTTTGTGTTGTATCGGGGTGAGGTACTGGTGAATTCCATGTCTCGTGTGAAACACCAGGATTTAAGTGTGTGATCACCACATGTACTGCTTGATATTTCTCCATCTTAGGTGGAATAAGGAACTTCTTATAGGAAACTTCATCACCAGGCTTGGGAACATACTCTCCATCCACACTACAAAGTATATCAGAGGGCAAAATATACAGTTACGTTAATAAATTTTTATCACCATTTGAAAAGCAGTATAGTATTAACCAAGCCAATGTACAAATGAAGATCTTGCTGACGTTTCATCCATTTCAATAGCATTAATATTATCTCCCTAATCTTTGCAGTGTTAATTTCTGTGGCTTAGATGACGGTTGACATCACCACATATTGACCTTTGATAATGGAAATGAACTTTTTTAAAGTTGTGTGTTGGTATTTAAAGGTAAAGGATATGCTGTGATTCCAATGTATTTTATACATATAATATTACCGGTAATTTGTACATCGCATAATTTATAATTATACATAATTATAATTATTATAATAAGACAAACACTACATTGACTGTTCAAGTTGGCACATAAATAATCGGGTTCAGAGGAAACCAAAATCTCTAATTCATAATAAAATGTTTTATATTAACATGATTGAGCTGTTACAGTAGTATCTGACCCTAATTATATTTGTTCAAATAAGTCCATGCTGAGTTTTATCTTTTTAACAATACTAGCCCATTGTATAGTTCTTTAGTCTATTTCCACTAGCCAAGCAAAATTTCTAGTAGCCCTGGGTCATAGGTTAGTTAATTCTTATGAAGAAATGAACCCTAGATGTAATAATAAATAAAGATAATCTTGTGACCTCATGACACAACTGTGTTGCATACATAATAGGACGGTATGTGCAGGCTTTCTACTCTACCTTGATGAAAAAGTAGGAAAAAAGTAGGAATAGTCAATGAAAAAAAGTAGGAGAAAAATAGGAAAAAGTAGGAATTAATAGCGGAAAAGTAGGAAATTTTCCATCACTTTTAGCGACAATTTTCAGTAAGTACGACACAAAAATCACAGTAAGCAATGATTGTAGACTGGTAATGTTCATCTTTGAGGAGATCACAGAGAGAAATAAGGACAGATTGATTTTTCATGCAAAATATACAGAATGGGCGAGCGAAGCGAGCCCGAAATTTTTTAAAAACTTTGAATCAGATGTTGATGACAAGTGAAGCAAATAATTTTCTACTTTTGAGATGAAAAAGTAGGAATAGTAGGAGGTTTTGATGAAAAAGTAGGAAAAAGTAGGATCAAAATTAAAAAGTAGGAAAAGTAGGAAATAGTAGGAAAAAGAAGGAACAGTAGAAAGCCTGTATGTGCATATATTAATTAAGGAGGTCCAGGATAGCCAGACTTAAACAAAGATCCTATCATTTAATTTTCCTAAAAATTGTAAATGTTAATAATTGAAACATAATTTTTCGACATGCAAAGTTTCGTCAATTTTTTACCGTTAGTTTTGAAGCTGCGAACATACATATATACCCATGGAAAGCCCCAAAATGGGCCGTAAATGTGACGTTAAAATTAACGCCTTTTAGGTAATAAAACCAGTTACAAATCTTCTGTAGAGGCAGAATATTACCAAGTTCTGTATTTTTTCATTGAGATATGACGTGGACAATCGGATGTGTATAAAATTATAAATGATCACTGAGACTTTTAAAAGAAATTGTCGAAAGGAGATGAATTTATGTATAATACCAGAACATCTTTGAGTTGTTCATTTTTGATAATAAAGTCCGTTTATTTAAAACCCTATCATTTTTTTTTCGTAAAAACTTGATATAATGTTCGTCATATGTCAAGTGAAACACCGATAAGTTCCTATTGAAATTTGATGGTCAGTTTTTAAGTTGTAGTGATTTTGTTATCCCCTCCCCTTATTTTTACGTTACCTAATGCTGACGTTCTTGCGAAAAAAGCGCCAATGTCGCCGTTTCTATTATGACGTCATAATTGATCTAGAGCTTTCCGATGGGGTTCTTTCGGTTACTGTTCTGGGCTCCCTTAAAATTAAGTAATAAAGTGAATATGACTTACTCTGAGATATGCACGAATAGAGGAGCTGACTTGTCATCTGGTATAATAAATCCATGCCCTTTCTGTCTGCAAAAGTCCTTCACAACCCCTTTCAGCTCTGGTCCATCTCTGGCTCTCTCAGACCTGAGATAATTTTTGTAAATCATCAAAATTTGTATGTATTTGAGGATTCATTTAGCATACCAGTATTAGGCAAAAATCTAACTGATCTTTTATCATACCTACATTTTAGTACATAGTGCCATATAAGTATGATATCCCAATACATGCAATATTATGAGGTGGACTAAGAAATACATGTACATTGTACTTTCAAGTTTCAACCAATAATGTAGCAGAAATAAGATGTTTTAAACTTTTTAATAAAATGTTGCAATACATGTAGGTATAAGCAAATTTTTAAACTGTAAAACATATGCAAATTTCAAGATATTAATTTTCTCTGTAGAAGAACGTTGGACATTCATACAGGCACTCTTCAAATCTTAACGGCTTTGGCACAACAGGACAAAGCTCTTTTTAAAAGTGTAGCATAATTTCTTATTTCTTTTGCGTTGAATAATATTGCGGAGAAAGTCACTGAGCGAGAAACATTTTGGTGAATGAATTTACTACCGGTACAATAAGGTTCAATTTTTAAAATTTCAATTTCATTGTATTTACAAGCTTGAACTTGTAAACTACTGCTTAAGTACAAACCTATGACATCAAAATGTGCATGTACATGATGTATGGAAAAACTCACTGTGAGTAAGTCCTAGTTCTTCTGGTAGGTATGGGACTGGGGACTAGAAATGTATGATGTCCACCTGGTGAACCAGCTAACTTCTCATTGTTCAGGGCCTGTGCCTGGGGTATGTCTCGTGGTGAAGACATCCTTCTAAATACTACTATGTTGGCAGTCAAATATTTTTCCTGCAAATGATATGAAAATTAAGAAGTGTATAAAGAAACTATTGCGATTTTGCATAATTTTGAGAATATTGAGGAAATTGTATAGAGATTTAAAAAGTTTAGATTTTTGACTGAAATTTCAAAAATCTTAAACGTTTCGAACTTTAAAAATTTTTTTGACTAAAAATGTAAACTTCCAAATATCCAAAATCACAATCATTGTTTTAGGTTTTTGGATTCTTAGAATTTTTAGATATTTTGAATTCTTACGTTTAAAACTTTAAAAAGTTAGAAAAGATTCTTTAAAGCATGTGGATCATTATGGGTCCGTGTAACACTTAACAATTCAATTTTCTAAAACGTTTTGGAATTTTAGATTTTTGATATTTTAACCAAAAACCTAAAATTTCAAAGTTTTGAAATCGTTTTGAGTTTTTAGAAGTTAAGAATTTTGACTAAAATTTCAAAAATCTATCACATTTTAAACTTTTGGAATTCTAGATTTTTGAGTGAAAACCTAAACTTTCAAATATTCAAAACCGTTTTAGACATTTCAGTTTTTGTATACCGTTTAAAATATTAAAACGGTCGGTTTTACACTTAACAATTCAAAATTTAAAAATATTTTTAAATTTTTGATATTTGATATTTTAAACAAAAACCTAAAGTATCAAAGTTTAAAATCGTATAGAGATTTTAGAAGTTTTGTTTTTTGTCTAAAATATATGTGAAACGTTTAGAATTTTTAGGATTTATGATTTTTGACTTAAAAACTAAACTTCCAAATATCCAAAATCACAATTATCGTTTTAGATGTTTGGAGTCTTAGAATTTTTATGTATTTAGAGTTTTTACATTCAAAAATTTAAAAAGTCAAAAGAACCTTTAAAGCATGTGAATAATCATGATCCTGATCATGATCGGTACAGATTCTGAATCAGATATTAACCATAGACTACCATAGTAAATATGAATATGGGAAGATAAGTTTGAGTATATAAATCCATAATGCCATAGATCAAGCAATTTTATCGCAGGAGACCAGTTGACTAATCCTCTACTACTATCTGCCATTTACTATTAATTCCGCATAATTAAGGTGAATTCTTTATATATTATCATTGAATAATCGTCTTATAATGATTTGTATGACCCCCCCCCCCCCCCCCCCCCCCCCCCGATCAAATGATCGGGAGCATGTTGTTTTTGTCCTATTTGTCTGTTTTTATGCCCCCGGAATCAAAGATTCGGGGGCATATAGTTTTTGGCCTGTCCGTCTGTTTGTCTGTTTGTCTGTTTATCTGTTTGTCTGTTTGTCTGTCTGTTTGTCCGAAAAACTTTAACATTGGACATAACTTTTGAATGGTAAGTGATAGGGCTTTCATATTTCACATGTGTATTCCTTGTGACAAGACCTTTCCATTGATACCAAAATTTTTGACCTCGTGACCTTGACCTTGACCTTAGACCTACTTTTCAAAAACTTTAAGATTGGGCATAACTTTTGAATGGGAAGTGATAGGGCTTTCATATTTCTCATGTGTATTCCTTGTGACAAGACCTTTCCATTGATACCAAAATTTTTGACCTCATGACCTTGACTTTGACCTTTGACCTACTTTTCAAAAACTTTAACATTGGGCATAACTTTTGAATGGGAAGTGATAGGGCTTTCATATTTCACATGTGTATTCCTTGTGACAAGACCTTTCCATTGATACCAAAATTTTTGACCTTTGTGACCTTGACTTTGACCTTTGACCTACTTTTCAAAAACTTTAACATTGGGCATAACTTTTGAATGGGAAGTGATAGGGCTTTCATATTTCACATGTGTATTTCTTGTGACAAGACCTTTCCATTGATACCAAAATTGTTGACCTCATGACCTTGACCTTGACCTTTGACCTACTTTTCAAAAACTTTAACATTGGGCATAACTTTTGAATGGGAAGTGATAGGGCTTTCATATTTCACATGTGTATTCCTTGTGACAAGACCTTTCCATTGATACCAAAATTGTTGACCTCATGACCTTGACCTTGACCTTTGACCTACTTTTCAAAAACTTTAACATTTGGCATAACTTTTGAATGGTAAGTGATGGGGCTTTCATATTTCACATGTGTATTCCTTGTGACAAGACCTTTCCATTGATACCAAAATTTTTGACCTCGTGACCTTGACCTTTGACCTTTTAACCCAGTGACCTCACATACATGTACTTAACAGAAAATAGTGTTCATACTAACAAAGATGCCACCGGGGGCATTCGTGTTTCACAAACACAGGCTTTATTCTGTCTGTTGTCAACTTTAACATTCGCCATAACGTTTGAACCATATGCATTAGAGATAGGGATGTCATATTTGGCTTGCATACTCAACTAATAAATCCCTTTCAAAGGACACCAAGGTCAATGACCTTGTAACCTTTACCATGACATTTATGCTAAATATAAAAATAGCATTTTCCGACTTTGTTGTCACCGTGGGCACATACACATCTTGTTTTTCTACTTCGTCTCCTTTCGTGGTGTGCTGTATTAATTGCGATCTTTATGACTAGAACTCTCCAAACTATCTGTTGACTTTTAAGACTTTTGAACGTAAAAACTCGAAAACTCTAAAGTTCAAAAAATCAAAAAACATAAAACGGTATTTGTGATTTTGGTTATTTGGAAGTTCAGGTTTTTAGTCAAAAATCTATAATTCTAAAAGTTCAAAACGTTTTAGTTTATTGATATTTCAGTCAAAAATCTAAACTTCTAAAATCTTTATACGATTTTAAAAACATTGATATTTTAGGATTTTGTTTCGAATATCACAGATCTAAAATTCTAAAACATTTTAAAATTTTGAATTGTTAAGTGTAAAACTGACTGTTTTAATATTTTAAACAGTAAACAAAAACTGAAATATCTAAAACGGTTTTGAATATTTGAAACTTTAGGTTTTTGCTAAAAAATCTAAAATTCCAAACGTTAAAAACGAGTTCATTTTTGAAATTTTAGTCAAAAATCTAAACTTCTAAAAACTCAAAACGATTTTAAAACTTTGAAATTTTAGGTTTTTGGTTAAAATATCAAAACTGTAAAATTCCAAAACGTTTTAGAAAATTGAATTGTTAAGTGTTACACGGACCATTATGATCCTATTGCGCTCACTAAAAGAAGGAGTCACAATTGATTCTGAATCTGAATCAGTTATGTGGGCTTGATGATAATCAAATTCAATTAACCGTAGACTACCATCCCACTCATCCTGCTACATTTTTCGGTACATAGTTTTCACACTCTTTGGCCATATTACATTGTTTAGATTGAGGATCAATCCAGTGCATCCAGCAGATTGATCTGTTCTTAAATGATGCTATTGAATTTGAAGACATTTAAATCGTAAATAGGAATATAGGGAGATAAGTTTAGTTTGAGTATATGAATCCATAATGCCATAGATCAAGCATGTTAATCGCAGGAGACTAGTTGACTAATCCTCACCTAATATCTGCCATTTACTATTAATTTCGTATAATTTAGGTGAAATCTTCATATATAATCATTGAATAATCGTTTTAGTATGACTTCTTATGATATCTTAAATTCTAAAACATTTTTAAATTTTGAATTGTTAAGTGTAAAACGGACTGTTTTAATATTTAAAGCTTTATACAAAAACTGAAATGTTTAAAATGGTTTTGAATATTTGAAAGTTGAGGCTTTTACTAAAAAATCTAAAATTCCAAAAGTAATAAATGTGTTACATGTAGATTTTTGAAATTTTAGTCAAAAGTCTAAACTTCTAAAAACAATTTTAAAACTTTGAAATTTAAGGTTTTTGGTTTAAATATCAAAAATCTAAAATTCCAAACGAAATTTGAATTGTTAAGTGTTACACGGACCCTTATTGAAGAATTCTATGTCAACATATATCATAAAACTTTTACAAAATTTATTTCTAATGCGACTTTCTGAACCATGATGATGTACGTTTATTTCTTACTTATTTCCAATGATTTTGGTATTGTAATACATGAAATTTATACACTATTTCGTGAATATCATGCTATGGGCCCCTCTAAATGCAGGTTTTCATCGATCAGTTGACAAGAATAGATTTTTTGGAAAATAGATGACCCCAAAACTAGGTCAAGATATGTTCTTAACACAATGATGTCACTTTCCCCAGCTCCCAAACAGACAACAGTTACAAACAGCAGGAGAAACAAACGCTAAAAATATACTTAGTAAAGTTATTTTGAGATTTCCTTTTGCATGTCGGTTATTTTTTTGAATATCTAGACGTCTGTATGAAGTATCCTAAAATTGTGAAAAAGTAACTCCAAGTAACTGAACTAGCAAATCGTTCGGAAATACCTTCAGTTCGGAAATATCTGCTCGACCATTTTGGGAAGGTCAAATCATTATAAGAGAGAAATCTTAACGTTTCAATATTAAAGGACACAGGAGTTATCACTGAATAACCTTCAAAATCGTCCGGAAACTGTTTCGACACCAGTAGAGGAAATTCGGGAAATATTCTTTTCTGTCAAGGCATTAAAAAGTTAAGAAGTGTATAAAACAACAATAATTAATACAAAATGATAAATAATTACAGGATAATGACATAAATATATTTAAAACAGTCGAATTTCATGAAACTGACAAAAATCATACCTACTTTCTTTTCTAAGAACGACAACTCTTGTCAAGGTCTATTCGAGTTACGTATTTTTCATTCTAACGCAACAAATCCCTTGCCCATGTGACTCTTTTAAAGACTTTTTAATCAAATAATTGAAATTATCTAGTTAAATGGTTTTAACACACCCAAACAATTCACAGAATTTTTTTGCATTACACTTCCTCTTGATCGTACATGTACTAATTAGTTGGGTAGTATGCCAACAAGAAAGAAAGTGTACATGAACGTCCGTCATTTGTTTCAGCAATACTTTCCTGAAATCGGTATAGGTCCAGCGCCTACATTACCAGGGTTTAAGGGGCGCATTTTGCCGATGCTGGGTAATGTGGACCAAAGTATACTTTTTGGAAAATATTGGGTCAGTGACGGGGGGAAGGGGGTTGGGCGGACGTCCCCACCGCACCACCACTGCGTGTAGTATTCTGAAACTTTTAAGGAGTTTCTAAAGTTCTTTTTGGTTATGGGAAATGCTGATTTTTTTATATAAGAAATTCCGTCATATTTTGTGATATCAAAAAAATTATTTTGTGATATCAAATAATCGAATTTTTGATATACCAAATTCGAATTTGTGATATAACAAATTTAATTTTGTGATATAACAAATTCAATTTTGTGATATAACAAATTTAATTTTGTGATATCACAAATTCAATATTGTGATATCACAAAATGGAATTTGTGATACATGAATCAAAAAATCGATTTTTTGATATCACAAAATATGACGAAGTTTGTGATATCAAAAAATCGAATTTGTGGTATCACAAATTATATTTTGATATCGAAAAATAGGGAAAAAATAGTAAAACGGCTGATACAAATGGATTTTTTGATATAAAAAAATGCATTATTTGATATCAAAAAATAGAATTTGTGATATCACAAAATTAATTTTTTGATATAACAAATTCGAATTTGTGATATCACAAATTCGATTTTTGTGATATCAAAAATCAATTTTGTATAATTGATAATCATTGTTATTTTTGATATCACAAAATCTTATCGAACTTTTGATATCACAAATTATATCAATCGATTTTGTGATATCTAAAAATGAGTTTTGATATCACAAATAATTTTTTGATATCAAAAATAGCAATCCAAGGAATGCTTGTGTCGCATGCGAAGCGGATTATTTCTTTTACTGAAAGCAGGTCAAATATCAAGGGCAAGGTCACTAGGTCAAAAATTATGTAATGTTTGAAAGGAATTTTCATGAGGAATACACAAGTGAAATAACAAAGCCCTATCACTTACCAATAACATGGGGGGATCCAGAAATTTTTTTCAGGGGGGGGGGGGTCCTAAAGTCCGAATTTTTTGAAGAGCAAAAAAAAAAAAAAAAAAAAAAAAAAAAAACGGAAAAATAAAAACATAGGTAATCACAGATTACGAAGCTCACCTCGTGACAGCAAAATTCAATTCAAACATATTTCTTAGTACATGTATATTGGCTTTTAAAGGCAAAACCACTCAAGCAGAAAAAGTAGGTCAAGGTCATTTTATGAAAGTTTGATCAAAGATACATCCAATAAGCAAGTTTGGTACATGTAGCAGTTATACTTTGCTCAATATTGGCTTTATAGAGCAAAATCACTCAAGCGGAAAAAGTAGGTCAAGGTCATTTTATGAAAGATTTATCAAAGATACATCCAATATGCAAGTTTGGTACATGTATCACTTATACTTTGCTCAAAATTGGCTTTTAAAGGCAAAATCACTCAAGTGGAAAAAGTAGGTCGAGGTCATTTTATGAAAGTTTGATCAAAGATACATCTAATATGCAAGTTTGGAACATCTAGCACTTATACTTTGCTCAATATTGGCTTTTAAAGGCAAAATCACTTAAGCGGAAAAAGTAGGTCAAGGTCATTTTATGAAAGTTTGATCAAAGATACATCCAATATGCAAGTTTGGTACATGTAGCACTTATACTTTGCTCAATATTGGCTTTTAAAAGCGAAATCACTCAAGTGGAAAAAGTAGGTCAGATGCTGCATCCGATGCATGGGTCCATCTCGGCATCCAAAGATGAATCACTTGTACAAGTTTGGTTACTGTAGCATCAGTACTTTGTCAGATACTGAGCTACCCCAAACTTCTTATCCAAATCATTCAAGCGGAAAATGTAGGTCAGATGCTGTATCCAATGCATAGGTTCACCTCAGCATCCAAAGATGAATCACTTGTGCAAGTTTGGTTACTGTAGCATCAGTACTTTGTCAGATACTGAGCTACCCCAAACTTCTTAACCAAGTCACTCAAGCGGAAAATGTAGGTCAGATGCTGCATCCGATGCATGGGTTCACCTCAGCATCCAAAGATGAATCACTTGTGCAAGTTTGGTTACTGTAGCATCAGTACTTTGTCAGATACTGAGCTACCCCAAACTTCTTAACCGAGTCACTCAAGCGGAAAATGTAGGTCAGATGCTGCATACGATGCATGGGTTCACCTCAGCATCCAAAGATGAATCACTTGTGCCAGTTTGGTTACTGTAGCATTAGTACTTTGTCAGATACTGAGCTACCCCAAACTTCTTAACCAAGTCACTCAAGCGGAAAATGTAGGTCAGATGCTGCATCCGATGCATGGGTTCACCTCAGCATCCAAAGATGAATCACTTGTGCAAGTTTGGTTACTGTAGCATTAGTACTTTGTCAGATACTGAGCTACCCCAAACTTCTTAACCAGACGCGGACACGGACGCGGACGCGGACGCGTGGGGTTATAGCATAAGCTCACTCAACTTCGTCGAGGTGAGCTAAAAACAAAACAAAAACGCAAGAAAATAAAGTTATTGATTGATGATAATCAGTTATGTCTCTAATTATTGATGAAATAGGTGACTGGAGAGCAATGGCGAGCTAACAGCTTAAAAACTTTTGAATTTTCACATCATAGTAAGTTGATTAAATTGATCGTCAGTTCTAATATGTAAATACAACAAACAAGACAGCGAGCCAGCGAATTTTTTTTATAGAATTCGAATAAAATTCACTATTCGTGTCTTTTTCAGTTTCTGTTCGTTTCCTTAGTGCCCTTGTTTATTGACCTAGGTGTAATGTATATGTGTCGTATATAGGAAAGCGCAGCATACATTTGATATGTAATAAATTCTGGCGAGCGGAAGCGAGCAAGAAAATTTTTGAAATACTGACGGCAAAATATTATCAAAATGAAAGATTTCTAATACAAATTCATGATATATTTTTCAAATATTATGACAACAAAAGGGGAATTGGGACTTAAATTTATGAAATATGCATATTAATAACAAAAATTTAGCAATGTTTCGAAAATTCCAGGGGGGGGGGGGTCCGGACCCCCCCCCCCCCCGACCCCCCCTCTGGATCCGCGCTTGAATAAAAAGATATAGCAAATCTGAGATTTTTTTAAAAAGTAGGTCAAATATCTAGGTCAAGGTAATGAGGTTAAAAATTTATGGTATGTGTAAAAAAAGTCTTTTATAAGGAATACACATGTGAAATATCAAAGCCCTATCACTTACCAATCAAAAGATATAGCAAATCTTAGATTTTTTTTAAAAGTAGGTCAAATATCTAGGTCAAGGTCAAGAGGTAAAAAATTATGGTATGCGTAGAAAGGTCTTGTCACAGGAAATACACATTTGAAATCTCAAAGCCCTATCACTTACCAATCAAAAGATATAGCAAATCTTAGATTTTTTTAAAAGTAGGTCAAATATCTAGGTCAAGGTCAAGAGGTAAAAAATTATGGTATGTGTAGAAAGGTCTTGTCACATGGAATGCACATGTGAAATATCAAAGCTCTATCACTTACCAATCAAAAGATATGGGGTGTGACACCCAAGTGTGACAGACAGACGGACAGATGGACAACGTACAAAGTGATCCCTAAGTGTCGCTATGCTCCGCAGGCGACACAAAAATTAGGGAATAAATAGTAAAACTGCGCCTCATACGCTTTCACTTCGTTTATACTAAATCATAGGTCATTTTTATCAAAGTATATATAAATAGTTATATGAGCCGATTATATTAAAATATTTGCTCGCTTTTTAAACCTATTGAGAATTATTCTAAAATCAAACACTAGAAAATCCAGGACGTCATACAAAAAATCCAGGACTAGGTACACTAAAATCTTGTAGACCAGTATTCGAATATTTTTCATTTTGGTCAGTAACAGATGATTAAAACCACAGGGACCTGAAGTTGTGTGACATTTTATCAGAATATTGAATAATTAAGGAGGGTTTGAACACCAAGATGGCGGCGGCATTATTTGTTTTCTCGCTCCAAAGGAAAAGTACAGTCTTAACTCCCTTAAAACATTTGATACTCAGATTGATATACGCATTTGAGTATCCTGGTGAAGTTTGAATAATTTCCGGCGTCATTTGAAGAAATTATGGCGATTTTCGAAATTTAGGACTGTGGGAGTTTTATCCATGAGCAAACCACGACGTCATTTCGACGTCATCGGGAAAAATGGCGTCGCAAACCTTCGCATTCAAAATGCAATAAAAACATTATTACTTAACGTATAGCATTGAAACTTAGCATGTATAAAATGGAAAATTAAATCTTCATCACAGTGAATTCGTTGACAAATTTACGTAACAGGAAAGCGGATGTCACTTAATTGAAAATGGACGATTTTGGAAGAAAAAAATGGAAAATATAAAGCCTTGTAATTTTTTAATCCTAAATTCAATTTTCCCCATTTAATCATGAAATAATCTCTGAACATTCTTGATAATTTTGATAGTTTTTGACAAAGATTCATCCACGGGATTCCTAATGATTAACTAGCAACTACAGTAAATTGGCTCGAAATTGCAATTTTTTAGGGACAGTGTCATCATTTATTCAAGTATCCTGCCTGTGTTTGAAACACAATTCCTTTTTTCTTTTCCATATGTAAGTGCAATATATTTATGGATATTTTAGAAGTTAAATCAAAATCAATTTCCAATAGCTTAACGAGAACTGTAATGACACGTTCAATATTATGACGTCATCAAGAAATTCACGAAAACGTCGATTAATGCATATTTCAAAGTCTCGTAGAAAATTTTCCTGTGGATAAAATCAACTGTAAGTCTGTATAGTCAAGGACAGACAAGAAATATATAATAACAGAAATTTTTAGAAAAATTGAATTTGGCGTCCAAGTGTTTAATACCTCCTTAAAAAGAATCAACTGACAACGAGTTTTTGTCTTTTTTCTTGCTGTGTGTTTCATTTAGCTAAATTAAACACACAGCACGAAAAAAAAGACAAAAACTCGTTTTCAGTTGATTTTTTTCAATCATTCAATATAAAATATCACACAACTTCAGGTCCCTATGATTAAAACATCATAAATACATGAAAACAAACCGAAAAAAAATGTCAAAATGAGCATTTCATGAAGTTTGAAATAATTTTATGACACAAAAAATCCTGGACATACACAAAAAATCCAGGACAAATAACACATAAAAAAAATCATCTCTCGTCAGGACACCTTACATGGTGTGACTTTAAGTGTAGTAAAAATCTATTTGTAGCTGATCACTTCCAAGATAAACAAATATTTCAAAATCTAATATTTAATATACGTCGATTTGTATGTATAAAATGAATATTTCCTCGAATTTTCATCAAAATCTATTCACCCGTTGCCGAGAAATCTGAATTTAAAATCTCAACTCGGCTTTTTCCCCCCGACTCGGACTACCACTTTTAGGGCTGTGTACCCTTCTCTCGAGTCCACAAGTTCTTCTACAATAACCAATAGTGACCTTCACCTTTGATATCAATAGATGTCATTCTCTCACCATAGAATACTTGCATAAAATGAAGATTGAAAGTAAACTGTGACCTCTACAAAATGTAAATACACAAGGTTTTTCTATCATGTTCATGATATTGTCATTTGCTAACTTTCAATTCTGAATAATTTAAAGTGAGCACATGACAACTTGTCATGTGCTCACTTTAAATTATTCAGAATTGAAAGTTAGCAAATGACAATATCCATTTATAGTTACCTTGACCTTTGATCTTGAAAATCAAGAGGTGTCCTCCTCTTACCATGGCCAACTTGCATGCAAAGCTTGATGAAAATTGAAAGCAAACTGTTCAGTTGCATCTACTAGTACTGTCCATAGGTATTGTCCTCTCACCATGGCCAACTTGCATGCAAAGTTTGAAGATTGAAAGTAAATTGTGACCTCTTAAGTGTCCACAAGGTTATTCTATGACTGACACCAATGACATTCATGATTTGACCTTGAAAATCAATAGGTGTCGTCTTCTTATCATGGACAACTTTGATGCAAAGTTTGATGAAGATTGAAAATTAAGTGTGGCCTGGGTGCTTATATTGACATCGTGGCCTTGGACATCTTATAATTACATGCAAAGTTTGAAGAAGATTGACACTGTGACTTCTTGAGTGTCCACAAGGTTTTTTTTGGAAGTGTTAACAAAGTTTTTCTACCGATATTATCGACCGGCCAAGGTGACCTTGCCTTGACAGGCGTCATCTTCTCACAATGGAAAACTTACATCATAACATGCGAAAATTGATGAAGATCGGAAGTTAACTCTCTACAAGATTTCATGGACTCCATGTACACAAACAATCCCTCGTCCTATAAGGCACGGTCCATTTGATATTCGGGGGGGGGGGGGGGGGGGCTTGGGTTTTTTTTCGAAAAAAATAATTTTGCTCTCAATTTTGATGAAAAAAATAAATTTGCTTATGGTGTGACAGAAAAAAATAATCTTGCTCTTACAAATAATCTGAATTTGAAGAATTACCATAAAATTTTCCGGCTCGCTTCGTTCGCCGCAGTTTTCAAATTGTATCAGAAATTTTTGGCTCGCTTCGCTCGCCATAGATTTCTATCAAAACATTATTTACTAATAGCATTTTAAGTTCAAATATTTGAAGATATCAAAAGTTATACATGTATGTTAATGAAAAAGGGTTTCCTCAAAAGCTTAAATAGATTACCAAATTATCAATATTTATGTATTGCTGTTAATACATGTTGCATGTAACCCATAGAGTCATGTTCTTGTAAGCTTGGAAGGAGAACTTCAGTTATTCACCAATCTACAATCTACATTTAAAAATTTGTCTAGGAGATCTTCCCCTCACACCCTCTTATACATGTTTTATACATGTACCTTATATAAAATATTGAGAATTGTATTGTAAAAATCTTTTATCTCTCTGTTTTTTTTTAAAGTGAATTGAATACCTGCATAAAAATAAACTAATTTATTAATATTTAGAGTTTTGAGTAAAAATATAAATAATTTCTATTGATAAAACACAAACATTCTTAATATGCGCATCACTTTGTTAAAAAAATTTCCTTGCTCCAACTTTGCCAGAAAATAATTATTTTGCCCCGGTCCGGGGCGAAAAAAATAATCTTGCTCCGACAAAAAACCCCAAGCCCCCCCCCCCCCCCCCCCCCTGAATATCAAATGGACCATGCCTAACACACAGATCTGTTACTATATCTCTTCAGCGACAAAGTTCCACAAGGGGAAAATAATAGCGAGGCGAAGCGAGCAAGCGGCCCGAGCCCGCTTGCTCTGAGCAAGCTTAAATGGTAACACTGTATGCATATATACGAAACAAGTGGAAAAATGATCGAAAATAAGGACGGACAGATGCATATATTTACGCTTCCAAAAAACTTCAACCAAGTATAGGCGCCACCACTTTTGAAATTTTCTAGATGAATCCCTATTATGTAGCTATTGTGCAGATTCGGTTTTTACAGAGTGTAAGAATCTTTTAAAAGAAAATAAATTAAATCAATGTTTCGTCTAATTCATTGCTCGTTCATGAAATGAGATGCGAAACTTTATTCCATGACTTTTCGTGTAGAATTCTACAAGACCATAATGCAAGTGTTGGGCAGTCATGGCTTACCTATACAGAATTACATCACGATAACGATTCTTGATAACATTGAATGTTCAAATCGTAGAATTATATCTGCCGAATTTTACTAAATAAACATAAGCATGCGCGGATCCAGCATTTTTGACGAGAGGGGGTCCAAAATTGTAGGACGTCTATCTATCATGTAGGTATTTTTCGGTGCACATCATGGGGAGGGGGGGGGGGCAACGTGTGCTCTAGGGATTGCTTTTTTGAGGGGGGGGGGGGGGGGATTGTTAGCTTTCCTTTCACGTTGAAGTTTTTTTAGATATGAAATATCAATTTGTCTTTGATTCGATCAACATGATTATTTTTAACATTGAATTTTTTACTTCTTATATCGACAAGCGGAGCGAGCCGCGAAATTTTTTATTAATTCACATTTTGTGTATATCTCATGAGAATAAATAGATAAGTCATTTTTCCAAGTAATCTGCCATTTTAAAATGTCAAAACCTTGAAAAGATGAGGAAGGTTACATCCTATGAAGTAAGGGACTGTTGAAAATACGACTTCATGAGGCCCAAGACAGTTATATAAAATTATTTAGTCAGAATCATCAAACGTCTTTTGTACCGTGGATATGATCCTAAAGTCACCAGACGGACACTAGGCTTGGTACTTGACCAATCTACAGTCTTGTACAAGCGCATTCTTGACTTGCACTCTGACTGACTGTGACGACGGGACTCGATGACGGGCCCTGTCCAAACCTCTTTAGAGAAGACAGGGCCCCGACCACCTGTCCTCTCTGAATGTCAGTCGGACTCCTCGGGTGATAACATACATGAGATCGAGTCGGCAGAGCACGGATTGTATTACGTACGCCCTCTTTTTATATCCATTTACATATTCACCTGTGTTGCTTGGGCCCTTGCGTTTTGCGGTCTTGTTTGTGTGTGGTCATCTGACAGTGAGGAGGTTGTTTTACACCACAATTGTACGTTCTTCGAGACCTCTGGGTGATCGGAAAAGTGGGAGGGTTGTGCGCACGTAATCCAGGATAACCACACCTTCTGCTATTTCCGTGGCAGATGGCCGTCCTAAGTCGGCACTGGTTGCCCATTGGTCTCGTTGGTTTATGTGTAGTCCTTTGTGTTTGATGTTTCAGTGCTGTGCGTTGACGTTCCTTGTCCCTTATGCGTCTCTTTCCGTGCTTGTCTGCTTTGTGTATATTTGCATTGGGTGTTTTGGGGTTTTGCTGTGGGCGCTACAACCTGGTGTTGTTGGAGATCCCCTCCTTTGTTTAGTATAAAAAATTGAAAATGATTAAGGAATTTTGCAGAAATAATAATTGTGTATTTGTAAATGGCGAGCGAAGCGAACCGAAATTTAAGGTTATCAAAGCCTTTTTATGCATTTTAGACCCCTTTCATTTAGAAATGGGCAAAAGCTGAACACCATTTCCGAAAATCTCAGGGGGGGGGGGGGTCCAGACCCCCGGTCCCCTCCCCCTCTAGATCCGCGCATGATAAGTGCAAAGTTTGAAAAAAAAAGAAAACCAGAAGGTTATCATTGATCATTTCAATTCTCTGTACGATGTTCATTTCGCGACAAAGTGCTGTTCGTTTCATTTTTCCTTATCGATGTATATTTCGCCGCGATGTGCTGTTCGTTTCAATCGATACAAGTGCTAGCCTGCAGGTGTGACCAACTTGTCAGTATTGAATACAAATTGTAACAGAGAGAACATGAAGTATCTTGGGACGGCTTTCGAATTAACTGATTGTCTGCATGTTATCTACTAGGTAAATAGACAAAGATTTATTTATTTCATCTATTTATCTATTTTAATTATTTATTTTCAATAAATTGATTGATATTGCCCATTCATCATTTGAGAATATGATACGTAAATAATATGCCCCCCTCCCCAACACACGCCAACTTATACGATATATCGAAAATGACTGCGCTTCGCTTCTAGGGCTTTGCCATAATTCATAATACATGTAATATTATCTTTGACCTGTGCATACAGGTACTTGGAATTTCCGTTTTATATTTCTGGTTAGATACTAATTAAGTAGACTTTCCGTTAGATCAGCTGATTGTACTTTCCACAGGCACATGTAGAAAGAGCGTCAATATCTGTATGGTCATAAGAGAATACTGGTATCTTATAGAGAGAGACAAGGCTTCCGACGAAATTTCAGCTAGAAGTAGCATTTCTGCAATTTTTTGCATTTGAAGGGCAAAACGAAGTATGACCATAAAGATTTATTTGTATACTTCCTAAAAACACCAATAATTCACCCAAAAAGATCTCATAACATAGCCTAATCGTCTACCTAAGTTGGACTGTTTTCTACTTTCTGTCTTGATTAGCTTTTCAGAATCATCCAAGTGTTTTACTTTGCTTACAGTAAGCAGATTAGCTTTTCAGAATCATCCAAGTGTTTTACTTTGCTTACAGTAAGCAGAGTAAAGCCTCTGAATGAATCAGTATTTGTCCAATCTGGCAATGGAGGTTCAAGACAGAAAGTAGAAAACAGTCCAACTTAGGTAGACGATTAGGCCATGTTATGAGAGTCTTTTTGGGTGAATTATTGATGTTTCAAGGAAGTATAAATCTTTATGGTCATACCCCATTTTGCCCTTCAAACATGACAAATGCAAACATTTCAGATGCTACTTCTAGTTGAAAATTCGTCGGAAGCCTTGTCTCTCTATACATATATTCCCTTACCTGTAAAGGGGTATCATACAAGATATTGACGCTCTTTCTACATGTGCCTGTGGTACTTTCCTTCATTCCTAAACATTAGACATACATGTACTCCTAGATCAAAGTACCGGTAACAAGGCCAAAGGTCAAGCTATAAATGGACATTCTTGTAACAAACAAAGATCATGTTATAAACAAAATTGGCATGTTGTATGTAAGGTACATTTGAAATATGAACATCCTTTCTTTTGAACAGCTTACACACAAATAACTGCTATAAAATATTATCATCTCCTAGTCAGTTTAATTTCATGAGACCAAATTTGGCCTAGTATAGTTTGTTCATCTTAGAACTGTGTGTATGTTGTCACGGTTATAACAAACAACTTACTAAAAAATCTTGCTTATACTGTAAATCCACCTTTATTTCAAATAGAATACTATAGAAAAATGGTAAAGAAAAATGATAAAGAAAGGCATACAATTTAGTAATGCCGGTACATGTAGTAACAAAGGTTTTCAAATCTACTTAAAAAAATGCAATGATCGCTGTGCGATATAAGTCCCCTACCGGCGGCAGAAATTTATGACTTGCATCTCTGTTCATCAGTTCATCTTCTGCAACAACAGCCAGGAAAAGTCTGGGAAACTGAATTCACGAAATTTGCTAAGTCCAAGTTAAACTCAAATCTGCATCACACTATAATGTATTCACATACAAAAAATCAGCTCATTATCTGCAATAACAGGCATGAAAAGGTCCGGAAAACTGAAAATTTCATGAAATTTGCCAAGTCCAAGGGCCATAACTCTTGTAAAAATAGGTCAATGAAAATCAAACTCAAACTTGGTCTGATTCACACCAAGATGTATTCATTTACCAAAAATCAGTGCATTATTTGCAATAGAACCAAAGAAAAGTCCGGAAAACTGAAATTTTCATAAAATTTGCTAAGTCCAAGGGCCATAACTCTTGTAAAATTAGGTCAATCGAAAGCAAACTCAAACTTGATCTGTATCCCATTGAGATATATCCACATACCAAAAATGAGTTCAATATATGCAACAACAGCGGAAAAAAGTCCGGAAACTGAAATTTTCATAAAATTTGCTAAGTCCAAGGACCATAACTCTTGTAAAATTAGGTCAATCGAAAGCAAACTCAAACTTGATCTGTATCCCATTGAGATATATCCACATACCAAAAATATGTTCAATATATGCAACAACAGTGGAAAAAAGTCCGGAAAACTAAAAATTTTCATAAAATTTGCTAAGTCCAAGGGCCATAACTCTTGTAAAATTAGGTCAATCGAAAGCAAACTCAAACTTGATCTGTATCCCATTGAGATATACCCACATACCAAAAATGAGTTCAATATATGCAACAACAGCGGAAAAAGTCCGGAAACTGAAATTTTCGTAAAATTTGCTAAGTCAAAGGACCATAACTCTTGTAAAATTAGGTCAATCGAAAGCAAACTCAAACTTGATCTGTATCCCATTGAGATATATCCACATACCAAAAATATGTTCAATATATGCAACAACAGCGGAAAAAAGTCTGGAAAACTAAAAATTTTCATAAAATTTGCTAAGTCCAAGGGCCATAACTCTTGTAAAATTAGGTCAATCGAAAGCAAACTCAAACTTGATCTGTATCCCATTGAGATATATCCACATACCAAAAATGAGTTCAATATATGCAACAACAGCGGAAAAAAGTCCGGAAAACTGAAAATTTCATAAAATTTGCTAAGTCCAAGGGCCATAACTCTTGTAAAATTAGGTCAATCGAAAGCAAACTCAAACTTGATCTGTATCCCATTGAGATATATCCACATACCAACCAGAAGTCTCTGACGAGACTGTAGCTCTCCTGGTTGTTTTTTCTAAAACATCAATTTCCTTTTTTTTTTTTTTTAACCAAGACCATAGGGAGCAGGCACTCTAACAAATTATAAGTAGCATGACAAAACTACATACCCATTATACTGCAACTATAATAGCACTCATATAATTCATAATATCCGAGATAAAGTATTTCTAAAAAGAATGTCACACCCATTTTCCAAGATCCTAGGGGCCAAGGACTGCTAGCTCAAATGAACTATCAATGACACATCAAGACTTGGATAAAGAATTAACTCCCCATCATAAATAGCTTTAAACAAGAAGAGAGCACAACTATATAGGAAAAATTACCACACCCATTTTCAAAGACCCTGGGGGTATAAGGCTAAAACAAAATATCAGGTGCACATCTATGCCACAGACCAATCATTGCAAAAAGAATTAATTCTACATCATTTATAGTGTCAGAGGAGTTGCAAGCACAAGATTACATTTACTTATATAGGAAAAAATGACCACACCCATTTCTGAGACCCTAAGGGTCAGGGGCTAAAACATAATAACAGGTGCACAACTAGACCAGAGACCCATAATATTGCAATAAGAATTTAGTCAGAGGAGTTGTGAGCACAAGATTACATATAGGAGAAAATGACCACACCCATTTCTATGACCCTGGGGGTCAGGGGCTCAAACAAAATATCAGCACAACCAGACCACAGACCCATCACATTGCAAAAAGAATTAAGTCTCCATCATTTATAGTGTCAGAGGAGTTGCGAGCACAAGGTTACATAGAGTTGTATAGGAGAAGATGACCACACCCATTTCTAAGACCCTGGGGGTCAGGGGCTCAAACAAAATATCAGGTGCACAACAAGATCACAGACCCATCATACTGCAAAAAGAATTAAGTCTCCATCATTTATATTGTCAGAGGAGTTGCGAGCACAGATTATATAGAGTTATATAAAAAAAAAAATAACAACACCCATTTCTAAGACCCTGAGGGTCAGGGGCTCAAACAAAATATCAGGTGCACAATTAGACTACAGACCCATCATATTGCAAAAAGAATTAAGTCTCCATCATTTATATTGTCAGAGGAGTTGCGAGCACAGATTATATAGAGTTATATAAAAAAAAAAATAACAACACCCATTTCTAAGACCCTGAGGGTCAGGGGCTCAAACAAAATATCAGGTGCACAATTAGACTACAGACCCATCATATTGCAAAAAGAATTAAGTCTCCATCATTTATAAAGTCAGAGGAGTTGCGAACACAAGGTTACATAGAGTTATATAGGAGAAAATGACCACACCCATTTCTAAGACCCTGGGGGTCAGGGGCTCAAACAAAATATCAGGTGCACAACTAGACTACAGACCCATCATATTGCAAAAAGAATTAAGTCTCCATCATTTATAGTGTCAGAGAAGTTGCGAGCACAAGATTACAAAGAGTTATATAGGAAAAAATGACCACACCCATTTTCTAAGACCCTGGGGGTCAGGGGCTCAAACAAAATATCAGGTGCACAACAAGACCACAGACCCATCATATTGCAAAAAGAATTAAGTCTCCATCATTTATAGTGTCATAGGAGTTGCGAGCACAAGATTACATAGAATTTAATGACCACGCCCATTTCATAAGACCCTGGGGGTCAGGGACTGAAACTAAATGTCAGGTGCTCAACTAAACCATGGACTAAGTAAAATGCAAGAAGAATTAACTTTCTATCTCTAACAGTTTCAGAGGAGTTGTCCGGACAAGATTACATAGAATTTAATGACCACACCCATTTTCCAAGACCCTGGGGGTCAGGGACTGAAACTAAATGTCAAGTGCACAACTAGACCATGGTCCAAGTAAAATGCAAAAAGAATTAACTTTCTATCTCTTACAGTTTCAGAGGAATTGTCCGGACAAGAATTGTTTACGGACAGACGGACAGACAGACAGACGGACAGACGGATGGACGCCGGACAAAGGATGATCGCATAAGCTTGACTGGTCTGAGACCAGTAGAGCTAAAAATGATTCAATATATGCAACAACAGCAAAAAAAGTCCGGAAAACTGAAAATGGGACAGACGGACAGACGGACAGACAGACAGACAGACAGACAGACAGACAGACAGACAGACGGACAGACAGACCGAGAGGAAACTAAGAGTCCCCTTCGGCTTTGCCGGTAGGGGACTAATTAAATGTGTTCCTGGGAAAGAAGCTACAATGTACAAATATATGCCCGAACCACTTTTTTTTATCATTTCCGCAAAATTCAAATTATCATATACAATGTATAATCAAAGCTCAAAGAAAGTCCAAATTCTACACATAAACAATATAACATTGTAGCAAATTAGTAAAAAACAAATTTTTAATTAATAACAGAAATTGAACACAAGGGGGCCACTGGGCCTATATTGCACTCCAGAAGCAATGTTATTTTTTTTTCTTCAATTTCCAGTAGCACACTTCAAGTTATTTCTCAGAGAATTTCCAATAATTTCATACACTGCTAGGATCTCTGTTCTATATAATGCTCCCAGTCAATAAAATCACAAACTTCATTGTCCTTAGGGGTAGAAAACTCCTTCTGAAAAGGAAAACTAGATACTCCCACTTTTAATTCCTTGTCATAGATGTTTAATTTTGGCTGTACTCTTTGTCTAAATTTTGATGTAACTTCTTCTAAGAGCCCATCTTTCCCAGGTATTCCTGTACAGAACATTTCATAATGTAACACCAGCCATAAGGCCTTTATTGCTGACGGTAGCAACTGTCCCCGGAAAAAAATTGGAATTTCGTCTGAGCATATAAGTACATCCAGCTCAGCATCGTACATTACCACACGAAAATGATGAGAAGAAATAACAATGTTTGGTATTAAATGATTATGAAACGATGGATGCCGTTGTCTCTGTAATGAAGCAAACACTATAGTCTGTGCTAAAGCTTGATCAATGACATGAGGGTCACTTGTGGACAGTTTAATTTCTGTAACACTGGATTTTCCAAGAATTTCTTCTTCCCCTTCCTCCTCGTCACTACTATTATCATCTGCAAGTAAATAATTACAGATTACAGATGAGTCAAATGATTGAAAAAGACTAAAATACGTATCAATATCAATATCTTCACGTTGGTAGTCAATAAATAAGATAGAAGTGCAAAAGGAATATCAGAAACAGTGATTCTAAATGGTTTATTTTCAAATCCTGTGCTTCATAGAATTTGAAAGTTCTGTTTGAAGATTTTAATACTATTCACACTAACCAAAGATTCACATTATTACATGCTTAACAACTTTCATCCCATTTCATATTTGTGACCAGTTAAGAAAACAATGTTACATATATAATAGTATAAATGGTGCATATTATGCATTTTTAACAGCAAAATAGAAATTTTTGTATCACAAATGTTAATTACTAGTAAATCATTTTTCTACATACATGTATGCCAAATTTGACCCTGTCCTTTTGACCTAGAAATATTTAGACATCGTCTCTCAATTCACTGTGATGTAGAAAGTGAAAAGCGAAAAGATTTCAAATCTACAGTACATGTATCGCTGTAACATACAGATATACTGGAACAGAGATATCAATTTTGAATTTTTCAATTTAAGGCATTTTGTGCCCAAACCAAACATGGGAACTTTTCAGTTGTTTAGACTTACAATCCATTTTCTGTCTTTTTGTAGGAATCACCACTGCATCAAATGATGATCCTGGTACTTGATGATCATCTGAAACAACAGTTGCTGAAGCAAAGGGTTCCTTCTCTTTTCCAGTAGACAGTAACATAATATCCGCAAATCCATGCCAAACTTCTTCATTTCCTGAAAGTTGAAATTTTAAAAGTACCCGGTATTATCAAAGCTCTAGATATTGAATCTTCATGGAGTGAACAGTTCTCTGCGAACTTTTTTTTTGCATAGATAATGCTAACAAACATTGCAAAAATTATGTACTACATTGTATATATTTCTCACGTGAACAACACAAACTAACTTCGAGATGATATATATTCCAAATGTCTATCGGGGATTACTTAACGTACATTATCTATTCATCGTTGCTGTATTTGCAGAATATTTGACCGATTTTTTAGGACAAAATGATACAATTTTCATGAAGAAATACATGTACATGTACTTTGTGTGTTGATGATAATTTGAATTACTAAAGTTAAACATCTGATGCAGATGAATAATTAATAATCTTTAGTGCACTGCTGATCTCCTCAACACATGTCAACTGTCCTGTAAGCAGTCACTAGTGATAAGCAATCAGACAAATTTTACTATCGGTTATCGGGGCACTATCAGAAACTAACTATCGATTGAGAAAAACCATGTACAAAACTAGTGAAATACCATTGAGGATGCGGCCTGTTTAACATACACATACACTGCAAATGTATAGAAATTCAATTTCAAACTAAAATCAACAATTTAATTTGTTTTTCTTGACCATTGTTATTTTTATACACTCAGTTTGATGTCATTTTGATTACTTTTCACGAAAACAATTTTGGTTATACGTGTAGTTACCTTTATCTCTGAGCGACAATCGATTGTCAATTTCAATATCGATTATCGAAGGTCTCACTTCGGAATGTTGTTCATTCCGGGGGTTCGCAACCGTTCCGAAGGGAATTCTCACGATTTGGCCTTCCCTTCTCGTCTTTGAGACTGAACAACTGTTAGGTACTTCTTTGATGTTTATTTCAACAATCTACTATGGAAAGTCGGCGACTATCGTCACATCACTAGCAGTTACTACATGGATGTGAGCATTTACATTCTAACTTGCATGCACGCACACACTTTTTCAATGGCATTTAACTTTTATGTGTTATAACTCATGGAAACTGTGCCACTGACTGATAATTTTCAAATACATAATATAAATCTCATTCTACCTATTCCTGTTGCTCCATATGCAACTGATGTTTTACATCCACATCTGCATTCTTTACCACCATTCTTCATACAATTTTTATTGATGATGAATGACTGACTTGGGCATAAAGGTCCAAGAAGATGTACAGCCAAAGCCTCTGCTAAGATTGTTTTCTTGCATTCAACATTGTCCATTTCAGCAATGATTCCAAGAATACTGTTCAGACACTTTGCATGTTTTTCTGCAAATATAGAATGAAATGTTAAATTAAAAGTATGGTACATGTATATACATAAAATTAAAATGTTATGTATAAGTTGATAATTCAATGGTCTAGGGAATGACTGAGATTGAATCACACATGTAGAATGTTGAATATTTCTTCTCAGGTTTTAACACGTTTAAGGTACCTGTATGTATTCTTTTACAACATAAGACTTAAAGTTCATAACATGCAGGGCTCTCTATCGGCCTGATTTGGGGCCAATATTCGGCCCATTCCCAATGCAAAATGGTATCTTTTTTCCCAATTTGTTGACTTCTTTTTCCCAATTTCAAACCTCATGGAAATTTCCTAAAAAAATGCTAAATTTCAAGTGAAAAGGCATCTAAATCTATCTATGTGTTTTCCCAATTTTTGGGAAAACACTGCTATTTTTTCCAAAGTCGAAGGCCCTGGCCTCAGTTCCAATAAAGCCTGTGTTTGTGAAACATGAATGCCCCCGGTGGCATCTTTGTTAGTATAAACACCATTTTCTGTAAAGTATGTGAAAGGTCAAGGTCATGGTCACTGGGTGAAAAATGTTTGGTATCAATGGAAAAATCTTGTGACAAGGAATACAAATGTGAAATATCAAAGCCCTATTACGTACCATTCAAAGGTTATGCCCAATGTTAAAGTTTTTGAAAAGTAGGTCAAAGATCAAGGTCAAAGGTAATAAATAGTGGTATCAATAGAAAGGTCTTGTCATAACAAATACACATGTGAAATATGAAAGCCCTATCACTTACCATTCAAAAGTTATGCCCAATGTTAAAGTTTTTGACAAAAAGGTATTATGTCAAAGGTCAAGCTCAAGAGGACAAAAATTTTGGTATCAATAGAATGGTCTTGTCACAAGGAATACACATGTGAAATATGAAAGCCCTATCACTTACCATTCAAAAGTAATGTCCTATGTTAAAGTTTTTGAAAAGTAGGCTAAAGGTTAAGGTCACGAGGTAAAAAATTTCAGGTATAAATGGAAAGACCTTGTCACAAGGAATACAAATGTGAAATATGAAAGCCCGATCACCTAACATTCAAAAGTTACGCCCAATATTTAAGTTTTTGAAAAGTAGGTCAAAGGTCTAGGTCACGAGGTCAAACAATTTTGGTATCAATGGAAAGGTCTTGTCAGAAGGAATACACATGTGAAATCTCTATCACCTTCCATTCAAAAGTTATGTCCAATGTTAAAGTTTTTCGGACAAACAGACGGACAGGCCAAAAACTATATGCCCCCCCCCCCCAATCTTTGATTCCGGGGGCATAATGAAAATGGGTGTGAAAGCCCTGACAAGTCTCCTTTTACCAAGAATTTAGTCATTTACTGCTTTAAATTCCAGGCTTGCACCAGTGAATTCTTGGAATAAATATTAAAAGGAGCTGTTAAGATAAGGCGTAGAATCTGCCCTGAAAAGTTGAAATTTCAAAATGCAAAAATTGAGAATCTTTTTCGGTAGAAATTTCAAGTAATTTGGTTCGCATATGAATCAGCTTTCAGATGGGATAATTCATGCAAAATAAGACCGTTATTTGGGTCAAAATAAGCGTTTTTTACACAGAACTCAATGGAAAACGGAAAAGTTTTATACAACATCAACCCCCCCCCCTCGCTTTACAATGCCACTTTCACCAAAGGTGTATATCAATCAAATACATTTTCTAGCCAAGTCGTGTTCTGAAGAGAGGGGGGGGGGGGGGGAAATGTCCCACAGGCGAAAAACGAAAAAAGGGGGGATGGATGACTATTTTTAAATTTGCCTCTAGAGCATTAAAGTACGTTATATTGTCGTCTTTATCTCTTTATATATGGAACAATCTATTCAGAGTGTGTTCCGATCAATTATTTAACCATTTGGAAGGAAATAAACGAGAAAGTTGTCTATTTCTGAACCGTGTGTATTTCACACCAGAAAGCTACATAAATGGCTGAGAAGAACGAAATAAAACTGTTTTTCAGTTTCCGGATTGCAGAGTTTGCCGATTATATTGATACAATAACCTCAAAGTTAATTTTGCTTATCCAATTTTGACATGAAAAGGTAACAGAAGCATAATAAATGTAAAAATGTGTAAAATAATGCATTTTTTGTGCATTTTCGATCGATATTCAACGTTTTCCGTCATCTATACCCCTACCTCTTCAACCCGTAATTACAAATGTATAACATCTTTCACCAAATTTATTTGAATAAAATACCCACTAGGAATCTTATATATATTTTATATTTTTATTCTTACCAACTTTTATCTAAATTGGAAGGACAGCGCACGAGAAATAATCAAGTGATTTCAGGGCTAAATCCGGCCCTTATCTTAACAGCTCCTTGTGGTTTGCTCTCTGACAGAAGTACATTATTTTGTAAATGTACATTTGTACAATTACAAACCAGTCCAAGTCATGGTATCCAAGTTTAAGACAGAATGTAGAAAGTCTTTCAAATTTGTTTTTTAACCATGTTAACTGTCAAATAGTTTTAGACTCATGCAATGCTTTCAGAAATATTGTACACTTGTTTCAAAATATGAGTTTGCACTAGATGAAAAGAAACAACTTTTTGGCCCTTAATAAAGGGACCCAATGAATCCAAGGGCACTTTTCAATGAAGCATAAAGTTGAATGAGATTAAAGTTAAACCCAGTGTCGGATCCAGCACCCCCTTGGAACAGCAAGATGCCCCCTTTCCAAAAAGCACTTCTGGTCGAGTACATCTTATTGCCGTCACATATTATCGCCACTTCATTTATATCTGCGCATATTCTTGACGTAGGAATTTAATTTTTTCACCATAATAACATCTTTGAAACACGAAACGGTATACAAAATTTCAAATAATTTCATAATCATAATCTTCAAATACTGAATCTTATGATAGAAAGTCTAAATGTATTTCCCCTGCCTCTCTGGAGAAAAGGTAGGTAACTTCATCGTCCTATATCTCTTTGGTTTTTTAAATCTTTTGTATGAATTTTTCACAGAAGAGAAGAAGAAAGTTCAAAGATTCAAATAATGTCAATTTTGTTGAAAAAGTGTACAATTTTCAGTAAGAACAGGTGGAGGTGGGGATGATATGTACGCTCCCTTCTTTTCAAACTTGGCCCAACCCTTGTGAACGAAGTTTTCTTCCGCATAATATTTCTTCCTCCTGGAAGTTTTATTATTATAATGAAATTTCCTAGGATTTTTCATTATAGAATATTTTTTCCTTGTCCATAATACTTTTTCCACAGTCCTTTGGCAAGTGAAAAAAGAGTAAAACATCAACAATTTTCATGAAAACGTTTCTGTCTATATGGCGGAAACATTGTTATGAAAATTGTTGATGTTTTACTCTTTCACTACCCAAAGGACTACTTTTTCTTTGAAATGGAAGAAATATTATATGTAAGTATCATGTGTAATATTTTTTCCCTCTATGCTTCAAATACATAAATGACTGACTTACAGATATTTGCTCATAATTTAAACATTTCAATAATTACAGTAACATGGTTAGCTTACAGGAATAATTCTGTGGAATGGTTCGTATGTTCATATGTATTAATAATATAGTTATCTTTTCAATTTTATTAAAATAATTTTTAAACTTTTTAATTTTTTTTCTACAAGTAAAACACTCTGCTATTGGAAGAAATAATATGGGGATCAAATTCCCATGCTATACAGTACATGATTTTTGAAATTTATTATTTCTTATTTTGAATTCGATGTTTAAATAAGGTAATTCATTATAATATTTTTTCCAGTGACAATCATTAATCTATTATGCAAATATATGAAATCCTTATTTTTGTTCTGTAAGATTTTACCATGGTACTAGTATCAGAACTTTTATTATGAACATGAATAAAATTCCAGATGGAAGTTTTGTTATGTAATATATTTTCCATGGCACGAGAACTTTTACTATGATCATGGAAGATTCATTACATAATAAAATTTCCTTTCGGAATTTTTAATACATAATAAAAGTTCCTGGGAAAAAATATTATATGATAAAATTTCTAAGGAATAAATATTATGCTGGAAGAAATATTTCATCACACCCTGACATTCACAAATTCCCAATAAACAAGAACAGATCATCACTGACATCAGATGAAATGGGTGTCGAGTGTTCTTCTTCCTTCTGTGCAAATTCCATGGAGAAATACAGATTTTAAAGCAAAAAATATTGAAAAAAGTGGCGATAATATGTGCCCGACCAGTTGAGGTTCTGGAAATTCCCAGAACCTGGAAGTAATCTTCAGTGCGGTCACACTAATGAACGCCAAGAGAGTAATGAATGCCAAGACTACGCCAAGACACGCCAAGGGCTATATAAGACAATATATTATTGATTTTCCTTCATAAACATGTATTATAGTATAGATTTTAAACATTACCAAAATATCTTTCGAAATTATAAACGTATTATGTTTATTTTCTACATGTGAATATCTGTGTCAAGCAAACAACTTGAAGTCGCGGCGCCATATTGTTTGTTTATACATGGTAGCTCCTAGTAAAGTTACCTGTGATTGTCTATAATGTTTGAAAATAATGTTTAAAGCCAATAAATGGGAAAATAAAAGCATTGTTATGCTGGAAAAAAAAATCAATCATTTTCGGAAGTGAGAAATTTTGAATGGTTTTTATTTATTTATTTATTTTTTATTTTACTGTTTTTTTTTTTGCAAGTATACAATTTTTTTACGTTCTGAAGTAGGGTTCTGGAAATTTAAACTTGCCCATTTTCATGAGAATTTTTTTTTGTTGGAGGGGGGGGGGGGGGGGGGGGGGGTTGGGTTAGAGGAATATGGGCTATGCATTACCCAGAGATGGGAGGGGGGATGGCAATGAAAAAAATATTTGTTTGTACTTTTTTTCTCAGTTGTTTATTTCAATCATATATCATGTTTTTGAATTATCATCTTTATGAATTGTGAATAAAATGTTACATGTGTGAGTAAATGTTCACATACATGTACAATAAAACTTCATGTGTTCCGTTGTTTTTATATATTCAATTTATTTTAATCTTATTTATAACTTTTTTTTGTGCGATACAAGTCGCAGAGTTAACGTAAATACGTAAGTTAGTATTCTGCCTTAAAAAAATTGCTGTGATACTGCAACACAAATTTTACTATATTTCAATTCAATTTTTGATAACTTATAATTAGACATTGAAATTATTTAATCAAATTAGTGCTCATATGTCAAGAATATTCAACTTCAATTTATGACACCTCAATAATTACTTCGTAGGCTCAATTATTTAATTAGCAAACAAGGTAGTAAGCTGTTAATTAGACGAAAGCCGTTATACTACAGTTCATTTTGATCCATGATCAGATGAAGCCGACGTAATTACCTAATTATAGAGAACGTGTATAAATATCACCCGATTCTAATTCTCATCACATTTGTTTTTTTTCTATCCTCTTATGTTCTTATCATAAAGAATTATTAGAAATGTTTTAGCTGTAAAATTTTGTATATATCATAAAACCATTGTTCATAGTGCTTTTTATAAATAGTAGCTATAGTTGTTAAATTTGGTGATTTTTTCATAGTGCTTTATTTTGCAATAGTAGCTAGTTTTGCCTTTTTGCCTGTATATCTAATGGGAGTATTCTAGGGATTGATAGAACCTTCAATTTGGCACCATGTTTTGTAACAAGTATTGTATACCAAAATCATAATTTAATCAGAAAGGGTACTTCTACCGCCCCAATTATGATGGGTCCTGCTTTTCTTCACTGGGATGCACACTATCCGACATATAGTGACTTTTTGTCAAAATTTCGATCGGCTCTAGGATTTTCATTTTCCTACGGATGAAATCGTTTTTGGAACTGACGGGGAAATTCCTCTTATTCAAGCCATACAAGCATGTTTTCCGACTGCTCAACATATTCTCTGTACAAGACATTTAGAAGAAAACGCACTTAGAAATTTTTCGTCTCAAAATGTACCTGAAAAAACACGAAATGAAATCATACGTAAAATTTTTGGAACATCAGGGTTATTATCTTCATCATCCGTGTTTCGTATTTAGAGAGGGAACAAGAAATTCTTGAAGAGTTTGGGCAAATTGCAGGAAAATATCTAAGTGACAATCTTCTGCCGACACTTAAAAACAAAGTCTTTCTTCCAAGTCAGGCTAACTCCAAAATTCCTCGAAACTGGAAAAACAACAATTGTGAGTCTATGAATCATAAAATAAAGTTAATGGGTGAATGGAAAGTATCCAAACTTCCAGCTTTAGTGGAACGTCTTAAAGACATTCATGAAAGTCAACTTCTGGAAATTCGGGGTGCTCTACATGGACGAGGAAATTTGGAGTTAGCCTCACACGCACAACATCTCAAAGTGACACACAATGCTTGGACATGCCTCTTCAGTGTATTGATATTTTGTCATATCCAGAAGAAAAATGGAAGAGGAAACTTCAAAAAAATGAAGTTTTGTCTACTTTGTTGTATCGGAATAAGAATTTACCTTTATCAGTCATATATTTTTGCAAGACATTCGCTGCAATTTTTGTTTTCTCATCCAATCTAACATCGCTTTTGTTGTTGCGATGTAAAACTTCGAAACCTCTTCGAAACACACTCGAAAAACGAACGATTACGGGGACATTTGGGAGATTTTCGTCTTCTGCAAAGATAAGTTCTGGATTACATTTTGCTTCTGTAAGTGGGCAGCTCGTAACACCATTACATCCAAGCCTCAAACGAATGAAAAAGAACTTAAATTTGGCGAGACCAGCTAGCAGAACGTCGATGTCCGCCATATTGTTTTTAGTAAGTAGACGATTCGTCCACACATTAAATCGTCCGCATGCTTTTTCGTTCAGTCAAAAAATGTGCGTCGAATTAGGCCTACCCAAAAATATTGTTTCTAAATTTATGATTTTTTACGCAAGCTATTATATATGCAAAAAAATATAAGAGTAACTTTTGGCGGAAAAGGGAGGCACGGGTCCCCTGGCCCCCACAAAATACGCCATTGGGAAGTCGCCCTTCTAGAAAGGAGATTTTAAAAAATAATCTTCGAAGAAGGGAGATGAGATTCAAAAGATAGAGACTCCCTCCTAAAGAGGGAGACTTCACAGGTATGAGAACCAACAAAGAAGGACAAACAAGGACACTATTGAAATACAAAGAACAACTCAAAAAAAAAAAATGGTAGGGGAAGCCTACTCTGGAGATTTGGTACACTTTTGCAGTTGGTTTGGTTATCCGAACCATACATGCACGGAGTGCACTCCCACTTTCCAGAATACATACATGTTTACAATGACTTTCAAACTCACGACAGTTGTATATTCAAAGAGCATTTTTAAAGCACTTTAAAACATGACAAACGTGGCGATGATTTAAAAAATACGCACGCATGGACTCTTTGTAACATAACGACTATATTGAATCGTTAGACGTTAGTACTTCAGACAGTGCTTGTATTTTAGATTTTTTTTTCATTTTCGTGCATGAACATCAACGGCGGGTGCGGCTAGCCAAACAGGGGATGCTTACTCCTCCCGGGCACCTGGTCCCACCTCTAACTTGCTTGGGGTCCGTCGATGCTCAATTGTGAGTGCTGTTGAGATTATCGTCAGGATCTTCTTAAACTCATCTGTATGAATAAAGTCACATCTACTTGAAGGGAGTTCGACTAATGTTTAATCATCCTAGAATTCCATGGAGCCAACTACCAGAAAGGACAGGCGATCAGAGATCTATGATGGGATTTAGAACAGCGTCCGAACAGAGTCCTTTCACCAGAGTTGATCGGTTCACATTGTGTGTGACAATGCCTGAAAAGATGCTGTCCCCAACATGATGCATAGTGTTCTTTTGAGTTTATATTCCATATATTTACATTGCAAGTTGATTTCCTTTGTTAAACGCCTATTCAATTTTGACGTTCATTTCACGATGAACACAGATTGGCCCCAATCACATAACGTGCGCGCAAGAAGTTCAAACAGTGGGCGGGGCTTACTGATGCTGAATTTGCGATCAGGAGGAGATTCCCAACATGTGTAAGGGAATGAGACGATATAAAAGAGAAGAAACAGACGGGGACAACCAAAAAAAAAAAAATCTTTGAAACCATTGAAATATGTATAACAACTCTATGTACGTGTATATCAGCAGTTTCCACAGAGTTTATGCGTACTTAAATGTAGATGGCGCTACCGAAATCAATTTATGCGGCGCTGACTACTCTGATATTATAAATAAGGTTTTATTCTCTTTAAACATGTTAAATTGTTTATAAAAAAGTTAAAATTCATCAGAAAAACGTTTTAGCAGGTATTTACAACGTTGTGAAAACGTTGTAATAGTACATTTTCATATGTGAATTTCCACAAAATGTGACACATGTACTTGAATGTAGATGGAGCTACTGAATTGAATTTATGCAGCACTGACTTGTAAATAAGGCCTTATTCTCTTTAAATTGATTACAAAAAAAATTCAGACTCATCGTGAAAACATTTCTAAAATAAAAATTATTCTGTAATTTTTAATATAAAACCATATATTTTGGTCCTTTGCAATGGAATATTTCTTGCTCTTCCTGGTAGGGAGAATTGACACACGTGAAACATTTAGATCTTAATTTTCAGTTAATTTGTATAAAAAAATTCAAGGATGTTTTACATATGAATGTTTCTGAATGTAAATATAAGGAATTAGTATCTTATTTTTTGCGTTCATGGCTTTTACACTCTGGTTCGACAGGCGCAAATCTCGTGAACCGCGAAGCATTAAAGGTGATTATTTAAGGTTTCAGTGCATCACATGATAAATCCTTGGAATTCCATTCGTTGAGCACGCGGATACAATGTGAAATCAGTGAATCACATGATAAATCCTCTGAATTTCATTGGTTGAGCAGTAATAAACACGCGGGGACTATGTGAGAATAGTGCTTTTGCTTAACAGAGTTGTACATAACGTCCCCCAGCAAGTATTATGACGTAATGAACAATGCAGGGAAATAAAGAACATTTTTCTTTGATATCTCAAGTAAATTGCAATTAATTATTAATAATTAATACTACAGTCATGTGATGCACTACATCCGGCATTAATGTCCGTTAATGCTGCTTTAAGAAGGAAAATTGTGCTTTTTCTGACACTGAGCGGGCACTATTCATATATATATAGCAATACAGATGATTTCAGCTGTAAATTTTCATCATTATGGCAACGCCGAAGGGACTCTTAGTTTGCGCTCGGTCTGTCTGTCTCTCCGTCTGTCCCTCCGTCTGTCCGTCTGTCCGAATATCAGTTTTCCGGACTTTTTTCTGCAACGGATGAATATATTAAGATGAAATTTGATACACAGCTTGGTCTTGCATAGTTACAGAGCAAGTTCGACTCTCCTCATACTTGACCTACTTTTAGAGGAGTTATGCCCCTTGATGACTTGGAAAATTCAGTTTTTGTCAGTTTTCCGGACTTTTTTTTCTGCAACAAATAGAGATATTCAGGCGAAATTTCATACACAGCTTAGTCTTGGATAGTTACAATGCAAGTTTGACTTTCGTTACGCTTGACCTATTTTTCGAGGAGTTATGTCCCTTGATGAGTTGGGAAATTAAGTTTTTGTCAGTTGTCCGGACTTTTTTCTGCAACAAATAGAGATATTCAGGTGAAATTTGATATACAGCTTGGTCTTGGATAGTTACAGATCAAGTTCGACTTTCGTCATGCTTGACCTATTTTGCGAAGAGTTATGCCCCTTGATGACTTGGAAAATTCAGTTTTTGTCAGTTTTCCGGACTTTTTTTCTGCAACAAATAGAGATATTCTGGTGAAATTTGATACACAGCTTGGTCTTGGATAGTTACAAAGAAAGTTCGACTTTTGTCACGTTTGACTTATTTTTCGAGGAGTTATGCCCCTTGATGACTTGCACAATTCGGAAATTCGGGGTGCTCTACATGGACGAGGAAATTTGGAGTTAGCCTCACACGCACAACATCTCAAAGTGACACACAATGCTTGGACATGCCTCTTCAGTGTATTGATATTTTGTCATATCCAGAAGAAAAATGGAAGAGGAAACTTCAAAAAAATGAAGTTTTGTCTACTTTGTTGTATCGGAATAAGAATTTACCTTTATCAGTCATATATTTTTGCAAGACATTCGCTGCAATTTTTGTTTTCTCATCCAATCTAACATCGCTTTTGTTGTTGCGATGTAAAACTTCGAAACCTCTTCGAAACACACTCGAAAAACGAACGATTACGGGGACATTTGGGAGATTTTCGTCTTCTGCAAAGATAAGTTCTGGATTACATTTTGCTTCTGTAAGTGGGCAGCTCGTAACACCATTACATCCAAGCCTCAAACGAATGAAAAAGAACTTAAATTTGGCGAGACCAGCTAGCAGAACGTCGATGTCCGCCATATTGTTTTTAGTAAGTAGACGATTCGTCCACACATTAAATCGTCCGCATGCTTTTTCGTTCAGTCAAAAAATGTGCGTCGAATTAGGCCTACCCAAAAATATTGTTTCTAAATTTATGATTTTTTACGCAAGCTATTATATATGCAAAAAAATATAAGAGTAACTTTTGGCGGAAAAGGGAGGCACGGGTCCCCTGGCCCCCACAAAATACGCCATTGGGAAGTCGCCCTTCTAGAAAGGAGATTTTAAAAAATAATCTTCGAAGAAGGGAGATGAGATTCAAAAGATAGAGACTCCCTCCTAAAGAGGGAGACTTCACAGGTATGAGAACCAACAAAGAAGGACAAACAAGGACACTATTGAAATACAAAGAACAACTCAAAAAAAAAAAATGGTAGGGGAAGCCTACTCTGGAGATTTGGTACACTTTTGCAGTTGGTTTGGTTATCCGAACCATACATGCACGGAGTGCACTCCCACTTTCCAGAATACATACATGTTTACAATGACTTTCAAACTCACGACAGTTGTATATTCAAAGAGCATTTTTAAAGCACTTTAAAACATGACAAACGTGGCGATGATTTAAAAAATACGCACGCATGGACTCTTTGTAACATAACGACTATATTGAATCGTTAGACGTTAGTACTTCAGACAGTGCTTGTATTTTAGATTTTTTTTTCATTTTCGTGCATGAACATCAACGGCGGGTGCGGCTAGCCAAACAGGGGATGCTTACTCCTCCCGGGCACCTGGTCCCACCTCTAACTTGCTTGGGGTCCGTCGATGCTCAATTGTGAGTGCTGTTGAGATTATCGTCAGGATCTTCTTAAACTCATCTGTATGAATAAAGTCACATCTACTTGAAGGGAGTTCGACTAATGTTTAATCATCCTAGAATTCCATGGAGCCAACTACCAGAAAGGACAGGCGATCAGAGATCTATGATGGGATTTAGAACAGCGTCCGAACAGAGTCCTTTCACCAGAGTTGATCGGTTCACATTGTGTGTGACAATGCCTGAAAAGATGCTGGCCCCAACATGATGCATAGTGTTCTTTTGAGTTTATATTCCATATATTTACATTGCAAGTTGATTTCCTTTGTTAAACGCCTATTCAATTTTGACGTTCATTTCACGATGAACACAGATTGGCCCCAATCACATAACGTGCGCGCAAGAAGTTCAAACAGTGGGCGGGGCTTACTGATGCTGAATTTGCGATCAGGAGGAGATTCCCAACATGTGTAAGGGAATGAGACGATATAAAAGAGAAGAAACAGACGGGGACAACCAAAAAAAAAAAAAATCTTTGAAACCATTGAAATATGTATAACAACTCTATGTACGTGTATATCAGCAGTTTCCACAGAGTTTATGCGTACTTAAATGTAGATGTGAATTTCCACAAAATGTGACACATGTACTTGAATGTAGATGGAGCTACTGAATTGAATTTATGCAGCACTGACTTGTAAATAAGGCCTTATTCTCTTTAAATTGATTACAAAAAAAATTCAGACTCATCGTGAAAACATTTCTAAAATAAAAATTATTCTGTAATTTTTAATATAAAACCATATATTTTAGTCCTTTGCAATGGAATATTTCTTGCTCTTCCTGGTAGGGAGAATTGACACACGTGAAACATTTAGATCTTAATTTTCAGTTAATTTGTATAAAAAAATTCGAGGATGTTTTACATATGAATGTTTCTGAATGTAAATATAAGGAATTAGTATCTTATTTTTTGCGTTCATGGCTTTTACACTCTGGTTCGACAGGCGCAAATCTCGTGAACCGCGAAGCATTAAAGGTGATTATTTAAGGTTTCAGTGCATCACATGATAAATCCTTGGAATTCCATTCGTTGAGCACGCGGATACAATGTGAAATCAGTGAATCACATGATAAATCCTCTGAATTTCATTAGTTGAGCAGTAATAAACACGCGGGGACTATGTGAGAATAGTGCTTTTGCTTAACAGAGTTGTACATAACGTCCCCCAGCAAGTATTATGACGTAATGAACAATGCAGGGAAATAAAGAACATTTTTCTTTGATATCTCAAGTAAATTGCAATTAATTATTAATAATTAATACTACAGTCATGTGATGCACTACATCCGGCATTAATGTCCGTTAATGCTGCTTTAAGAAGGAAAATTGTGCTTTTTCTGACACTGAGCGGGCACTATTCATATATATATAGCAATACAGATGATTTCAGCTGTAAATTTTCATCATTATGGCAACGCCGAAGGGACTCTTAGTTTGCGCTCGGTCTGTCTGTCTCTCCGTCTGTCCCTCCGTCTGTCCGTCTGTCCGAATATCAGTTTTCCGGACTTTTTTCTGCAACGGATGAATATATTAAGATGAAATTTGATACACAGCTTGGTCTTGCATAGTTACAGAGCAAGTTCGACTCTCCTCATATTTGACCTACTTTTAGAGGAGTTATGCCCCTTGATGACTTGGAAAATTCAGTTTTTGTCAGTTTTCCGGACTTTTTTTTCTGCAACAAATAGAGATATTCAGGCGAAATTTCATACACAGCTTAGTCTTGGATAGTTACAATGCAAGTTTGACTTTCGTTACGCTTGACCTATTTTTCGAGGAGTTATGTCCCTTGATGAGTTGGGAAATTAAGTTTTTGTCAGTTGTCCGGACTTTTTTCTGCAACAAATAGAGATATTCAGGTGAAATTTGATATACAGCTTGGTCTTGGATAGTTACAGATCAAGTTCGACTTTCGTCATGCTTGACCTATTTTGCGAAGAGTTATGCCCCTTGATGACTTGGAAAATTCAGTTTTTGTCAGTTTTCCGGACTTTTTTTCTGCAACAAATAGAGATATTCTGGTGAAATTTGATACACAGCTTGGTCTTGGATAGTTACAAAGAAAGTTCGACTTTTGTCACGTTTGACTTATTTTTCGAGGAGTTATGCCCCTTGATGACTTGCACAATTCAGTTTTTGTCAGTTTTCCGGACTTTCTCCTGCAACAAATAGAGATATTCGGGTAAAATTTGATACTCAGCTTAGTATATATAGTCTTGGATAGTTACAGAGCAAGTTCAACTTTCGTCACGCTTGGCCTCTATTTCGAATCGATCAAGCAGATAAAACCTCAGAACTGAGCTGCACGGTTTAATTAAAACTCGTGTTTAATTGAAGAGTAATTAAGAGGCAGAGTTGCAGGACATAGATATATGCCGCCGGTAGGGGACTTATATCGCTCAGCGATCATAACATTTTTCATTTTTAAATTTATCTTGTCTTAAAATAAGCACCTTTGAATCTTGTATAATCCATTTAAGTTTTCTTTGAACAATTATTCCGTATAACTTCCAAAATTATAGTTTTAACATATCCCTGCATGTCTCTGAGTAGTAAAAACGAATGATTAGTTGCACATGCAGTTTCTTTTGCTATGTATTATATAAGCCACTTTCACTTTAAAGCATTGCCAGCGTTATATCATGTTTATGTAGACACTGAAATTTACCCGAGCGCTGTGACGATGGAAAGGTAAGTATATGTTTATATATACATATTTTCAAAAATATGCCTATTAGATTGGCATGTATGTTACAGTCCTGCGACCCACTTGTTTGACAAAAAAGGATAGGATGGGATGTAGGATAGAGAGTGCCATGGATAGAATCTTATCATATCCCATCCTATCATATCCTATCCTAACCACCTCAATACAATCCAGTACTATCCCATCCTATCCTACATCCTATCCTACATCCTATCCTACATCCTATTCTATCCTACATAATATCCACCTGTATCTTTTATTCTAAAGTTATTAGCAGACAAATGTGGTTAAATTCGATCCATTGAACTTTTATACTTGACATAATGGGTATTAATTCAAATAGAGTTGATAGGAGGTGGGTGCAGGGTGGTGGATAGGATAGACAGTAAACTGTAAAACAGGTGGGTTGCAGTACTGTATAAAGCAAGTTAGACTTGGAATGAAAAACCTTAAAATAAAAGCGCTTTCGACTTATGATTCGTAAAGCCCCTTGAAAAATAACGTCAGCCGTACGGCAGCCGTACGATGCTCTGCAATCGACTTTTTGATATAAATCGCACTAGGTTTCGTGTGGCTTTGTTGGCAAGCTCGTCGCAACGTTGCAGACTCCAATCTCAGCTTGCTTATTATCCTTGCGATTTCTACACAACATTTGTTGGACACAAGGCTGCCGTACGACTGTCGTACGTCTGCCTCACGACAGCCGTAAGATTTGACTTACGATCTTGTAGCAGGTACGTCGCAGAGTTTGAAGGCATGTTTTTGTTCATTATATTTTTGGTCAGATTGCAAAGCAATTTCGGTCTATAGATTGACGATGCCCGTCTGTCTGTCCGTCTGCTATTCCATCTGTCCATCTTCCGTCAACATTTTGGTTAAAGTTTCTGGTTGAAGCAAAATCTAAGGAATTGTATGCAGTACAAACTTTATATTATACATGCAGGTTGCCTATGGCAAGACCTTTCAATTCATGCCATAACATTTGACCTATAGCGACCTTGATCTAAGACTTTGACCTAGTTAAAGATTTTAGTTAAAGTTTCTGGTTGAAGCAAAATCTAAGGAACTGTATGCAGTAGAAACTTTATATTACACATGTAGTTTGCCTATGGCAAGACCTTTCAATTTATGCAATAACATTTGACCTAGTGACCTTGATCTTGAACTTTGACCTCTAGAGATAAAGATGTTGGTTTAAAGTTTCTGGTTGAAGCAAAATCTAAGGAACTGTTTGCAGTAGAAACTTAATATTACACATGTAGTTTGCCCATGACAAGACCTTTCAATTTATGCTGTAAAATTTGACCTAGTGACCTTGATCTTTGACCTCTAGAGATAAAGATGTTGGTTTAAAGTTTCTGGTTGAAGCAAAGTCTAAGGAACTGTATGCAGTAGAAACTTAATATTACACATGTAGTTTGCCTATAGTAAAGTGCAAAGAACATATGTAGTCTTGTTTTGGATATTTTCCATATCCATATTGCCATCTTCCGGAATTGACAAAGATAGTATAATTTGTTTAACTCAATACAATTTATTATAGCGATCCGTCCGTCCATTCGGTGTAAACTTATCTACCATTTCCGACTACTCCTCCGCGTTCAACCAATTTTCTGGAAGTTTTGGAAACATTTAAGAAAAGATTGTAGTCAAGGCTCTCAACCACCAAAGTTGTGTTCAGCCGATCAGTCAAATTGGTTCTGATCGGCTGTACAAATCATATTCTGCTTATCCAATGTAATTTCAAACGCTTACTTGTCGCCTGAAAGAAGCTTTGTTTTGGCCCTTTATCGATTTGACATCATAGATATAATTTTGCTATTTCGAAAACTTGTCATTCCATTCAAAACTATCACTGAAATTAAAGGAGGTAAACATCTTAGCACCATCTCTCCTATGCTATTTTGAACATATATTTTATTTAGATATGCTACAGAATCGACTCTACAGGAAATATGGAGCCGCGCACTCTTTACAAATCTAAATTCAAAACATTAAAGAGGAATGAATTTTGGTGGCTCCGCTGAAAGCATCACTGATGAGAATTTAATATTCTAAACACGTGTTTGGTGCAGGAAAAATTGGTTTGGCATTTTCTTCATGAAGGTATAGAGTTGGAACACTTCTGTACTATTCTATGCATTTCAATTAGCCAAAATAAGGACACTTTATTATGGTATGTAACTATGCAATTATTTACATGCTTGGTACTTACCTTTTGGACTTTTGGATTTGTGATGTGACTCTGAAAAGCAGTTAGGCGAATTCGCACGACAGTCTTACGGCAGACGTACATTTGTACGACCTTCGTACGACAATCTTGTGCGCCGTACCATGCCCGCATGATTGCTTGCAAACAATGGTAATTGACGCATGACTGCCCAAAGTCAATACTAGTTGTTTGTAAGGCTGCTACACGACTTGCTTGTGGCAGACGAGAATTAACATCGTGCGGCAGTCTTACGACCTTCGCACGGCAGCCGTAAGGCCACTAAGACCTCTGCGATCTACGTCAAAACCACCTGCGATCTGTCTGCGGGAGCCAAGCTCTCAAAAATCGTACGACCAAAAAATCGTACGGCTGATGTATTCATAAAATAAAAGATTTGTTCTTAGAAATAAAAATATTTGTTCATAAAATACAACTATTTGTTCATGAAATGAAATTTATATTCATAAAAAACTAAACATTCATTCAAAACTGAAATATATATTCATAAAACAAAAATGATTATTCATAAACGTAAATATTTGTTCATAAAACAAAAATATTTGTTCGTAAAACGTAAATATTTGTTTATAAAACATAAAATTAATATTTATTCATGAACGTAAATATACGTTCATTAAATAAAAAAACATTTGTTCGTAAATCGTTAACATTAGTTCATAATAAAAAAAAACCATCAAAGTAAATATATATATTCGTAAAACATATTAAATATAAAATATATTTGATGTTTTGCTCATAAAACCTAAATTTATGTTCATGAAACAAAAATATTTATTCACAAAAAAAAAAAAAAAAACAAAACAAAACAAAAAAAAAACCCCAAAATTATTCACAAATTTTGACGTAAATACATGTTCGTAAAACAAAAATATATTTTGTTCATAAAACGTAAATATGTACTATGTTTATGAAAAATACTATTTGTTCGTAAAGCGTAAATATTTGTTCATAAAACATAAATATTGATCCGACGAACTACCAACTAAGCCTTGAACACCCTTTAAACACAATTTTACTTTACTTTCGTTTTCTTTTATCAAATGAAATCAACCGTAACATAAGTCATCGAGCCATCCCACAATTCAAATTATTGAATAAATATTTTGGAACGCGTTTTGAATCAATATTTTTGTTTTATCATTTTATGAACATATACGTATATGAATTATAAATAATTTTGTTTTATAAACATATATTTACGTTTATGAATATTTTTGTTTTATGAACATATATCTACGTTTATGAATAAATGTTTGTTTTATGAACAAATATTCACGTTTTACGAACAAATATTTTTGTTTTATAAACATATATTTCTGTTTTGAATAGATATTTAGTTTTTATGATTATAATCTATATTCGGTGAACAAATATTTGTATTTTATGGACAAATGTTTGTATTTTATGAACAAATGTTTATATTTTATGAACCAATATTAACAAATATTTTATTTTATGAATAATGCAACGTTTCACACGCCATACTCTTTTTGTTTGATTCAGCATGCGTACTTTTCCCAGGCACCTGATCTCATTCCTTGTTTGAGAGTTCATGATCCCTTCTTTTCACGTTACGTTTCCTTTGCTTTATTTTCAAATGCCCGGTTTTATAATTTTTTGAGCATATCGTATTTTGCATATTTGTCCAGTGTCATGCAATTTTGTTTGTGATGGTGGCCAGCAAGACTGACGGTAGAGTTTCAATTGAGTTTCAATTCCCCTAACGGTAACTCTCTAGTCACGGAGGATGAAGATGTAAACAATAACATTGACGAAACAGAAAGTAACACGGATGAGAATGAACATACAGTAGGAGACGACAGAGAGGACATACACGAGACAGACCATGATGAAGATTCTGTGGACTCATTCTCAGAATTGAGGAACGTAAGAAAGAAACATCCATGTAACACTCTTATATCTTATTTGAACATAAATAGTCTTAAGAACAAATTTTTTGAAGTTGCTGACATTCTTTATGATAAGGTACCAGATATATTGTTCTTATCTGAAACTAAATTAGATGACACATTTACCCAGGGTTTATTCAGCGTACCAGGGTACAGAGTATTCCGGAATGACCGGAACATACATGGTGGTGGTATTCTCTGTTATGTCAAATTCACCCTCCCGGCCAGGCGCCGGCAAGATTTAGAGTTTTCAGCCCCTTTTGAATCCCTAGTTTTAGATGTAGTTATCAATGATCGTAAGTGGGCTATTATAGGCGTCTATAGACCGCCATCTGTATCAGACGATATTTTCAACACACTTTTTGTTAAACATCTCGACAAAATTACAACCATGTTTGATCATTTCATGATTGTTGGTGACCTAAACTATAATCTTTTAGACCAACAGAAGGGCAAACCTCTTCTAGACCTATGTGATGTGTTTGATCTTACAAATGTGATTAAAAGTGAAACCTGCTTTACCAAGATTGGAAAGCCGTCACTTGTTGATGTTTTACTCTCTAACCAGCCACAATACCTTTTTAGTCCTATTAACTTTGACTGTGGCCTTTCTGACTGTCACAATTTGATTGGTATCCTTGTTAAAGGTAAAACTCCTTTTTTGGCAAATGAAAAAGTACAGTATAGGAGTTTCAAGAATTTTAATGAATCAGATTTTAATCAAGATGTAAATTTTATCCCTTTCCATGTAGCATATGTTTTTGATGACCCAGACGATGTTTATTGGGCCCATGAAACTTTACTTAAAGAGGTTGTTGACGATCATATACCCGTGAAAGAAAGACGTAACAAAACAAACAAACCTGCTTTTATGAATTGTGAACTGAGACGGGCTATCTACAAAAAGCGAATGTTAAGAAAGTCATATTTTACGTGTAAATCTTCCAAGAACTGGGAGAAATACAGAAAACAAAGGAATTTGTAACTCGACTCAAAAGACACTCTCTTAGGGTATACTTTTTCGAGAGATGTCATGGTGGGCCTAAATCCAAGGATTTTTGGCCCACTATTAAACCTTTTGTATCTAAGAAGGGTAGCAAAGACGACCCTACTATTATCCTAAATGAAGAGAATACAATAGTATCTGAACAAAAACAAGTTTGTGACATCTTCAATGAGTATTTTATAAATGTTGCAAAGGATATAGGGTCTAGCAATGACAATGATTTTGACGATCATTCTAGTATCTTGAAGATTCAAGAGCACAATAACCAACCCACAGAACCTTTTGATTTTAAACCAGTTTTGTCTGAAAATGTTTTAAAAGATATATCTAAACTACAGACAAAAAAGGCTACTGGGGTAGATGGGCTGTCTGCAAAGATACTCAAATCTTGCGCGAACTCTATTGCTCAACCCATCTCTGACCTCATAAATTTTAGCTTTGCTAGTAGCATATTTCCCCATAATCTTAAACAGGCTCAAGTTATTCCAATCTTTAAGAAAAAAGACCCACTAGATAAGCAAAACTATAGACCTGTTAGCATCTTACCAACTATTTCCAAATTATATGAGCGTGCTATTCACGAACAGCTTAGTTCTTTCTTTGAGAATATTTTTAGTCCTTTCCTGGCGGCCTTCAGAAGGGGTTTCGGCTGCCAGACGACGCTCCTTCGGTTGGTCGAGGACTGGAAGCTGGCCCTTGATCAGCATAAGTGTGTTGCTGCCATTCTCATGGACCTGTCCAAGGCGTTCGACTGTCTTCCCCATAGACTTCTACTTGCTAAATTGGAGGCATATGGTCTTTCGGGGAGGGCGGTGGAGCTCCTTGGAAGTTACCTTGGGAATCGGCAGCAGCGCATAAAAATAGGACCCCACACCAGTGACTGGGAGGATCTTTTTAAAGGGGTGCCCCAGGGATCTATACTGGGCCCCCTTATGTTTAATGTGTTCATAAACGACATTTTTTATTTTGTACATAACTCAGTTTTATACAATTATGCAGATGACAATACGCTATCTTACACACACTCTGATTGCACTGTTTTAAAAAATGTTTTAGAAAGAGATAGCGAAACTCTTATAAATTGGTTTGACATAAATTCGATGAAGGCCAACCCAGACAAATTTCAGGCAATTTGTCTGGGTCAGAAAGCTAATAATAATATCTCATCCTTCACTGTCTCTGGCACGGACATCAAATGCGAGCAAAATGTGACCTTGTTAGGTATCAACATTGATCACTTGCTCAAGTTTGATGACCATGTCATCGACATATGTAAAAAAGCATCTAGACAGTTAGCTGTCCTCAAGAGAATAGGGAGATTTTTAACCAAACAAGGCCGTTTCATTATTTATAATTCTTTTATTCTTTCCAATTTTAATTACTGTCCGGTTGTTTGGCATTTTTGCAGCAAACACAGCACAGCTAAGATGGAAAGAATCCAAGAAAGGGGGTTGCGTTTTGTTTTGGATGACTATGATTCACCAATGGATGCACTTTTACAACAAACCAACTCCAAATTACTTCATGTTAACAGAATCCAAATTATAGCGAAGGAGACTTACAGGATTTTATACAAACAAACTCCCTCATACCTACATGATATACTTTCTTTTAAACAAAATGTGTTTAATTCCAGGAGGGAAAATCAAGCATACATACCTCAACCTAACACCACTAGGTACGGCTTGAAATCTTTTCGGTATGAGGCGTCACGCATCTGGAACAGTCTGCCAAACGACATGCGTCGAGCTGAATCATACAGGTCCTTTGTCAGTCTGCTCCAGATGTGGGATGGATCTCTATGTACTTGTGCAGTATGCAAAAATGACTACTCTTAATTTTTTCACATGGTTATAACACATATTGTGTCAAAGACTCTTATAAAGTTATGCTACTTGTGCTATTTTTGCTTTGTCTTATGTTTTCAGTTCTATGTGTTCTTATTTATATGTGTTTTATGCTTAATGTATGTGCTGCATGATTTAAGCTTTGCAGGGAGTTTATGTCGCACGCCGCTCACTATGTCGTGGCCCATATACACTGGGTAGGTTCCGGCATTTACTCCGTTTGCAAACATGCATGATAGCTTTTAAGTTTTATATTGCGTTGTATGTTTTATGTTATTATGTGCTGCATGAAAATGTATGTGATAAGTTCTGTGCTTTTAATGTTCTTTGTAGTTTAAGTGTTTTTGTCTTATCTGTCTTACATGTGCTTCAGTTTAAGTGTGCTTTTATTTTCATGTGCATGTCTGTGATATTTAAGTGTTGCTTTGTTGTTTTACTATGTTTGTCGAAATACAAGCTCTTCAGAGCTTATGTTGTAACGTTACAAATATTCGACACTAAATAAAGCTTCTGTATCTGTATCTGTATCTGTATCTGTATTGAAAATTGAAATATATGTTATAATGTACTAGCACATGATAATAAACTCGGACCACCATTGGTGCATTCAATTAATAACTTTGATCAGTGATTCCCGAGGCTGAAAATAAGTGAATATTCATGAACATAAAGAGCGTAATTCTAAAAGACCTAATTAAACTTCTTGCCAAAGAACCAGTTGAACAGAGCTTTGTCTAAGGTAAATGCTCCTTTAGTTAGTTTAAGAAGAATTTACCAATTTCAGTGACATAGATTCTCTGGGAGCCTATATAAAATAAAAAAAGCGTCCGTCCTCATAAATACAAAAATACAAACATCACATGATCAACTTTTCCCGAACATTCAGAGGGATATTGATGAAACTTTGTAGGGATGAAATACTAATAAATAGTAATGGTCCTCTACGATATAAAGAAGATCCTGACGAGTATAGATGTTTTTCGACTGGATCTGTCAACAAATAAATACAACAAAGTTATACTCAAAAGCAGATCACATGGAGTACAGTCCTTTGAGAAGCGTGTTCTTCGGAAGCGAAGCACATGCATACACAATAAACATGTACCGACGAACGAACGATCTCCATGGATGTTTTAGAGTTATAAATGTTGTAATTCTTCGTTACATTTATGATGCCGTTCTGAACCATGTACAACCCGTTGTATTTCCCGAAAGTTTTATACATTTTCTTTACGATTTGGTGACACTTTCTACATATGTGGAAGTCCTATGGGTACTAACGGTGCGCCTCTTGTTGCGAATATTTGTATGAAGAAGAATTCATGCAAAAACTTAAAATGACTTGAAATATTGAAACCAACTGTATCTGTACCCTACAATAGGATTTTCTATTCTCTTAATCTTTTTGATGAATACTATACACTCTGCGTCTCTTTTGAAATCTTGTCTTGATTCAGAGCGGCAATTTTAAGAAGGAAATGACACTTGCCAGACCTACGTGACCTCCATGTTTGGCATAAGAACTGTTACAATATAGGTCTATGTATCTTCATCATACTATCCGAAAGAGAAATAAATTATTATTGAATAACTAGTACTGTAACAATAATAATTTATTGTTGTTAAGAAATTCAAAACAAGTATCCCATTCTAGTGTTCCCCTTGTTTTCAACGATGTAATTACGCATTGATTAATAACTTTACAAGAGAAATTTACATTGAAAAATTACGAGATTATTTATGTTTCAATTAAAAAAATATGCTACATGTAATAAAGACATGTACATCTGGTTATAATACATGCATAAGAAATGTTATCCTGACACATGCATTTGTGCATTGTTCTTATTCAACATTGTGTTTCGTAGGTTTCCCTACTGCGACGCTCACCAATTTTCTTTCGTTGTTGGACAGAGTTTCTTTCTGTTGCTTGCAGTGTAGATACGGGATGGACTTTCTTCTTTGTACATCTGAGAAACGTTTTGAAAGATTTTCTGAAATTTTCGTTCATAAAAGCATACACAATGGGGTTGTAACAACAACTACTCAGTGCAAAGCAATGCAGATACATTTTCAAATGAAACTCGTCGTCTGCTGACAAAGATGTTGATTTCGCACTAATGGCCAAAAAGCACTGAAGCGGCATCCAACAGACGACAAAAACTGCAAGTACTGTTACAAGCATTTTGATGGCGCGCTTCTTCTGCATCAATCGGAAAGAATCAGCCACCTTGACACCGACTCCGATTTTGCGTTTTAACCAGAGCTTGCGAATAATGATCCCGTAAAGACCTACCATGATGGCGAGTGGCAGTGCAAACAGGAGACAAAATGGCAGCCACTGGTAGAGAGATGCTATAGCTTCGGTATCCATGACTGGCGACAGACATAATTCAGTAATCTCTCCACAAATGGACTTGAACTCAACCAGACTGTAGTTGACGGCTTGTGGTGTTGCTGCAACAAGGGAAATGATCCATACTAGAACCAGGAGAGGAACTGTTCTTGTGGTAGCTTGGAAGAAGCGCACTTTGAATGGGTAAACGATGGCGTAAAACCGATCAAATGCAATGCAGCATAGCGTTAATGAACTGTTTGCAACACAAAACGTCATCATGGCGGGGACAAGTTTACATGCAAAGGAACCGTAAATCCATGTGGTTGTCAAAACGGTGCCAAGATTAAAGGGCGTGGTCGTAACAGTAAGAAGGATGTCGCTGATCGCCAGGGATAGGATAAAGAGATTTGTTGTCGACCTCATGTTCCTGTTGCATAAAAACGATAAAACGACGAGAGCATTTCCGAACAGTGATATCGTAATGATGACGACGTAGATGACAACGAGGGCATATTTAGAACTGTCAGGGAGTCCGAAACTGAGATCTTGGTACAAATCCGATGCCGGTAGAAGATCGCATATGAAACCCTTCTTTAATCCACAATAACACAGGCGAGCGTATAGAAGAATGTTTTTGAGGAAAGGATTTGATAAATCTGGCGAAAAGGTATTATTGTTAGTAGTATTAACATAACCATCTATACTTGTTATATTCAACAAATTGTCTTTTGTGGTATTGTAATATTCAGTAGTCGATTCCATGTTCAGAACAACTCGCTTTAAAGATTTTCGATCGAATGATAACCATGAGATCTGCATTTGAATAAAAGGACCTCGGAGTGTCATTGCGTCAAATTCTTATCAAATCAGTGATAATCTCATTGAAAGATGAACAGCCAAACAAACAAAGGCATCTTTCAATAAAAATTTCCGGGGAAATCATAGGAAGTGCCTTGACCATATCTAAAATGAAGCAAATATTTGTTAATCGCATGCCATATGTTACTAAAATTTTCAATGAACCTTTTTCATTAGTAGGGAGCAACCAAATAATAGGAGGCAACTTTTTCTTTAAAAGAAGTTTCACTACTTCTTAAAATGAGGAAAGAAAACAAATGACGGAATATCAAGTTGAAAGGAAAGAAAAGCTTAAATTAGATGTAACACATTCCTTCATTTCACTATTGATTTCAAATGGATTATTGCATTACTAATATTAGTAATTAAAAAGAGAGAATTTCCGTGATGTTCGTTTTTAATCCTCTTCGTATGTCTATCTATCAAATACAGACTTGTCTTTATGTATAAAACTTATAAAGGTTTTGAACTTCAGTATGGAATGCTGGTCAAGACATCCCAATCGCTAATTCCAATGGGTTTTTGCCATTTAAGGTATATGTTGTATTTTCGAATGTGGTGCAAATTCGAATATATTGGTGCACATTAAGTTCAAATTTCATACTAACTTTTTGATAGAATTTAATGATCAACGAAAGTGTCACATAATGCCTTTTTTATCCTAAAATCGAGCTGTTTGCAATTGAATGCGCTTTGCTTTTACTCTACAGTTTTGCCATGAATTAGTGATGCGTTGTTGTATACCAGACAGGAATCCGGATATTTTGATCATGAACGGCACGTAGTTATTTTTGGATTTCAATGCATATTTCTTCCCTTGTTAATGACACTTCTTTGTACTAATAAATGTATGTTTTAATTTTAAAAAGTATTTTTGTGTCGCCTGCGAAGCATAGCGACACTTAGGGATCACTTTGTCCGTTGTCCGTCTGTCAGTCCGTCCGTCTGTCTGTCTGTCACACTTTGGGTGTCACAGCCCATAACTTTTGATTGGTAAGTGATAGGGCTTTGATATTTCACATGTGTATTCCTTGTGACAAGACCTTCCTACACATACCATAATTTTTGACTTAGTGACCTTGACCTACATATTTGACCTACTTTTCAAAAACAATTAAGAATGGATATATCTTTTGATTGGTAAGTGTTAGGACTTTGATATTTCACATGTGCAATCCTTGTGGCAAGACCATTCTACACATACCATAATTTTTGACCTTGTGACCCTGACCTAGATATTTGACCTACTTTTGAAAAAAAAGATAAGATTCGCTATATATTTTGATTGGTAAGTGATAGGGCTTTGATATTTCACATGTGTATTCCTTGTGACAAGACCTTCCTACACATACCATTATTTTTCACCTATTGACCTTGACCTACATATTTGACCTACTTTTCAAAAAAAATTAAGAATGGATACATCTTTTGATTTGTAAGTGATAGGGCTTTGGTATTTTACATGTATATTCCTTGTGACAAGACCTTTCTACATAGACCTAGATATTTGACCTTTTGACCTTGACCTAGATATTTGACCTACTTTTTAAGAAAAGTAATATTGGCTATATCTTTTGATTGGTAGGTGATAGGGCTTTGATATTTCACATGTATTTTCCTTGTAACAATGTCATTCTACACATACCATAATTTTTCACCTTTTGACCTTGATCTAGCTATTTGACCTTCTTTTCTAAGGTTGTATATATCTTTTAATTGGTAGGTGATAGGTCTTTAATATTTCTTATGATGAGACCTTTTTGTTACCAATTTTTACGAAGTGACCTTGACCTAGATGATTGACACTCTTTTCTGAAAATTTGAGAATGACCATATCTTTTAATTTGTAATTAAGAGGTCTGATATTTCAAATGAATTTCATTTGACAAGACTTTTCTACTGATACCAATAGTTCTGATCCACTTTCTAGAATAATAATCAAACTGCTTCGAAAGCGACACAAGCATTCCTTGGATTGCCATTTTTAATTCAATGAAATTAACCCTTAACTAACATAACTGACCATAAGTAAGTCTCCATTTTATTTTCTATGTTTCAGTTGTAAAAGTAGACAATCATCGCATGCAGCACTTATTCAGGCGCGTACCCAGAATACATGTACTTGAACCTACAGTCACAATGGGCTTAACTTTCATTGTCAGTGTTTCTTTTTTGTTTCCCTTTGTTTTCAAATTCCTCTTATTCATAGTTTTATACAAGAATTTATAACTTAATACGGATCAAAGTTTGAGGTATCCTCATACCGCCACCCAGATTTTCCTCCCTGCAAATCTGAATCGTAATGAACACGTAAATTTCTGAAACATGTCTCTGCTGTTTCTAAAATATCTTTTTCAATAAGCTTGAAATGTTTCCTGGGTGTATAACCATCTCGTATGGAACGACATACTGTTATTAGCGAGGGAGTAAACGACTTGAGTGCACTCAACATGATATTGATGTTTGCAGTTCTGTTTTTGATTTCTTCGGGATTGGTCTCATGGATATGGACTACGTCATCTCCTGGCATTACTGCGCCTGTGCAAATACCAAATTTCGTCGGATTTATTGGCTGATAACCTTTAGGAGTTGTGTTCCAACAGAATCCAACTTTTCGTAATGCCTTCAGTTGTTTAGGCAACATCTTGGACAAATGTTCTAGTAATGAGTCGATATTCATCCCGGCATCAATAAATGAAGCATGGCAAGTCGAGTTTATCCAAATATGCATTTTATGCTTGAATATAAGTTTACCTTCTGCAATACGAACGTCGTTTGAACAGGGAAAATAAAGTCGTCTGCAAGAAATAGGATCAAGCAGACGATCAATTATGTTACTAAGAAGCTCATCTAAATCATGTGATGAAGAAATATCTCTAGGACAAAATAATTGTGACACAATTCTGTCTGTGCTTTGTATAATAGTAGGATTGAGTCCGGAATCAATCAGAGGCTGGGAGGCATACACTGTTCCGTAGAAGTCCTCATCGATATCTAATATCATACTTTGTCCTTTTTCGAACGACAGCTCATTTGCTAGATTCTCGTTCATGATCTCAACTTGAAAATATCTAATAGCTGTGCAGCTTGATGGCAGCACGTCTTGTATTTTGAAATTTCCGTCAACAAACTCTACGTATGTGCACCCATCCTGATGCTTATCAATCCTGTCAACATCTTTGTCACAGTAACATATTTGACGACGGCCATCCTGTAGTAGCCAACCAATCGTGGATTCATAATGCAAGTGGTCAGGTAGATCAGGAAGGTATGAGGGATATATCCATATCACTTTCTCGATTAGACCAGCAATAATAGAAGTCTGAAAAATACGGGTTTTAATAATAAGAGGCAATGACGTAGCTACAATGTACATGTATGATTGTATGCAAAAGCATCCATATTTTTTCCCAAAATTTCTGAATTTGCACTACATGTATAATAATTTCTCTTTTGTCACAATACTCTGGAACAACTTTTCCTTCTTGGAGCTTCCAGGTTCAATGCCCTGTTAGACCTCAACCAGTGCATTAACTTTGACATTCTTTTGAGTCCAAAACCCCACAGACAACGAAAAACATCCACTTAATTTGGCCCAGCTACGCCACTGACAGGAAAGATAAAACAATAAATCCACAGTAACTCGACGCCAACGACCCACAATGACATCCGCCTCTACCTCCTTTGATTCGAAAGAGATGGGAAGGAGCAGATGAGGGTTGTTCCCATCAAGCTACTGTGAGTAAATCGTATGTCCACTATAGAGAATACTAACCGATGCAGATAAATCGATACTGTAAAAGTACAGAAAGTGAATAATAAAGATTTGGTATAAATATGAATACCATACTTTGGAGTAAAAGGAGTGAGATCAGGTGCCTGAGAAGAGTAATCATCTCCTGCTTTATAAAAATACAAATATGTAGAAATTATCACTTTGATAAAAATAAATGATAAGGAATGAGTCAGTAAGTTTTATACCTGAATGAAGACGTCATTTCTTTGCATCATGAAATTTAAGTCTGTATTATTTTGCGGCCATCTAAAGAAAGGAAATCCTAGATAGAGATGTGGTGTCCCTAAATCTACATGACCGTCAATGTGGATCTGAAATTATTGTATAAAGGCTATTGAGCCAAAAGTAGCACTTTTATATAGAGTCTGGTCAAATGACTATAAACCCCTAATTTAGAATTTTATCATTTAATTTTAGCTATGTTGAAAGTACCATACTTGCATGTATACATAGTCGTCCTATACGGTGTTCATTAGGGGACATAGCTTCTTCAAATCTTCGCCCTACTATATATCATCAGTCGAAGAATTGAAGAATTGAAGTAATGATGCGAAGAATTGAAGTAATGATGCGAAGATTTGAAATAATGATGCGAAGATTTGAAGAAATGATGCGAAGAAACGATTATTTCTTCGAATCTTCGCATCATTCCTTCAAATCTTCGCATCATTACTTCAATTCTTCGCATCATTTCTTCAAATCTTCAAATCTTCGCATCATTTCTTCAATTCTTCAAATCTTTAAATCTTCGCATCATAACTTCAAATCTTAAAATCTTCGCATCATTACTTTACATCTTCAAATCTTCGCATCATTACTTCAAATCTTTAAATCTTCGCATCATTACTTCAAATCTTTAAATCTTCGCATCATTACTTTAAATCTTTAAATCTTCGCATCATTACTTTAAATCTTCAAATCTTCGCATCATTACTTCAAATCTTCGCATCATTACTTCAAATCTTCAATTCTTCGCATCATTACTTAAATTCTTAAAATCTTCAATTCTTCGCATTTTAACTTTGTCAGAAATAATCATTTTTGCACTATATCTTTCAATAACTCAATGATATCTATGATTTTATGAACTGATTTACTTTATGTTTATCGTTTTAAGTAACTTAATGCTTAAATATATATTTTATGCTAGAATTGCATTTTCAGCTTCTTTTCCAAAAACATTCGGAAGAGGGGGAACCCAGAATTCTTATTGCATCACATGTACAATAACGTGTTGTAAGTCGATGCTTTTTCAACTGTAAAGTATAATTATTTCAAAAATTGAGATATCTTCGGCATGATTAACCCATAGTCTTTGTTTTTATAAATATATTTCTGAGTGATTTTGTATTGTTACTTTCATTCATTTTGGTAGCTTTTTCTTCTTTTGTTATATATGGGACATTGAAAAAGAAATCTTTTACGCCAGAAATCCAATATTTTTTTCTATTCTAGATTTTGAATCGGGTTTACATACGAGCGTGTCAACCTCCTTAAAAATTTGCAGATTGAAAATCATAAGTTACTTAAAAATGATTAATATACAGTAAATCAGTTCATAAAATCATATCTCACTGAATTATTAAAAGATTTAGTGCAAAAATGATTATTTCTGACGAAGTCAAAATGCGAAGAATTGAAGAATTGAAGATTTTAAGAATTTAAGTAATGATGCGAAGAATTGAAGATTTGAAGTAATGATGCGAAGATTTGAAGATGTGAAGTAATGATGCGAAGATTTGAAGTAATGATGCGAAGATTTAAAGATTTAAAGAAATGATGCGAAGACTTAAAGATTTGAAGTAATGATGCGAAGATTTAAAGATTTGAAGTAATGATGCGAAGATTTGAAGATTTAAAGTAACGATGCGAAGATTTGAAGATTTAAAGTAATGATGCGAAGATTTGAAGATGTAAAGTAATGATGCGGAGATTTAAAGATTTGAAGTAATGATGCGAAGATTTAAAGATTTGAAGAATTGAAGAAATGATGCGAAGAATTGAAGATTTGAAGAAATGATGCGAAGAATTGAAGTAATGATGCGAAGATTTGAAGGAATGATGCGAAGATTTGAAGAAATAATCGTTTCTTCGCATCATTTCTTCAAATCTTCGCATCATTACTTCAAATCTTCGCATCGTTACTTCAATTCTTCGCATCATTACTTCAATTCTTCGCATCATTACTTCAATTCTTCAATTCTTCGACTTGTGATATATAGTAGGGCGAAGATTTGAAGAAGTCCTATTATATAATACTATTACCTTATGGCAAGCGTAGGGTCATATCGGTAATTGAATTTTTCTCGAATACTTCTTCCGCCGACCGCGGACAGGGGAACTTTCAGGAAAGAAAACGTTACGTAACATAAATTGTTGCCTGGTAGACCAGTTAATGAATGCACTGCTTAGAATAGGTATACTAACGATTGTGATGTCAATAAAGATTTTCTGCACTTAAAGAAAAAACAAAACAAAGAACAGATTTTGTTGCAACTAATTACGTAATCAAAGGTGCGATGTACGCTTCCTATATATATATATGCATCATAGAAATAGGGTTGTACAATAAGTTTTATCTCACTGTGTAACTAATAAGCCGTCTTGTTGATAAACGATAGTCGATGAAAAAGCATCAGTCACAGGATCAGATAGCAATAAGACTTCGAACCTTCAAATAACAAGGTCGAAGTCTTATATTGTAGGACTAGTATACATAGATTCGATGAATTTTAAGACAAATTAAAGTCGAGACCTAGTGATTTTCTAAATTAGTCAGACTATCTTTCACTTTCATTATTTTATGCATACTGATAAAAAAAAAAGCAAAGGGAAAATCCATAAGGATCTGAAGTAGATCAAATTATGAAAGGAGAACCTATCGTTTCTTTTACATGAAATACAAATAATCTTTAAATCGAAATAAATCGCTTAGAATTTCACCTTTCCTTTCTGTTGCCTTTTGCTTGGATCAGTGTTGTTTATCTATACACAGCCAATTGTGCCTCATATGAAATTTACATGAACTTTACATGAAAGTTCACATGAAATTTATGTGAAACAAGCACGAACATGAAATTTACATGAAATTTTTCACATGAAATTCACATGAAGATTTTTACATGGATGTTATGTGAATTCAGTTTACTGTGAAGGCCACTTAGACAAATTCATGTGAAATTCATGTGAAGGAAATTTATGTGAAATTCATGTGAAATATTTTTCACATAAATCTTATGTGAAATTTATATGAATTTTACATGAACTTTCATGTGAAATTTACATGATGCTGATTTCATATGAATTTCATGTGAGGAACAAATTGGCTGTGTACGGGACTCAACTAAGGAAAACAGAGAAACCATTGTCCAACATTTAAAAAAAAATGGTCATACTCCTCGACTGATAAGATTTGAGTTCGCTTTAATCGTTCTTTGGACAAGCTATACAATTGTCTTGTCTATTTGAAACACCAGAGTCTGAGTATAAATATACATTGTATATAAAAACGAGGAGCTTGGCATACCTTTGTACCAAGATAAATCAAAGGGTTTTATATACATAATCCGGATAGCCAAATCATCTTAATGTTGTTGAAATTTAAGCCAATATTTAATTCTTACCAGAATATTTCCACTTTTCTTCAAAATGCCATTTTCAGCAGCCCTGAACCAATATGGTATGACTACAAGATTTTTGAAATAAATCATAAAAAAATAAATCTATACGAGCATTGCAAAGAAAAAATGCAAAGTAGACCGATGTAAATCAATTAAATTTGCTATTTTCCTTGAATATCATTTAGCATGAAAATTAAAAGTCAATATTTGTTCTAAAATGTGAACTCTTGTCATCTAAATCTATTGCAATTATCTTGTCAAATTAAGTTGATTTTTTCATCATATTTCAAGGGCGTAGCTAGGGTAGTTTTGATGCGGACGTCTTAAAGAAGGGAAGAACTCAGACCCTCAACTCAGAAACTTTTTATGAGGGGCTACTTTCGAGACCTGAATGCTCGAGCCAGTGAGAGTTTGGAAGGATGTTTCCCCCTCCAATTGAAGGGGGTTCGAGGGGTCTCCCCGTGAACATTTTGAAAAAAGAGCAAATTGTAGGCATCTAGAACGTCTTCGAAGTAAATTGAGAAGGGATCATGCATGCATGTGATTCGATGTCAGCAAACGATATTCAAACCGTATCTAAGATGAAGAAAATTTCCGATATGAACATGAAATACCCATATAGCTTTTTTTCCCAAACATGTACTTTCACATATTGGACGTGACAGCTCTGCAATAATCCTTCCAAGTCGACCGCGCGCACTTTGTTTGCGATCGTTGTTGCCTAGACGAGAGAAATTTTTGAAAAATGCGTTGGTTTTCAGTAGTTTGCTTATAAAGTGCCCTCTTTTGATCCTGTCGGGGGAATTCTCTTTCTGCGAAAACGATGTGGACGTTTTTGCGTAAAAACGTACGCCTGGTTACGCCTCTTGTACTCTACCAGATTATTTGACAAACATACTGATTTGGATATTTTTCATCTTTCATCAGATACTGGTAAAATATTGATGAAAAGCATGATAAAAACTTCAAGAACATTAATAATAGTAATGAAAATGATTTAACCCCCCCCCCCCCCCTAAAAAAATATCATATTTGCTCTCTGATGTACCTAATGTCGAAAATTGCGAAAAAGGATTCGGTCTGGATATTTTTTCACACTGACAGCATACCTTCGTGATGTTCCTCTACGATGACCAATGGGATCTCTTTATGTATGAGACTTAACGACACTAAATCCAAGACATTATCTTTATCATGTTTATATTCTGACAAATTGGTCTCCGATGGAGCGCTCGTATAATACAACACGAAGAGCGAAGAAATAGTACATCCGGAAATAAAATACACAAATTTACTCCATAGACGAGTCTTCATCATATATTTTTTCGTTTTTAAGAAATATGTGTTATATTCTTATTCCTTTGATACAGTTAAATGAATAACTATTTGTACTTGTGTGGAACGTTAAAGAAATTCTTCCGTCCTTTTTTCATACCTCCTCGGTGACGAGGGAATAAGGAGCTTAGGTAACGTTGTTACTCGTCCTAGTGATTCGATCAGGCGCGTAGACAGAGTAATTTTCAATTTCAGGCAGGGTTTTTTTTATTTTGGCGGAATGAAGGGCGTCCAGTGGCAAAGTTTCCGAAAGCTTAATAATAATGTATTTTACACATTTGTGGGTCAGTTTTCTACCTTAGAGCTGACCCTTTTTGTCAATATTAGAAATTCCAACAATTTTCGAATTTAAGAAAAAGAATTTCTTAGTATCAGAATTTGATTTTCGAATATCAGAAAATTAATTCATTTTTTTTATATTAAAAGTTGATTTCCTCATATTTGAATTTCATTTTCTAATGTAAGAAATTCATTTTCTAATATTAGAAATTCATTTGCTTATATTAGAAAATAATATACAATTATTTACTTTTACCGAGGTAAATACTAGAAAATACATACTTTTGTCCGTGTTGGCTTGCCTAAGGCACGGTCCATTTGATATTCTGGGGGGGGGGGGGGCTTGGGTTTTTTTCGAAAAAAATAATTTTGCTCTGAATTTTGATGAAAAAAATAAATTTGCTTATGGTGTGACAGAAAAAAATAATCTTGCTCTTACAAGTAATATGAATTTGAAGAATAACTATAAAATTCGCTTAAAATTCCTGAATTTTTTTCGGCTCGCTTCGCTCGCCACAATTTTTACTTTCTATGAAAATTTTTGGCTCGCTTCACTCGCCATTGTTTTCTTCTTTAATGGCAAGTTCATATCTGAAAATATCAAAAGTATATGCATGTGACTGAAACAATTCAAATGTTTAAATACATTATCATAATAATTTATTACTATTTATAGATACATGTATCACCATAGTGTCTAATTTTATATACAAGCTTGGAAGGAGAATTTAATTAAGTTTTTCACTAGTTTTCATTTCTACATGTAAAAACTTGCATGAGGCCCTCTTACATGTTACATGACCTTATATACATTTTGTATACTGAAAATTATATATCACATATTGTAAAAAAATTTTATCTCTCTCAGTTTAAAAGTGAATACAAGTTTTACATAAAAATAAAGTAATGTTTAAAGTAATTTAAGTAAAAATAAAGAATTTCTATTGAAAAAGCACAAACATTCATAATATAATTCACATCAATTGTTATAAAAAAAATTTCCTTGCTCCAACTTTGCAAGAAAAAAATAATTTTGCCCCGGTCCGGGGCTAAAAAAATAATCTTGCTCCGACAAAAAACCCAAGCCCCCCCCCCCCTGAATATCAAATGGACCGTGCCTAAGTCAACTACCCGATACTGAAACAACCAAAAAGAACCCTGGAAACTGATTCGATCTAGACAATGATGATGGAAGGTCAATCACATCAGATAGAATTACATGGACTCGACTCTTTATGCACACCAAAAATAGATCGATGAAAATGATTGCGTAATAAATTGATGAGTGTTGTCAATTTCAGCTCAACCTTGAGACCCTGAAAGTTTTATCACCGATCGTTAGAATGACATAATTATATATATATGTATAGACTATTATTTATCACATGATTCACCCGTAATGCAGTTTCATAAAGCCATTTCATAAATATATGATATGATAACACGTTACATATCGCTCTGCTTGAATGCGATTGGTCAAGTTTGGAACCGTTAAATTCTGACCCGGAGTCAATATCAATGATTAAAATTGTTGTTGTTAAATTAATTTTGCATTAAAATACTATTCAAAATTGAAATACTTTTCTCTTACGCACAGAATATCTATACGATGGGAACACTACTTCTCATGGCGTAGCAGACGACTTCTAGATCACGGCGTGATTCGCCTCAGTAGTTCTCGGAAACGTTGATTTCACGTTAGAAATACACAATCGTTTTTAGGCAATATCATGTGATAAAAAGAATCTCAAATGAATTTTCATTTCATACGATGTATCATGAAACTTGTTGTGCATTTTATATCCCCTCGCCAAGGCTCGGGGATATATAAAACTCACAACTCGTTTCATAATACATCGTATGAAATGAAAATTCATTTGAGATCCTATATATATATGTGTACTATATGAATTTGACATGTGCCTGCATGGTTTTGAATTATGTTTTTTTTTAAATAACATTTTTTTATGGAAAACATCTTCACATTGTACATAAATTTAAATTACTCATAGATCATCAAAGTGTTAAAACCTTCACTAAATTTGCCTGGCCACCTTGAAGTTGTACAAATGTATACAAAGTCTCTTCATATTTAGAGCTGTGTACGTTCCTTTTCTACTAGGGCCACCGTCAGCTTATCACATTATGACACAGACATAGTTCACTTTAAACTATTGATTTTGAAGGTAAGTGCGTTTGTATATCATGTATATAATACGTACACATGGCAGAACGGAATGAAACGCTTGAGCAATATAAGTGTATGCATGTTTACAATAGACTAGTAAATGTTTATAAATGCATGTGAGCCTTTCATTCTGAATTCAACTATGTTGTATGTGATAGATCCAGCAAAAGTAAAGTTCTGTCAACTGGAATTCGTCCACAATGTAGAATTCAGCATTTAAAAGTCACTGATAGAATAAAAGAAAAGATGCATCGAATGCATTAAATTGAATCAAGAGGATATCTTCAACAAGACAGCATTACAGTGATCACAGCGGAACACACTCATGATGAATAAACAAAGATCAAGACAAAAGATCACGCTCATATTTTAAACAAAAGAAACAAGGATAATAACAACACCACAGTTAGGCAAAACGCCTTTGAAACATGATGGAGAATACAGAAAAAGGAATACCAGTATGTAACCGGATCCATTTTTTACGGCATTCTGCTAAAATATTGTAGTTATCCGGATTGTCCATACACAACCTTCCAACTTATTCGATTACAATGTTGGTTACTATGGACCAGTTTGGAAGGTCAATTTCGCAAGTTGAAAATATATATATAGAAATTAAAGGAAGTCATTGTAGCAAGCAATGCACGTGAGATATGAGACTTAATAGTTTTTATTACCGACAGAGAGACGGATGGACGAACTTGAACTAACTGCCCTGCGATTTTAAGAATATAACTATTATTTCTCATTTATCCGTCTCCCATATTTGCTTTGAGTGTAATGTATCCGTATCCATTTGCACTACTTTAGTAATGTAGGCCAACGAACTCTAAATGTAGGTTAAAAAATAAACAATCACAGCTATATTTGCAAGTTTGTATTCTTTATCTTGTATACTGAATATTTAAGTACATATGGCAACCTCTGTTTCCTGCTGATTAACACGACGTTTTACACAAGTCCTCTAATTGTACATTTATTTTTATGTACACTACATATTCTAGACCTTTTTTCAATTTACATGCAGATTGCTTGACATCTTACAATATGTACGTCACGATGCACGAAAAAAGTTGTACTAGAAATACCCGAGGTGCATGATCATATTGACTTGGCGTCGCATGTTTCGGTAATGAGTTTTATTATTATCATTATTATTTTTGGATCGAGCTCGTCAACATTTTAGTTTACATCGATCTTGGACCAACCCAAAATGTCAATATAACATACCAATTATTGACTGGGAATTCAATAATTGTGTAATTGTTATTGGAAATGACATAAGGAAGTAGACATATATATATACAGTGCAAAAATGGAAAGTCTTGTAGTTAAGAGAGAAAATCACTTACCATCGAGCATTCCCTATGAAAATCATGGAAATTGCAAAAATTTACATTTCAAATTTTCTTATTTCATCGAAAGAAAATGTAGGATTCTTAAACAAAACGATACATGATATTGATATTTAGTCAATTTTTCATAGTTTTTATGGCATTTAAAGTTGTTACCATGGATACCGCTTTTTTGTACATATCAAAATGTCTAAAACAGCAAAATGTATACTATGTTTTCTTTAGTTTAAATGAAAGATGTCGTAATTTCTGAAATGCTATATCATAGTTTGAGGTTTGGTCTTTAAGAATGATTATAAAAAAATCCTTTGCATATATTGAATATGTTGCTATGGTAACCGGAAGTTGACCTAGTTTTCATAAAAGGCCTCAACTAAATTTCATTATTTTTTAGGGTCAGCTAGTTCAAATCTGCAACCATGTACAAACAAAAATAAACTTATTTAGTATAGTACTAAAGTTTATTGAGTTATTTGAAAAATAAAATTGGGAAGCCTCTTAACGGTTGCTATGGAAACGAAGCTTAAACTTTCTTAATTTTGAGAAAAAACAAAACGACAAAAATGATATCTTACTCTTTTTCATCTGTATTGACTGGATTCATTCGTCGTTTTGCCGTAAAATCAATTTATAAATGTTGCATTGGTGATGAATGAAATAATTGAACCCTTTTGTGTATTTTTTGTTTCCATAGCAACCATTTACTCCATAGCAACTCCTCAAAATAAGAGTTTAACAGAGATTTAGAGACCAAAAATTTAGATTGTGTTTTAGTTTTATGCCTTTTAGAGTGAAACAGTGACATACAACCTACACACTGCATAGCAACCATTCATTGCATCCATAGCAATCATGAATATCCCATAGCAACCGTTGATGCTTCTTTAATTAAATGCGATGTAACCATTCCTAACAATCGTAAATCTCTATTAGCCAAATTATAACATAAATGTTTTAAAAGACTTCAAGAAAGATGCAAATTAACCCCATGCCCTCCTGATCAGTATTTATATGTCCTTAGCAACGGATTAGAGTGTAAAATAAAAGGCTGTTATGACTCAAAAGCTGATATGTCTTGGAATAAAGATCAAGAATAACTTATATTACGTACGAAATTCGATAACTTTTTTGAGATAATTAAATTGCTGCAGAAAATAAACATTGAAAACATTGTTGAAGAATAAGATTTTCAAGGTCAAAGGTCAAGGTCACAGATCGGAAATAATCAAAATCATAGTATACAGCCTAAAGATTGCTCTTTTCATTGGATCTGTATTCAACTTCATACAATTATGACTTATGGCAAGAGTAAATACCCTATTGATTTTCAAGGTTTAAGGTCAAAGGTAAAGGTCACAGGTTTTAAATATTTAATATGGATTCCCTGTAAAAAAACGTAAAACAGCTGGCCACAGCATGTCATGGATTTTGATGAAAATTTCTGTAATTATCAATCTTGATCTAAAAACATTGAAAACAAACTTTATCATTGTATTTGAACCATGGTTACCATCGCAATGGAGTCTATCTATTTGACACCATCAGATATATGAGGAATAAGACATGTTGTGGCATACTGTTGTCATGGAAACCGTGTCAAAAATAAGGTATATCTTTAGGGTCATTTATGCCTGTTTTTGACTATTTTGAAGGTTGAAAACCATAATTTGGCACATGTTATGGGTATTCGATTTCACCTTGACAAAATTAATGTCCATTGCCTAAAAATTCAAGAAATAAAATTTAGGGTGAAACTCACCATTTTGCCATGAATACTAATCAAAAACCATTGCTATAGCAACTTGGAATCGATATTTCGGTGTACCGCATATTTAAAAACAATGTTTTTCCCCATTTTTGAGTCCTATGATTATGAAATAGGAAACCTGCATACAAATTTCGTTTATCATTATCACTTGACATTCTAATAATAAATTTCAAGGTCATCTGTCTTAAGCTCAAGGTCATTTCTAACTTTAGACTCAAATTTACACAAAAACAGGATTTCCAATTATTTTGAATTTATTTCTCTAACTTGTTTCATTAGATATTTTGATTTTGAATATTGACAGTTGAACAATCTATCAAAAGAAGTAGAATTAATCACAGTTTTGTTAAATTATATTTCACTTCTATGTATGACATACTTTCAATAAGAGCATAAAATTGAGATTTTCTAGATTTTTCTCATAAAATATGTGACATTTATTTGGGTCTTCAATGGTATTCGATAATTTTGATACAAATGTACTCATCCCAACAAATAATGCAGTTATCATACTTTGACCCCTTATTGATTGTTCCATACCGTTTACTGTTAATGATGTCTTTTCTAGGTGAAAATCACATCATTTGGCCTGAAAGTAGCAAATATGTTTCAATTACCTTGAAAATTGATCACATGGCCTTGACATTTTCTCGAGGTTGTGTAAGCATCATATTATCTTTATTACATCTACATACCAAGTTTTGTAACGATAGCAGGGATACATCTTTAGAAATTAGCTTTTTACTTATGACATGAATTCGTTCCAAATGTTACCATAGTAGCCTATTTCAAAGGCAAAAAAAAAAAAAAAAACCCAGAAAAATATCATTTCTACATAAATTTCCTTCGATTCCCATGAATTCCTAGGATTGTACTATTCAGGAAACAGGCAACTGTAATTATTACTCATGTCATTATTACTCATTACTACTCATGTCATTATTACCCATGTCAAAATTAAGTGAAATACAGGTAAAATCAGGTCTAAATTGGCCTAAAATGGCACATTTTGAAGGCCTAAAATGGCATATTTTGAATATGCAATTTTCTTGAAATAGAAGTTTATGTGGCGTACATTAAGAAGGAGCATTGAATAATCAAATTATATTAACTGAAGAGGGTTTAAATAATCTGTTCAGAAAATTGCATATACATTCAACATTCGTTTCCATAGTAAAGGGATGCATAAAACTGCCTTATTTTAAAGGTTTTTTTTTATACAAAACCTTGGTTAACATGGCAACAGAACGTCAGAGAAAAAAATGGAAGAACATTTCGTTCTGAGGACATCATGTACACCTTGTATACAAAAAATATCAAAATTTGAGACAAGTCTTGGCCAAACATGTCAGATTTTTTTTAGGTTTTTACAGAGAATCCATATTAAAATCCTTGTATACAGCTCAAAGGTTGCATTTTGATTGGATCTTCACCAAACTTTATACAATAATTGCTTACGATATAGAAAGAATCCAATTGATTTTCAAGGTCAAAGGTCAAGGTCACAGACTGCTAATGTTTAAAATCTTTGTATACTGCGTAGAGGGTACATTTTTGAATGGGTCATCACCAGACTTCATACACTTATTGCTTATGACGTGTGTAAGATTACTATTGATTTCAAGGTCAAGGTCACAGATTGGAAATGTTTAAAATATTTGTATACAGCCTTGATGGCACAATTTCGATTGGAGCTTCTGACGAGCCAGTAAGGCTCGTCCTGGAGTTCACTGAAGCATATCCTGAAGAGGAGGAGGATATGATTCAATGATCTCCGGACCATCTTATATCTGACATTCTAATATGACTTGATTCTTTTTCCCTATTACGACAACAGACGCGAGCCGGGCTATATTCTCCAATATAGGCCCTATAGCGATAAGCCACGCCTACCCATTTTCTGAAAGCAGATAAACCGGCAGGAACTGGTTTTTACCAAGAATCGAAAGGTCTAAGTTTGGTCATCATTAGAATAGAAATAAAAAATGACAAGCCGGGCTCTATTGTCTCATAATGCCATCGCGTCCTCAGCCAATCACATTTATCACCTCGCCGCTGACGCGGCTCGGTAATAAATGTGATTGGCTAAGAACGCTCGGGCATTATGAGACAATAGAGCCCGGCTTGTCATTTTTTATTTCTTAACTATTTCTATAAAAGAAATCGATCGGTCCCTCACCTTTAGGTGAGGGAGGCCTATATTTCCCATTTACATGTGTGGGGCTTGTGGCGCAGAACTGTCATTTCCTATTAATCATAAAGGTAGATTAATTATTACCATACAATGATATCTCTTTATTCCATTCATCATACAATAGTATACATAATTTTACAAAAAGGAAACACTTAACATTTGAAAATTCCATCTGACGGTGCTTAGCAGAAAAATGAAAAATGGTTGCTAAGGTTAAAAGTTAGTTTCAATGGAGAATTTTGTAATCTGCCAATTATTGTAAGTCTTTCCATATATAAATATGGAATAAAAATCCATATTTGGTAATATGAAATAAATCGGTATTATGCATCTGTGGGGCTGCAAGGTATGGGTACTAAGGTGTATATCTCGTTGCTAGGTAAAATGGGCAATTTCTGTGACATTTTAGATAAAAGATAAGCTCCATCTTAAAAAATCGCACATATAATTAGATAAAGGCCTGTCATAAATACCTAATTTCAATTTTTTGAAATGGTTGCTATGGAATACATTTGGTTGCTATGGAGGATTTTTCACATCTTATATATATAATTTCTCATGTTACTGCACATCACTGTAATTCTTTCCATAAATGAGTATACAATAGATATCCATACGAGGGAATATAAAAAAAACGGTATCATGCATCTACTGAACTGAGAGGTATGGTAACTACGGTGTACAAAGGTGTACATCTCGTTGCTAGGTAAAATGGGCAATTTTAATGACCTTTTTGATAATAGATACATTATTTGCAACAACAGAAAATATCCTTTTATGAGCCAAATAAAAAATTGCATACATAACTAGATAGAAGCCCGTAATAAAATGATAAATTTGATTAATGAAAATGGTTGCTATGGAATAAAATTGGTTGCTATGGAGGATTTATCACATCTTATGTATAGAATTTCTCATGTTTTGTAATTTGCTTATTATTGTAAGACTTTCAATACATTAGTATGGAATAAATATCCATACTTGGTAATATAAGATAAACTGATATTACGCATCTACGGAGCTGAAAGGTATGGTAACTAAGGTGAATATCTCGTTGCTAGGTAAAATGGGCAATTTCTGTGAATTTTTGGGAAAAGATAAAATATTTGCAACATAAGAAAATATCATGATATGAGCAAAACAAAAAAAAATATACATAACAAGTAAAAAACTTGACATAAATAATCAAATTTAATTATTGAAAATGGTTGCTATGGAATAAAATCGGTTGCTATGGAGGATTTTCCCCATATTACATATAGATATATCTCCCTTAGTCTATTTATACAAAATAAGAGCGAAAATTCATTTGTAAATTAGAAAAGTTATTTAAAATTATTTGATATTTAAAATGATAAATTTTGAATTTTACTGAAAAAAGGGACTTTTTTAAACAATTTTTTCCGAGTTTCCTCAAAAAGGCTTCCTGATTTTTTTCATGATTATAATAAAGCTATGATAGGTTAATCATACGCAATCTGTATTATATGTCCTGACTGTAGCAGATTTGAAATATTGAATTATGTTTTAGAGACATAATTTCAATTTTTCAAAATTTAAAAAATAGGCCTACTTCAGGTTACCATAGCAACGGAGTCACTTCAATTTAATGCATGTTATTCAATTTTTCTTTAACACTTTACATGAGGCATTTGTTTGATACTGAATTGAATTTAATTGAGCAGTGGGAAACATGAAAAAAAATACGTTTGAAATCTTACAAATTTACAGAATTTTTTTGTCTCACTGGCAGGTTTCCATGGTAACAACTAAAACACAGGCAAATATTCTTTTAAAAAGTTTAAAAACCTTTTTATTGCTATAAATGGTCAAGGAGCATCAAAGTGATTACAAAAAATGTGAAAAAAGGAAAATCAAAATTTTGAAGTTTCCATACAATGCTCGATGGTCAGTGATTTTCTCTCTTAACTAATTAACAATGCGTACAGGTAAGAACTTTTAAAAATGTAACTTCTCATTAATTTTAGGTTTAGCTTTTTAGCAGGAATTATTTTACTACTTTGGGGTTTTAAGTGGGTTCAAACAAAATACCTTAGCCCTCCTAAAACGCATGAAATTAAAGTATTTGGTTATTTCACTTTTATAAAAAAATACTAAAAGATATTTTTACTTTCTTTTCGTTTTATTTTTTGGTTCAGAAACATAGCAAAATAAGTGAAACATACATGAAGTCAACTGTCAGATGTTCCTATAAACCAAGAGCATGAAAAGCAGAAAGGATTTCAACGGATGGAGAAGATACGCATGCGCAGCGTTTTCTTTCCTGGAATGTCTTTTATTCAGTGGTTTGATCTATGGTTGGACGTCGCTTGTTTATATCTTCAAACACGAAGGAATTTATTCAGACTTATGTGGTTACAAATTTCAAAACGAAAGTATCAGCCTGTTTACATTATTTTCAAATGTGACAAAATATAAACAATGTGACAATTGTTCAAAAACAGAAATTCTCAACATTGATAGTAATAAAAGTTACTCCCCACCACACTATTTTGAATGTAGAGAACAAGATGACCGATACACTTTGACTTTTACTATTGCCTCCACCATATTCTGTGCAAGTTGTGCTGTTTTTGGTCAAATCAGTTTGAAATGCGGAACGCGTTTTACAAGAATCATTTCCATGTAAGTACATGTATTATTATAACTGTTGGAACGGATTGCTACTTGATTTATCTTATAGTTTCCACAATATCTATTTTATTGTATATTTTGAAATATAATGTTCTATTATAAATTTTTAGGGCACTCTATGTGCATTTCAACTAGTCATGTCTCATCAGTGATTCTTGAGGCTGAAAAAGAGTCATTTTAAATAATGTGAATAATGAGACTAGACCTAAATTTCAACAAAAGATTTATGTTTATTTTTAACCTTTGATATTATTGCATTCTATTATTTTCGAATCCTTCTCATACCTTTCGTTTCCATTCTTTTCATTTTCTCATTTCACTCTATGTAACGCTATGATCTATTATATTCCTTTACAAAGATTCCATTCCATTCCCTCCCATTCTTTGTAATAAACTTGTGATATATTTCAGGATTTCATTTACACTGGGAGCATTGATGTTGGCATTTACAAGCAAAGGTTATGTACATGTAGATTATACTATGAGATAATAAGATCAGAAACGATTGAGTTTTTTTTTGTCAAAATACAAATGTAAATTGAATCTTAGTTTCCGTCATTCGAAAAAAGTACAAATAGACTGTAATGTCAGCAGCGATCAAGAAGCAAATACTTTCTTCTTGGACAACATTACTATTAGATTTGGTTAGAATCTCTACAAACAAGTTGTAGTGATCCCTACAGATACCAATGTGCGCCTCTTTTTGCAGATTTATTTTTTTATACACTCATGGAAAAGACTTTATCCAAAATCTTCAAAAGCAAAGATTGAAATGTTTTAAATGTTTCAATTGTACTTCTATCGGTTGCCCATTGGTCTCGTTGCGTTCCTTTCTGTGCTTGTCTGCTCTGTGCTTTTGCATTGGGTGTTTTGGAGTTTTGCTGTGGATGCTGCAAACGAGTGTGGTCGGAGATCCCCCTTTTATATCTACACTTATTGCACTGTCTACATAATAGACGGTAATTAACACATTTTCAGACGGTGCAATAATTTTCATTGTTTAGTAATGATTAGATTAATGATTGAAGTAATGATTGAATGATTAACTGAGTCGTTGAATGACTACCATAAGTAATTTTCTTTAGCTAGCAATGAAGAAATATCCAATCATTGGTGATAATTGTTTGATGGCCTAACAATTGCCGTGCAACAAATGGGTTATTCAGACTTTTTGTATATTTTACAAGAATTTCTGTCAGCTTCTTTTGAAATTTGGACTTACACAAGCAGCATAGTATATTACTTTGGGTACTTTACAACCTGCCTTTTATGGTGACATGATAAACAAAATGAAAAAGGATCAAGGGTAGACAGAATTTCCGTCGAAAATGCGTCATAATCATCAAACGCCTTTTATACCGTGGACATGATCCTGGTGTCATCAGACGGACACTCGACACGGCACTTGACTTACCTCCAGCCTAGTATAAGCAGATTCTTAAGAATTACACTCTGACTGACTGTGAAGACTGGACTCCATGACAAGCCCTGTCTGATCCTCATGAAAGAAGACAGGGTCCCGAGTCTCCCGACCACCTGTCCTCTCTGAATATCAGTCGGGCTACCTGGGTGACTACATGCATGAGTACTCCAGCCGATATAGCACGCGCTGTGTTTCGTACGCCCTTGTACCGGTATTTTATATTCATTTACATGTACCTCTGTGTATTGCTTGGGCCCATACGTTTTTTATGTCTGGTATGTGTTATCAGCTTACATGAGGAGGTTATTTTACAATACAATTGTGCGTTCTTCGATACCTGTTGGTAACCGGAAAAGTGGGAGGATTGTGCGCACGTAATCCGGATAACACACCTTTTGCTTGGCCGATTGCCCATTTGTCTCGTTGGTTTATGCGTGGTCTTTTGTGTTTTTGAAATGTTTCTGCGTCGCATATGGTGTTATTTGTCCTTTTTGCATCTCTTGCATGGGATATTTTCTTTATTTGCTGTGGGTACTGCAACCGTGTGTTGTTGGAAATCCCATCCTCTCTTTTCTAATCCATTCATCAGTATTTGTTTTCTTCTGAAATTTAAAGTAACAGTATGTCATTTTTGTATCCTTTGCGGAATTGAAAATAAACAGGATATTTTACAGAATTGCCATGGTTGATGATGCCAGGTTTAACTTTTCTTGGAGTTGGAGGTTTGCCTGTTTTTGTGACGAATGTGCAAGTAAGTATTTCCTAAGCAATGAAATAAGTTTGTAATTAATACTGCAGGTCGTGTTGGTTGATAGAATCTGTCAATTAACTAAGCCCCCTTGGCCAGGGGATTCAAATCACACAACGAGTTTTATAAATACCGTATAGAATAGAAACTCATTTGAGATTCTTTTTATCACATGAAATATGACGTAATTGATCAAAATAACGTCAAATTGATATAATTTCGACTTTATATCTTGTAAATAACGAGCCAACATCATCGTTTCTATTGCGATGCCACAAAGAATATGGAGCGCTTCATCCAATGACAACGCACTCAAAGTGATATGTAACGTGCTATCATAACATACATTAATGAAATGGCTTTATGTAACTGAATAAAGGGTGTATCCTGTGAACAATCCGTATATGCTCATATCAATTTAGAGTTCGTTTGTTAGCAACAACGCTAATTTATGAATAATTGAGATTTTACACAAATGAATAGTACTTTCAGTAGTAAAAGAGATGATCTGAGAGGTACCCAAGACCCTCTATATACAATCACACCAAGTCACAAAAAACAACAATTTACAGAAAAATAAAATAATGGAAATTTCTGCAACCAGGGCCAACCTTGGTCCTTCATCTGCATCCAGTTGATATGTCCAGGATCATCCCGTTTGTCCCTTGTAAAGGTTGTAGATAGGAGCCTCAACACGTTAAGATATGATCCAATTGCTAAGTTCGGTTATCAGATACCACAAAAAACAGCTAGCCTTATTTCAATACGAAGTTTTCTTACTTCAGGTATCCAATTTATTTGGGAGGAGCGCAGCTAGTATTGTTGGAGCACTGGGCGGTGCATATGACTCCTCTCCTGTTGTGTTGCTACTGGCTAAGGTACTTTAATCCTTATCTTCTCCTTTCCTCAAAATCACTTCTGTCTTACGTGTAAATGTGACACCATCACCACAGCTAGTTACAGCGCAACGGAGAAGTGATATTTTGCTGTCTTCTCCAACAAAATGTATAAGAAACATCCATGTTTTCTGTTTGGTACAAATTGACAATGCACGTTTCGGGTACTTAACCCTCGTCAGTGATCCTCAATCTAAACAATGTAATATGGCCAAAGAGTGTGAAAATTATTATGTCTAAAAATGTACCGAAAAACGTAGCAGGATGGGTGGGATATGATGCTACAGGACCCACGTTTTAGAAATTTAAAGATTTTTTGACAACAGAAATTTTCGAATGCGCTGAAGAGACAGGCGATCAACCGAAGTTGATCGAACTTGGCTTCATGTGCCCTCGGGGACTCGAAAGTATTTGGATAAAAAAAAACAAAACAACGTAAGTTGGATGAAATTTCATCTGTTTGATTCATAAAAGATTTTTTTTAAATCTACATTTATCATACAATGCAAATATATCCTAAACATGTTTTTTTTTATTTTCACAGATTGCATTTGAAAATGGAGTTGGCCACAAAGCATTTATGATAGGATTAGCATGTTGCCATAGCTTGCTTATTATCAATACGTTCTTCTTCCTACCAAAAAGCTTCATAGCAAAACTTGACTCACCGACTGTTGAATTTCAGGTGACGAAAGGTAAAAAACCATTACGTGTAGCCAAGTTCGATCAACTTCGGTTGATAGTATGTCTCTTCAACGCATTTGAAATTTTCTGTTGCAAAATTTCTTGAAATTCCTGAAACGTGGGTCCTGTAGCATCATATCCCACCCATTTTGCTACATCTTTCGGTACATTTTTAGACATAATAACTTCACACTGTTTGGCCATATTACATTATTTAGACTGAGGATCACTGACGAGGATTAAGTACCCGAAACGTGCATGTCTGGTCCATGCTGTAAATTCATCTGGTCTTAAATGATGCTATTGAATTTAAAGACGTTTAACACATCTTAAATATCACTCAAAATAGAATGAAACACAAACAATGTTAGTCTTCTTATCTTTATATTAGATGTAAAAAAGAACAATTATAATGTACCGATATTGCCGATTTGATACTACATTTTTGTACATTATAACTTTCTTAATCTTTGGACATATTACAATGTTTAGATTGAGGATCACTGACGAGGGTTAAGTGCCCGAAACGTGCATGTCTGGTCCATGCTGCAAATTTATCTGTTCTTAGATTATGCTATTCAAATTGAAGCGTTTAACATGTGTACCACTTGGTGGACCAGGAGTCCCCGAAGGCACATGTAGGCAAGTTCGATCAACTTCGGTCGGTCATTTCTTCAACGCATTCGATTATTTCTGTTATGAAAATTTCTTGAAATTTCTGAAACGTGGGTCATGTAGCATCATATTCCGAACAATCCTGCTACGTCTTTTGGTACGTTATTGGACATTATAACTTTCTCACTCTTTGGCCATATCACAATGTTTAGATTGAGGATCACTGACGAGGGTTAACTACCAGAAACGTGCATGTCTGGACCATGCTGCAAATTTATTTGTTCTTAAATGATGCTGTTCAAATTGAAGACATTTAACATTTGTACCACTTGGTGAGTGTCACTGCTGGTGGACCAGGAGTCCCCGAGGGCACATGTAGCCAAGTTCGATCAACTTAGGTTGGTCATTTCTTCAACGCATTCGATAATTTCTGTTATCAAACTTTCTTGAAATTTCTTAAACGTGGGCCCTGTAGCATCATATTCCACCCATTCTGCTACGTCTCTTGGTACATTTTTGGACATTATAACTTTCTCACTCTTTGGCCAGACGCCGGACACAGGGCGATCGCATAAGCATTACAATGTTTAGATTGAGGATCACTGTCGAGGGTTAATAATAAGGAAGTGTTGTTATAACTACCCTAAATTTATCTGTTCTTAAATGATTCTCTTCAAATTGAGGACTTTTAACACTTGTATGTAGATATGTGATAGACAAATAAACAATTTTCATTGTCATTCTCATTGTTTAAATATATTTTTCTGACTTTAACTTTGTAAAATGAAAGTGACTGTCGTTATGTAACGTGACAATTCTCACTTCTCGATTTAGATTTAGTTTATGAATCGATCAATTTATGTCTTAAATCTTACACATGATTCTTTCTTGTAACAGACTTAGAAAACGATACAAAAGAAAGGTTACCATCAACAAAGGAATCCAGACAAAGTCTCAGAGGATGCATCTTTTCACCAATCTACATTATTCACGTTTCCTGGATATGTATATTGCAATTACGTTTCTACTATCTCTTAGGGACATTGAATCCCTTTCTTCATAAGATTACCAACACCAGTGAAGCATTAGGTACGAGTGCGTTTATAAAACAATATTCTGAAAATCAGTAAATTTGTAACGCAAAGCCTTGCATTAGGGATCAAATAATTCATGAATTAAATATTCAACCGAAGGAAAATTTTTGATATCCAACAAAAATATCATGACAAGGTCAAAAGTGGCGAACGAAAGGTCTATACAGGAAATAGGCAATCAAGACAACGCAACTATCATCGTATGGTATAATAATTTTGTATGACTGCTAGTGTCATGATGTTTAATGACAGTGACTATAGAAATCTGAAAACATGGATACAAAATCTCCAACTTACTGGATACAAAGTTGAAATACATTTTACATTTTAAAGATGACAAACAGTCAGAGAATTGAGGCAACAACAAAATCATGAAAAATATCAAGAAAATCATATAATCATTTTCACCACAAATGAACAGATTTATGGCTGATCAGTTTTAATTTATTTGCAGTCAGTCACTTCACTGATGTCATAGGGTACTGTATGCTTGGTGGTCTCGTAACTACAACATTTGCAGGAGTTGTCTACGACTGGCAAAAACATTTATTCAAAGGTGAGGATGAGTGGTAGAGAAAAAACAAATTGAGATTTGGAGATTTGATATTTGCATGCATTTGTGATTTAAAATTATCTCAATGGATACAAAGTTGACGAGTCAACAGCAAATGCTTAGCTTATGTCACACAAACACAAGCGAGTTAAAAAGATCCTGACGATAATATCAACATCACTCACAACAGAGCACAAATGGGCATCGACGGACCCTAGCAAGTTAAGGATGGCACCAGGTGCCCGGGAGAAATAAGCACCCCCTGTTGGCTATTCATTCTCTTTTTTTCTTCCAGACAAACAAACGGACACAGCTCGGAAACTTTTTCCCACTGTGCTACCTTTATGCACTGCCAGTGGTCTATCTTTACTGATGTCCATTCTGTTGTTAATACCATCTGTTAAAGTATTGTACGTTACTTTCATTATCATGACATTGATGAGGTCCTTTTTATATGGAATTGGAACTTCTTTTCTAGCCGTTATGTGAGTATTTTTTTTAAATAAAATAATTAAATTTTCTGGTTCTACAATCCATTATGCGAGATGCACAGTTTTACCTATTTAAAATGAAAACATGTACATATTCTTTATGTTGACAAACTTACATATTATTCAAATTTGATATCAACATACTTACGAACATCTTTTTGAAATCTTTGAGTTGGATATGTATTACCAAACTTCTAGAATACTACAACTTATAAATTTAAGTAATAGTAAAATTAAGAATTGAATCTCTTCTGGATTATACTCCAATGAAAACAAATTTGGATATCATCTTGTCCTCAGTTTGCTTCAGATTCTCCTTTTTATCGTAGGTATCCAAGTGAATACTTTGCCATGCTGTACGGTATAATGATAGTAGCCGGGGGCCTAACCAGTGCCCTTCAGTACGCCCTGTACTCCTGGGCACAAGCCTACGATAATGGGTATTTTCATGTGAGTATGTGTGTTTGTTTGAGTCCGACTCGGTGGTACTGCTTTATCTGAAGTTAATACAATTGTTTCACGATATGCCACAAACATAGGGTAATCAAAGATTACATAGCTCGCCTATACAGGTTTTTGTCAGAAACCAGGTTAAGGTTTTTGAAAGGTTGGGCAAAGTCCAAGGTAAAGGTCACTAGGTCAAAGGTCATGGTCTTTAATGAAAGGTCTCGTCACAGGGTATCTACATATGAAATATCAACATTAATCATCTTCTTACTATTAAATGTTAAACGTCTTCAAATTCAGTAGCATCATTTGAGAACAGATGAATTTGCAGCATGGTCCAGACATACACGTTTCGGGTCGTTAATAACACTTCCGTATTATTAACCCTCGTCAGTGATCCTCAATCTAAACAATGTAATATGGCCAAAGAGTGTACAAGTTATTTTGTCCAAAAATGTACCGAAAGACGTAGCAGGATGGTCGGGATATTGTGCTACAGGACCCATGTTTTAGAAATTTCAAGAAATTTTGATCACCAAGAAAAGATCAAGAAAAAACAAAATATGGTCTTATAAACATATTGCTTGGCTTCTTGATTCATTATGAATGCGTTTTATAATCACGTAAATGAAATGATGCATGTACATGTTATAACGTTTTTGTCTTAATCATTACAGGTAGACATTTTTCTGTTGGTGCTTGTCGTTGTATCATTTGGACATCCTGTCATGCAGTATCTAAGAGCCAATAGATCACTGTCACTTCACAGAAACCCCGTTCAGCACGAAACAGAGATTCTTATGAAACCACACAATTAATTCTATAGAGCTATGACTAATATAGATTATTTTATTATGGACATGTACCGTGGATACATGAAAGAATACCTTTATCTGCATCTAAAACGGATTGGACAAAGTGTTTGTAGACATTTTCAATTGAATGTTCAGAAGGAATAATGATATCTTATTAATAAAGAAAGTGGCCGTCGTAAGTCTACCAATATGCTTCATAACATTCTATCCACACATTTTCTAAGAATATGTTTACATGGTCATTGCCATGATCAATGCTTTTGTAATTATAAGGTTAGCTTGTTTCACTTTCGCAGAAAGTACCAATAAAGAAAATGTCTGAACAAAATGTTTGGAATATAATAATGTCGAAGGGTTCTAAATCTCTACCTTCTTGAAGAAAATTCCAAACCAATTTACATGCACCAGACACGTGTTTCGAATATTAAATTCTCATCAGTGATGCTTTCAGCGGAACCACCAAAAATAATTTCAGTAGCGCCCTCTTTAATTTTTTGAAGTTAGATTTCTACATTTACATTACAGAGAGCGCGCGGCTCCAAATTTCCTGTAGGGTCGATTCAGTAGCATATCCAAATAAAATCTATGTTCAAAATAGCATTGGAGGGATGATGCTAAGATGTTCAACTCCTTTAATTTCGATGATATTTATCGGTAAAATGGCTAGTTTCCGAAATAGCAAAAAATATATATGATGTCTTATTGATAAAAGGCCAAAACAAAGCTTCTTTCAGGTGACAGAGCTGGAAAGAAGTAATTAATACACTTGACAAACATCAGGCCACGGGGAACGATTTTAACTGCTCCACACTGCAACGTGAAATAAGTGTCTATATCATTTATGTCAAAGGGTTCCAACTCTCAACTCTTTAAGCCAGCGAATTATAAATGTTGCTGTGCTATAAGGATTTTTTTATAATTTTGTTTATTTACTTTGTAAAGAGTGCTCGGCTCCAAATTTCCTGTATGGTCGATTCAGTTGCATATTTAAATAAAATCTATGACCGCAAGAGCATTTGATGGATGGTGAAAGGTTGTTACATCCTTTCATTTCGATGATATTTTTTAGGATGAAATGACAAGTTTTAAAATAGCAAAGTAATATCTGATGTCATATTGATAAAGGACCAAACTAAAGCTTCTTTCAGTGACAGAGCTGGGTAAAAAGTAACATATACACGTGTAACATTTACGTTTCGGGTACTTAACCCTCGTCAGTTATCCTCAAATAGGATCAGTAGGGTGGCCAAGAGCGATTTGCACGTGCGGCGTAAACAGGAAAATGTGAGTACGCAAACCGGCGACGCACTCTTTCTCGTCGAACGAAAAAAAATATTTCCGGATTTTCATCACTTTGAAATAGTCATTTCTCGTAATGTTTAGATTTTCACACGACAATATATCGATTTCTTTGATGAAAAAGATTAAATTTATAAGATAAATTAGTGTTGATGAGAGATAATTGAATTTTTCATGGAGAAAACCATCATTAAACTTGGCTCGCTTTTCCCGGGAAAAAATGATCAAATTTCTGGAAACTACGAATTAGGTACAAAAAAAATGGTCCCTCACAGATTCGGATGATTTTTTTAAAAAGTGAAATTCACATCGGCATCTTTGACATATCAAAAAATTAAAAATGTGTTTTTCCATATTTTGAAGAAACCGACCTCCGAAAACAGCTGATCTCGCACCCTGCCCGACATGCGCATAGGCGCATAAATCATGTACACATGTCAAGGCACGTGTTGTTTACGTGTGGATGTTTTTCTTCGTTTCATGGATAAAAGCAATATTACTGTAAGGCACGGTCCATTTGATATTCTGGGGGGGGGGGGGGCTTGGGTTTTTTTCGAAAAAAATAATTTTGCTCTGAATTTTGATGAAAAAAATAAATTTGCTTATGGTGTGACAGAAAAAAATAATCTTGCTCTTACTAAGTAATCAGATTTGAAGAATAACCATAAAATTCGCTTAAAATTCCTGAAATTTTTTCGGCTCGCTTCGCTCGCCGCAGTTTTTACTTTCTATAAAAATTTTTGGCTCGCTTCGCTCGCCATAGTTTTCTCCTGTATTGGCAAAATCAAATTTGAAAATATGCATGTGACTGAAACAATTCAAATGCTTCAATACATTATCAATAGATCTATAAATTTATTACTATATATTAATAGATACATGTATCACTATAGTTTCTAATTTAAATACAAGCTTGGAAGGAGAATTTGAATAAGTTTTTCACTAGTTTTCATTTCTTCACGTAAAACTTTCATCAGGCACATGTTACCTGACCTTATATACATTTTGTTTACTAAAAATTATATATCGCATATTGTAAAAATCTTTCATCTCTCTCAGTTTAGAAGTGAATACAAGTTTTACATGAAAATAATGTTTGGAGTAATTAAAGTAAAAATAAAGAATTTCTGCTGAAAAAAAACACAAACATTCTTAATATTCACATCAATTGTTATAAAAAAAATTTCCTTGCTCCAGCTTTGCAAGAAAAAAATAATTTTTCCCCGATCCGGGGCGAAAAAAATAATCTTGCTCCGACAAAAAACCCAAGCCCCCCCCCCCCCCCCCAGAATATCAAATGGACCGTGCCTAAGAAAAAAGTGTGATAAATTTACAAAGAGAATAAGTATCAAATATACGATTTGAAAAGGATTTCTAACATATATTTTATTCAACGATGTGTAGCTGTGCTGTGATAACAGTTAAACACTGATGTCATAAGGTATCGCCGTGACGCACTTGTCAGTCTTGTGTCCATTACATCATGGAATGTTTGTTGACACGTCTGCACTGTTCAGTATCGGGAGTTTCACTTTGTAATGTGAAATTAAAGGAAATCTCATATTCAGTCATTGATCATTCAACAAATTTCATCAGATAACGACAGAATTCAGCAGTAGCCAGTATTGTACACATGTAGCTTGTTCAAATACAGGTGCGTCTCTCTCTCTCTCTCTCTCTCTCTCTCTCTCTTTTCTCTCTCTCTCTCTCAGACTCTCTCTCCGTTGGTCTGTACTTACATTTGTATTCATTGCCGATTAATAATATCTTTAAAATATCGATGTACAGTTTTTGTTATCCGTTCCTTTGATTTATTTTCACAGCTTTAATTCATCTACCCTGTACATAGTACATAGGCATGGCAGTACACAACAAAGCCAAAGGATTTATTTTCATGATTCCAGTCCAGAATCGCCTCCTTCTTCGTAAGTATAATGTACAATACTACATATAGCTTAATATTAGCCTTAGGTATCAACTGTAGCATTTACATTCTTATTATGTACATTGAATGTGTACAGTACTGTACAGAAAATGCACATGTCTGTAAAATTATTTATCTGTTTATGGTACAGTAACGCACTGTAACAATTATACATAAGTGAAATTATGCAATTATGACAAAATTGTCAAAGAAAATGTTTCGGATACACAAAAATCCCTCATTTTTTGGAAATTGATAATATATGTCAATTAATCAGTTTTGAGATTTTCATTTATTGAAAAGTTAAATCATTAAATATAGATCTATGTTCTTCTTCAAATTGAAAGAAATTTATATTAATAAATGAAGCTTCAAATATAAACATTACAATGCATTGATGGATTCGTTGATTTTGAAATTAAAGCATTCATTCATTTGAATTCATCCATTTAGATGCAGTATGTATTGATTTAGTTTAAAAACATATTGGAATTAATTTTCTTTAAAATTCATTCATTCATTCATTCATTCATTCAATTATTCATTCATTCATTCATTCATTCATTCATTCATTCATTCATTCATTCATTCATTCATTCATTCATTCGTTCATTCATTCATTCATTCATTGTATATATCTTTTTCAATATTAAACAATTCTTTTTATTTTGTTTTCAGGTTCATGCCATGGTCATGTGAAAGAAAAGTGCATTTATGTGTGACAAAGAAGTGTATTTATTTCAAAGTGTTGAATTAACATTACACTACAGTTTCTAGAATTTTTACTTTCATGTGAATGCATCATCATCTGCAGCCTGAATAGAGAAAAAACAGATTTTGCAGTGAAAATTCATTCCTTTCATTGGGCTGGGGGTAGGAGACAACAAATTTAGTGATAAATAGTGAACTGTCAATTCAAATACATATTAAACATGATCAGTAGGAACAATGTAAATGTCAAGTTTTCTATTCTTATTCATTTCTGAATCAAATATATGTAAAAAAAAAACAGATAACTTGATTCATGCTAAAGAAAAAAAAATGATATCTAAATAAAGATAAAAAGTTTTTTTTTGTGCTTATTACATGTTTAGACATACAACATGTAATTATGATTCGTATTTTCTAATGAATGGTGGTGAATGAAACGTGGAAGAAATTCTTTGCAAAGTGTTGTACTGTAGAGCTACAAGTGCAAAATGGTGCTATTTTTGTGATCAGAGGAAATTCGAAAATTACGCTATCGAAGATGTGGAATGTAAAGGAAAGCAGTCATTATTTTTCAAATCAACTGTTCAAATGAGCATATACTGATTGAAACCATCCAGCTTATATGTAGAATTCACAGGAAATTCTCTTTGAAAACGAAATCAATTATTGAGGCGATCAGCTGATCGTCGGTATCGAAACTTTGACGATAAAAAAGAGAGGGGTCAGTTTAGAAGAATTAGGTACAAAAAAAATGGTCCCTCATAGAATTTCACGAAATTTGAGTATGTTGTTTATGAATAATTTCTCTACAACATATGAAAAAAGTAAAAATGTGTTTTTCCGATTTTTCTGTAATCATGACATCTTTTCATGACAGGTGTCTGAAAAATCTTATGGCCGTGGAGAGATCGTAAGTTCGTCAGTCAGATTTCACCAAATAGACGATAACAATGATGTACTTTTTATCTGTTCAAGTAATCTTTAATCTTACAGAAAATAACCACGGTCAATATCAATTATGTCATCGCAAGATATCTTTGCAATCAGCTTTTTCATGCGACTAACTTTCGGACAAAAAGTGCCTAGTAACGGCGACGCTAGCTCGAACGCATATTCATGCGCGAGCCTTAGCAACGGTTGCCGCACGTGCAAATTGCTCTTGGCCGCCCTACTGTTTCGGATAGCAAATCCTCATCGGAGGTACTTCAAGCCAAAGTGATTTTCAGACACAGCCGATTTCATTTTAGTAGCGCCCTCTATTTTGATTAGTTGAATTCTGTGTATCTTCTTTAAAAAGAAGAGCACGACTTCAAGTTTCAAAAGGTAAGAGAAAGAATAAACCCAAAATATCAAAGACTACAAAGACTATCAAAATAAAAGCCTAGATATAAACCAGTGATACCAATGGACAACTGGTGACGACTATTGAAGGTCATATGTTACGTTATTAGCAAATACTGTAGTCATCCGGGTTACGTGAGTACAAATCCTTCTACTTCTCCGGCTACCCAGCGGTCTAAAGAACGCTGAATTGATGAATAGATTTGTCTCCTCACTTTAAGATGACCACACAAACATACAGCAAAACTCAGGGACACAAAGTAACAAACGGATAAATATGTAAATGAATATCAAAAGGACAAGGGCATATGCATATGAACGTGGAAATTTTCGCATGGGGGTAATTTTCGCGCTTTTAGCGAATCGAGTGGTTTCGCGAAAATTTTTCCCACGCGCAAATATCCCGCCGCATTCTTACTGTGGGAAAGACATTTTTATAGCGAATATTCCCCCCATGCGAAACGTCTTCATGTTAAAATCGCGAAATTTTCCCCCAGCGAAAATAACCACGTTTACAATATATGCATGTATGATGTCTTCTCTTTTTGTGTCATTCGAGGTTGACACAACCAGGAATTCACCTATTTATCATAACCCACTCTACGTACGTATTATTATTGGAAGCCGTACATTTGACTTGAATGAAGACCAACCTGATACCCAAACTTTAACAATTGACAGGAAAATAAACGTAAAATGTAGATATCGCATTATAGATAGAGTCATGACCTAAAAAGAAAATTTCATCACAAGGAATGAAAAGGGAGTGTGGCAGGCATTGTATATATTTTTGATTTATATGTTTGATGGTTGTGCGATAACAATATTCATACTTATATCAGTACCATGTCAAGGAGTAATGCAGATGTCAGCAATTTTTGAAGTGAAACCGTTTGATGCATGAAAAAAATCTGCTACTATCATTAGGTATGTAAATATTGATGTACCAAATATACTAATAATGAAGTACAATATTTTACATTATGAACTTCACCAACTGTTACATTTATATACTCCATTCCCATGATCTATTATCGTGGTCGTACATGCGTGTAGGACTGTCTACACTTGTGCGACCAAGGTACACAATAGAACGTTATAAAGTGTTGCTAGGCAATCATTTGAGAGGTAAGCATGTAGGAGTTCAGTATGCGGTCAACAAAAACATTGTATATGAATGTGAAAACTTCTGTGTGAATGATTACTCTTGTCATTACCCGGGAAAATAAGCAGCTCAACTCATAAGATGCCTCTTCCTTTGCAACATATACATGTATATGTGAAGATTTATGTGTAGTAATCGATCGATTCTTGCGTCTAACAACATGCAATTTACCTGTGATTTTTGCCGAAAAATAGATTTCGGTGAGATGTTAACGTTAAAAGTGCATCTTTATCTTGCAGAGAATCCTCATTAAAACCGTTCGAAGATGAGAGATGAAAATGACTATTCAGGATGGAGAAAGTACGCATGCGCAGGGATATCACTCTGTGAGTGCTTGCTGTTTTGTGGACTACATTACGGATGGGCACCTCTTGTGTATGTTTTCAAGAATGAGGGAATATATGGTGATCTTTGTGAACAAACATTGAATAGCAGTCATTTATTGTACAAGAATGCATCTTTTGACCACAATATTATTTCGTACTCAGTCGAAAACTGTCGTAATTGTTCCAATAAAAATGGATCAGCAATCTCTTCAACAGCGGATCATCACAAATGTAAAGCACAGGATGACAAATTCGCCATGACATTTACGGTAGCTTCCACTATTGTTTGTGCCGGTTGTGTTGTTTTTGGACACATAAATCTTAAATTTGGCACACGTGTAACTAGGATTATATCCATGTAAGTCAAACTTTTTCTAGATTTTCTAGACTATATTCATAATGGAACAGATTTTTTTCCATAAAATAAATTAGATACTCAAAGAAAAGTAATGATACTAATTTCATCCAAAAATTTTTTCTCTCTATTAAGCAAAACACACTTCTGTTCACTGTTTGTATTTCTAATTTTTGAACTCCTGTATTTCTTTGATGTATACAGGACAATATTTATCCTTGGAGCCTTGATGTTGGCCTTCACAAACAAAGGTAATGGTATCCGTTGTGCGGATGCTCATAGATAAATTAATGAACAAATTAATGAAAATAGAGTAATTTATTGGATTATCTTGAATAGATAGATAAAACATATTATTTTATCTCGTGTTTATGAAGAAATCAAGTCTAGATATATATTAAATAAACAGCTAACGTAAAATTGACTGAATATTCAACGTAAAATTGATTGAATACTTTTATTATTTCCAGAATATGCTTGGCTGATGTTACCAGGTCTGACATGTTTAGGGACAGGAGGAATGCCAATATTTATGACATCTGTACAGGTAACGATATCATATCAATCGAATCACTTTTGTTCTTTCTGTCGGATACAAATGTGTACAACTGAAATATTCTATCACAAAACGGGAGATTCAGTTCGATAAAACTACTAAAATGAATGCAAGCAAATAAAGTCCTTAACAAAGAAAAAATCCCAAAACTTTCACAAAGGCAGATATGTCATTGCTTTATATGCTTCTAATATCTTGTCATTTTGGACAGGTTTCAAACTTGTTTGGAAAAGGAGCGTCCAGTTTTGTGGGATCCCTAAGTGGTGCTTTCGACTCCTCTGCGTTTGTAATGCTTTTGCTCAAGGTAATGTAAAAGTATATATTCAAAATATCTAATGTAAGTAAAGATATACAGACTGTAATACATAAAAGAATACAATATAACACCACATTGCTTCAAAATCTGTCGATGTAAAGAACAGAAAAATGTTGACTGAACTGTTCGAATGATATGTACAGGTTTGAAGCCGCATACTCTTTGAAAAGTAGATGCACAAATTTAAATTCAAAAGACGAAACGAGAGGGCGCTACTACATTAAATTTGACTGTGTCTGAAAATCACCTCTGCCTTTTATTAATTACCACTGATAAAGAATTTCACGTGTATGATGCATTAAAATTGGTTTTAAAATTTCTTCAAGAAGGTACGTCCGTACTATTTATAAACACTTATTTTCTTTTGCAGTGTGGAGCAGTTAAACTCGTTCCCCGTGATTGAATGTTCGAAGTGTAATTATAGTAACTTCTTTCCAGATTTGTCGTCTGAAAAAAGGAAGCTTTTTGTTAGCCCTTTAACAATTTGACATATTATCTGCTATTTCGGACTCATTTCATTTCATCCAAAAATATCATCGAAATTAAAGGAGGTTAACATCCTAGCATCATCCTTCCAATGTCTTTTTTGTCATAGATTTTATTGAACTATGCTACTCAATCGATCTACAAGAAATTTGGAACCGAACACTATTTACAAAGTAAATGCACACATTTAAATTAAAAAATGAAACCACAGGGCGTTACTAGATTACATTTGGCTGTGTCAGAAAACTACATCTGCATTTTATAAGTACCATTGATAAAGAATTTACTATCCTAAACGCGTGTTTAGTGCATTAAAATTGGTTTGAAATTTTCTTCAAGAAGGTACTTCCGTATTATTATTATTATAAACACTTATTTTCTTTGTTTTGCCCTTTATCAATTTTACATTAGGATAACATATTATTTGCTATTTCGGAAACTTCTCATTTCATCCAAAAATATTATCGAAATCATCCTAGCACAATCCAATGTCTTTTTGTCATATATTTCATTGAACTACCCTACATTAAGTTTCTGTCTGGTGCATTGATATTGGTTTGGAATTTCCTTTAAGACGGTAAAGAGTTGGAACGAACCGTATTATCATATGTACATTCGGATTGCATGCACACACTCCATCTCTCTCTTCTAAATGTAATCCGATATTTGCGAGAATATTATTAATATATTACTGGATATTTGGTCTAAATATCTGAATGACGGATCATTTTCAACAGGCGGAGATCTTTTGTGGAAGAAAAAGCTTTCCACAGATCTGTAAGATGGCCGGGGTTTGAATACTTAGACGCCAAATCCAGTTTTTCTGAGTGTCTGAAATTGTTCATTCCATGTTTGGTTTTTTTCTATCCTGGTGCAAAACATTCAACGAGACTTTAAAAATGTACACTCAGTCTGTTTCTTTCTGTGTTGGTCCTTTTGCTGTCAGTGGTCTTGTTTGTCTCATTATCTCCGTTTACTCGTTTTGAGTGATGTCCGTTGTTTGCTTAGGTATTGTGGGTGTGTTCCGCTGTGGTCACTCTGATGTGGTTTTGTTGGAGATCTCCTCCATATTCTTACGTCACTCAATGTTTATTTATTTCTTCTTTCAGATTGGTTACAAGCACGGCACCAGTAGAGAGACGTTTCTCATTGGATTAGCTTGTCTTCACACGTTAGTTGCCATCAACACATTCTTCTTCCTGCCAAGAAGCTTCATAACAAAAACAAAATTAAGAAAAGACATAGATCTAACAATTGATAAAGGTGAAAATGAAGGTATGTGTACATCTATCTAGAGGCAATGCAATGTCACAATTCTTGTTGAACAAGTATCGGCAATTGACCAAGTTTAAAAATAACAGATAAATTCTGTAATGAAAACACTTGTCAAATTGATTGTTACATGTAGATTATAAAACATCAAATTTTAGTTTTATACTGATAAGTCTTTGAATTAAAATAAAATCATTTTATTTTTTCAGTTTTAACAGAAACAGATAAAAAGAATCCACTTGCAGATGAATCATCAAAACCAAGTTTGCGAGATTCAATTTTGTCACCACTGTACATCATGCATGTTTTCTGGCTGTGTATTTTACAGCTTCGCTTTTACTATTTTATTGGAACTTTGAATCCATTCCTACACAAAGTTACAGGGAGAAATGAACAATTAGGTAATACCAAGCCAGATTATACTAGTGTTAGGAAACATCTCTATCAGATTAAAAGTTAGACAAGAGGACTCAAACATCGTATAATTTGGGGATAACTAGCTTCTGACGTTAAGTTTGCGGACGGTAAATGCTGATTTTAGGTTGACAAATCGAGATTTTCTGGCGACTCGTTAGCGGATCCAGAGAACGGATGTTTGCCACCGTAAAATCAGCATTTACCGTCCGCAAACATAACGTCATTATCTAGTTATTTCCATTCTAATGTAATCTGTATTATTGTGAATATAAGACGGAATGTTCTCATTTTACTAGGAGCAAACACATCTCTTTTTATGAATATCTACATTCCTGTCTCTACAAGCAACTCGGACTTTATCACATCATTATTTTTTCGACACGAATTTTGTTTTATTTAATATCGTCAAAATATTAAATCTTATAAAAATTTCTTCCACAGTTCTTAGATGTACTATTTCATTGGTTTTTTTTGTCTTTCATAGTAAGTCACTTTACGGATGTCTTTGGATACTGTATACTGGGAGGGATTTTTACAACCACTTTTGCTGGATTTGTTTACGATTGGCAGAAAAGGATATTCAAAGGTACGTAAAATGATAGGGAAATATATGCAGAGAGATTTATAACCATGTAAGGTGTACGTGTGAGACGGTGGAACTAAACTGGAAAGGGTTTGCCTATTTCAATTTATATGTCGTTGCTAAATTTTATAAACGAAATGAAAAAAAAAATACCAAGGATGAAAAATAAAAATGAGATAAAGAAGATCCTGACGATAATCTCAACAGCACGCACAATAGAGCACCAAACTGAGCATCGATGGATCCCTAGCATGCTAGAGGTGGGACCAGGTAACCGAGAGGAGTAAGCATCCCCTGTTTGGCTAGCCACATCCGACGTCGATGTTCACATACGAAAACAATATCTACTAAACATGCAATGTCTGAGTTTATGTCTAAAAAGACCTCTGACAAAACCAAGAATAAATTATTGTAACGTATCATCCATCCATCCACAAGATTTCAACAAGCTCTAGACACCACTCGTAACAACGGCAAGGCAGTATGAGACACTAAGACAAAAGAAACAACCACTCCAAGAGGACCGACATAGAAAACAACCTGATTATGTATAATTGAAACATGAAAGACGGCACAATTAAAAGGGAGAAACCAAGTTGTACTCGTAACCGACTTTAGATGTACATTTTAGAGAAGACAGCTAATTTTTTTTTATTTCAGACAGAAAATCCAAAACCTCTCGGCAGTTGCTACCTGCGCTCCTTCCATTATCTCTGGGAAGTGGTCTTTCTTTACTGATGTCCATTCTTCTACTCATTCCTCGTGCAGAAGTACTGTATTTAACGTTTGTCGTAATGGTTTTCATGAGGTCATTTCTGTATGGAATCGGAAGCTCCTATCTAGCGGCCATGTAAATATATTTCTAGTTACATTTGTATTTCTTCGTTTGAAATTTTATCTTATATAATTTATTTTGATTAAAATACACTGAAATAGTACTGTGATCATAAAGCTGATAGATAACTTTGAATCTTGATATAGAATTACAAGTAACAGCATCTGAATTTGTTCACAAATTTTTCTATGAAAGGTTATGTAGAATTTGCGTAAACTAATCGTGTAGCGAATATTGCTTTTAGCGTCGACACTATAATTTACTATTTATCATTGATGTAAACTTATTTTGGTCTATTAAAAATTCAGGGGATGTGATTGACAAAATGAAATCGAGAAATTTTCAAGCCAATTCGATTTCTTCGTACGACTTTTCAAATATGTACACCACACTTCCTCACGATAAGATTAATGATCAATTGTCCAAACTCATTAAATGGTGCTTTAACCGAGAGGGTAAAACTTATATTTGTACATCTGAATCAAAGGGTTTCTTTTCCAATACAGAATACAAATCATATAAATCATGGACATGTAGTGACCTTTGTATTGCCTTGTCCTTTCTTTTGGACAACATTTATGTAAGATTTGGTGAGAATCTCTACAAGCAGGTTGTAGGGATCCCTATGGGTACTAATTGTGCGCCTCTTGTTGCAGATTTATTTTTATTCACGTATGAAAAAGAACTTATCCAAAATCTTCAAAAACAAAGAAAACATGATGATGTGAAATGTTTCAATGGTACTTCTAGGTACCTGGATGATATCCTTACTATCGACAATCCTGTTTTTGAAAAGTATAAAAATGTCATCTATCCACAGGAACTGACTCTAAACAAGGCGAACGTCACAAACACAGAAACACCATTTTTGGACCTGAATATCAAAATTATTAATGGAGAGATTCATACAAGGGTGTATGACAAAAGAGATGACTTTGGATTCAATATAGTAAAATTTCCCTGGCTTGACGGTGATGTTCCTAGATTACCGTCTTATGGTATCTACATTTCGCAGCTCATCCGGTATGCTAGAGCATGTACTGATGTTTTGGATTTTCATGATAGAAATTTACAAATAACAAAGAAACTTTTAGGTCAAGGTTTTCGCTTTCACAAACTTGTCAAGACATTCTGGAAATTTTACAAAAATTATTGTCAACTACTTTTGAAATTCGGACCCATACAAGCAACAGAGTATATTACTTTGGGTATTTCGCAACCTGCATTTTATGGTGACATGATCAACAAAATTAGAAGGATCAAAGGTAGACAGAATTACTTTCGAAAATGCGTCAGAATCATCAAACGCCTCTTATACCGTGGATATGATCCTAATGTCACCAGACGGACACTAGGCTTGGTACTTGACCAATCTACAGTCTTGTTCCAGCGCATCCTTAATACTTGCACGCTGACTGGCTGTGACGACGGGACTCCATGACGGGCCCTGTCCAAACCTCTTTAGAGAAGACAGGGCCCCGACCACCTGTCCTCTCTGAATGTCAGTCGGACTCCTCGGGTGATAACATACATTAGCTCGCTACAGCCGGCAGAGCACAGGTCGTATTACGCATGCCCTCTTTTTATATCAATTTACATATTCATCTGTGTTGCTTGGGCCCCTGCGTTTTGCGAACTTGTTTGTGTGTGGTCATCTGACAGTGAGGAGGTTGTTTTACACCACAATTGTACGTTCTTCGAGACCTCTGGGTAATCGGAATAGTGGGAGGGTTGTGCGCACGTAATCCAGGATAACCACACCGTCTGCTACTCACGAGGCAGATGGCCGTCCTAAGTCGGCACCGTTTACCCATCGGTCTCGTTGGTTTATGTGTAGTCATTTGTGTTTTATGTTTTTCTGTGATTTGACGTTCATTGTACTACTGCGTCTCTTTCTGTGCGTGTCATTTTTGTGTTTTACAGTGGGTGTTTTGGGAGGTTGCTGTTGATGCTGCAACTAAGTGTTGTTGGAGATCCCCTCCTTTCTTTTATCACAAAGGTCTGTATGTTCATATTCAATATAGTTGTTCTGCCATTGGTATTGGTATTTTTAGACTATTAATTCCCTTTCTTGTTGTGTTTATTTTCACACTTGGGTGTTGACGCTCACTCCTCCCGGACACCTTGTCCTCCCTCCACTCGGGGATTTTGCGATTGCCTTGTTAATGGAGACTTACACAATTATGCAATCTTCCTACGATTGATAACTCGTCTCTGGTATACTTGTGTTCTGCAGAGTCATTGTAGAATAAATCTTTATGTGCCCCAAGTGGAAGCTCGAGGAGAGATTTGAGGAGGTTATTTTACGCCATAACTGTGGGTTCTTTGGGACCTCTGGGTAGTCGGAAGAGTGGAAAAGTGGAAGGGATGAGCGCACGTAATCCGGATAACTACATCGACCGATACTTGCGTGGCAGATGGCTGTCCTAAGTCGGCACCGGTTTCCTATTGGTCTCTATGGTTTATGTGTGGTCTTATGTGTTTCATGTGTGAGTTGGCGCTCCTTGTTTCTCTCTCTGTGCGTGGTAGCTCTGTGTTTTTGCATTGGGTATTTTGTGGTTTTGCTGTGGGTGCTGCAACCGAATGTTGTTGGAGATGCCCATCTTTCTTTTGTGACGATTAATCTACAATTCCTATTCTTTAGACTTGTTATTTGTATGTAGGTACTCTAGTCAGCACTTCGGGATGTTGTTCGGAATAATGATTGTTTGTGGAGGCGCTACAAGCTCGTTGCAGTTTGCTCTATATTCCTGGGCACAGGCTTATGACAGTGGATACCGTCATGTACGTAGATCACTTTTTTCATCACCTTAATCAGTTGAAAGAAAATTAAACCGAGCTACGGTTAGTTTTGACATTTAAGTTATGGAAGCTCTGACTATAATGTTAATATAATACCAAAAATATTTTTCGTAATAGTAATTTGAATATTGTTTCAGGTGGATATCTTCCTATTGATGCTTGTATTATTATCATTTTGCCATCCTGTAACACTGCTGTTGACAAATAGAAAGGCTTTGTCTGGAAATGAAAATCAAAAGGAAAGGGATATAAACAAATTCTTATAATGACATTAAAATTAATTATTATCACTAAAAGTTCTGTGTTTTCATTTAAAATAACCGTCCAGGATTTTTTAAAAATTCATTATGCAAAAGAGTTAAAGAAGATCCTGACGATAATCTCAACAGCACTCACAATAGAGCGCAAAATTAAACATCGACGGACCCCTAGCAAGCCAGAGGTGGGACCAGGTGCCCGGGAGGAGTAAGCATCCCCTGTTGGCTAGCCGCACCCGCCGTCGATGTTTAAAAGTAAAAAGCAAAAGTATAAAACCAAAGCACATGTGACCTTTAAGATGTAAATGACGAGGTTGCATTAATAATATGGAAGTGTTCCAACTCTTCACCCTCTTAGAGAAAATTTCAAACCAAAGCGATGATAATACACCAGACACGTGTTTCGGTTAGTAAATCCTCTTCAGTGGTACTTAATAATGCCAAAGTTAATTTAAGTGGCGTTCTCTAGTTTTCTTTTTTTGAATTTAAATTTGTGCATTTATTTTGCAAATAGTGCATGGTGTCAAATTTCCTGTAGGGTCGATTTAGTAGTATAGTCAAATAAAGTCCATGACATTGGAGGGATGGTGCTAAGGTTTCAGTCTTCTTTAAAATGAATTATATTTTTGGATGAAATTACTATTTTCAGAAACAGGAAAAAGTATTATGTCAAATTAATAAAGGGCCAAATCAAAGCTTCTTTCAGGCGACGGAGCTGGAAAGAATCAATTACATGTATTACACTTTAAAAAATTAATCACGAGGAATGAGTTTAACTGATCCACACTGCAAAAGAAAATAAGTGCCTATAATAATAAGACAGAAGACCTTCTTAAAAATTTCAAACAGATTTTCATACACCAGACACGTGTTTCGGACGGCAAATCGTCATTTGTGGTACTTTTAAATAATGTCGAAGTGATTTTCAAATACAGCGAAATGTATCTTAGATGCGCCCTCTGGGTTTATTTCTTAGTCCCCTACCGGCACTTAAGGGGACTTATAGTTTCCACCCCGTTTGTCTGTCCGTCTGTCCGTCTGTCCATCACACTTTAGTTTTCAAAACTTTTTTTGGTAAGTGAGTTAAAGAAGATCCTGACGATAATCTCAACAGCACTCACAATAGAGCACAAAATTGAGCATAGACGGACCCCCAGCAAGCCAGAGGTATGATCAGGTGTCCGGGAGGAGTAAGCATTCCCCGTCTAGCCAGCCGCACCCGCCGTCGATGTTCATGCACGAAAATGAAAACAATATCTAAAATACATGCACTGTCTGAGGTTATGCCTACTCAGAAAGTGCTATGGCGACCATATCAGGGAAAATATTCAAAACACTGTCAAACCCCTCGCGGGTAACTTTTTACGAGCTCCACACGGCAAAGGGCATAAGTGTGACTCAAATGAGTGAAAGAAGAGTGTATCTTAATGTAAAACAGATCAAGTATGAGTTTGGTTCCGATTGACCTATTTTTACAAGAGTCATGGCCCATGGACTTACTAAATTTCATGAAATTCTCAGTTTTCCGGACTTTTCTTCCATGGTATTGCATATATTGAATTTTTTTTTAAAATCTAGATTTGTGCATTTACTTTGGAAAGAGTGCGCGGTTCAAAATATTTTTGGAGTCGATTCAGATATATAATAAAATAAATTTAATGGCTAAAATAGCATTGGAGGCATGTTATAATTCATTATTAGTATTAATTCAAGCTTTACCTGCAAAACTGTTGAAAATGCACGGAGCCTACTGTAACAACACTTTGTCTTTGCTCTTTGTTTGAAATTTTGAAAGAAATCTGAAAGAAATGCAGCGACTATAGCGAGGTTGTTCACTGACACAAACGTAGGTTGTTGGGTACCTAGCGTTCCTGGAAATAACTCTCGTCACGGACAATGTGGATGAAAAGAATTACCAACTAGCACAACTCCATCCTCGGTTCCACCGGCTATTTGCGTTTTGGCCGAATACCCTCGGTCACAACGTACTATTTCGGGGATTTTTGAAGAAATAGCTCTTCTTCGTGGAGGACAGTATGTGAATCGTACACAAGAGGAATTTTATGTCGGTTATCCGAATATTTGTTACAGTATCGAAAACATCATATTCTAATTAACAATTCGATTATTGTCTCCGGGCATCAAGAAGTATCTTACCTAGTCGAACATGCACTATTTATCGTCGCTATCCAAAAGACGTATTCAAACTATAATGTGATTGGATAAAAAATTTGTGAGGGAACCAATCGACAACATTTGCATATAAATGGAAATCCCCGAAATTGTACGATGTGACCCAGGGTATTCAGCCAAAGCGCAAATAGCCTGGGGAACCGAGGATGGCACAGCTCTTGGGGAAGGGAAATACACTGGACTGCCCTAAGATATATGTAGAAGTCGACTTTAAAATTTGTACAAAATTGCGCACATCTACCTGACCCTTTATTTATTCTAAGTTCTTGATGTTTTTTTTTTTCTTCAAATCTTGATATTTTAGATATTTCCAATTTTTGGTCATAGATAGGCATTTTAGATTTCAGAGTAAATGTTTAGGTTTGCTAAGTGTAAAATGTACACAGGTAATCATTAGTAAATTAAAAGTAGGTTTTCAATAATAATGCTCATAGACTATTTGTGAGGTATGTGATGAATGGTATGATTTCATGCATCGTGTTATATAGTCTGCTTCCGTAGAAATCATAGCAAGCATCAATCGCCTTTTTAGATTTCAAGACAAAGCTGCAAATTGAATGATATGCCATACACGCAGAGCAACATGTGAGGAGATAAAACACCTCAACTACCTTGTAAGTTGTCAAATGATGTAGTTTTATGATGGATACATACTCTTACAAAGAATAGATGAGTGCTTGATTTCATGTATTTTTTTTTTCAGTACATACAATATATATTCATGAAGAGCGAGATCCTATCAATGTTAAACGTCTTCAAATTAAATGGCATCATTTAAGAACAAATAAATTTACAGCATGGACCAGGCATGTGCGTTTCGGGTACTTAACCCCCGTCAGTGATCCTCAACCTAAACAATGTAATATGGCCAAAGAGTGTGAAAGTCATTATGTCCAACAATGTACCGAAAGACGTAGCAGGATGGGTCGGATAAGATACTACAGGACCCACGTTTTAGAAGAAATTTTGATAACAATTCTTGTTGCTCTCTTTACAAATGTTAGCGGGTCCCTAAGAATTTCATTTATATTACAGCAAAGATATTCTCCATCATGTGTCTAAGTGGTAGTGTGTCAACAATATGAGTCAAGAACTCAACAGGGCATAAAACAATGTATCAGTATCTATATAGATGTAGTCATAGTTATCGGGTTATCCCTACATTCCTCCTTCCTATCTTAATTTGTTTAAATAAAATGGACATTTTTCTGCAATAAAAGAAGGAGATGATCGCCAACAACCCTCCGCTGTAGCACCCACAGCAACAAATGCCAAAAACACATGTACAGAGCAGACACGCATAGAAAGAGACAAAAAAGGGTCAAGGAACACTAACTCATATAATTGAAACATGAAACACAAAGGATCAAAAATAAACCAACGAGACAAATGGGCAACCGATGCCGACTTAGGACGGACATCTGCCACGACGCAAGTAGCAGACGGTGTGGTTATATTAAAGATGTGAAACTTTTGCTGTTTCATATGTTTCGAATCGGTCAACATCAAATATTGAAACACTGATATAAATCACAGATGATTACTGTGAATCATTATCAACGTAGTACCATAAAAATATTGAATGCTTAAGTGTAAAGTCCCAGAAATCAGAGAGCCACCCTTAAGGTAGCTTGTACCTCTGGTCGTGAGAGCTTAATATGTTCTCCCTATGATCACTTTGATGGAATTTCCTTGCTTATCATCTTTGAACCTTTTAAAAAACTTTCAAATAGACCATAGTTTAGTTTAGTTTAAACATATTTTATTTCCGAAATCGAAATGGGATCGGGCAAAAGTTTTAACAACATTACAAACGCCCTAGATTGTAGGGATATCTGTTTGAAACCCGCATTAGCTTTATTCAATGTGCAATAATATGAAACGAAAATATGTGTATCCATGCATAATTATTTTCCCCGATTTTGGACCAGAGGTACAATCTACCATAAATGGCCACAACGAACCAATGTTCCTTCACAATAAGGATGATGTATGCACTTTGACTTTAAATAAACACAATTACAGTTGACTGTTTTATTGGTGCACAGAATGGTATAATGATTCATTCCCATAATGTCATCTCGATTAATGTTAAGACAGTTTTTAAATGATTTTAAAGATTATACTGTTTACAATACTCTGCCATTAGTTAGTTATTTAGTTCATTCGATTGTTGTACACGTCTGATAAAATCATTCAAAGAAAGTAGTCAGTCGGGATCTGAAAGATTTGTATCTTGGACCTAATAAGATTTTACTGCAAAATATTATTTTTTTTTTATTCATAGTTTTTATGAATTCATTTGATTATTTGTTCTACAAACATCATTTTAAAGAGAAGTGGAATTATAATTTGTCCATGAAAGTATTGTTTTGAATTTTAAATTGCCTCGTTCATTCCAAGACACATCTGATATGAATACCGCAAATCTTGCATAGATTTGGCCAGGATGAGGTTTGTTTTGTGTTTTGTTTTCATATTGGCTTATTATTGATGTATTATACATTTGTTATGAAAAAACATGTCGCTTACTTAGGAAAATATTCATTTGACATTTATGAAAAAAATAATATTATGTACATAGTTAGACTGTATTTGTTCTTGTGATGGAATATAATTGTAGTTATGGAGCAACCATTTGATTTTTAGGGGGGGGGGGGGGCAGGTAGACTTTTGCCAACCGGAAATTTTTTCCGCCATTTTAAGAGCCGCATTTTTATTTGTTGGGGTAATTTTCCAATGTTGAAAATTTATACTCTAAAGTTTAAATCATTCAGTGTGATTTTTCGGCCACATTATACACCAAATACAGACTGAGTTCATCTTTTGCCAGCAGATCACTTCATCACCCATCCTGCTACGTTTTTGGTATATTTTTGGACATAATACATTTCACTCTTTGGCCATATTACATTGTTAAGATTGAGGATCACTGACGAGGGTTACACAATGTAAGTACCCAAAACGTGCATGTCTGGTCCATGCTGAAATTTTATCTGTTCTTAAATGATGCTATTGAATTTAAAGACGTTTAACATTTGAACCACTTGGTGAGTGTCACTGCTGGTGGACCAGGAGTCCTCGAGGGCACATGTAGTCAAGTTCGATCAACTTCGGTTGATCGTCTGTCTCTTCAACGCATTCGAAAATATCTGTTATAAAAAAATCTTGAAATTTCTAAAACTTGGGTCCTGTAGCATCATATCCCACCCATCCTGCTACGTTTTTGGTATATTTTTGGACATAATATTTTTCACTCTTTGGCCATATTACATTGTTAAGATTCAGGATCACTGACGAAGGTTAAGTACCCGAAACGTGCATATCTGGTCCATGCTGTAATTTTTTTGTTCTTAAATGATGCTATTGAATTTGAAGACGTTTAACACTTAATTTCTTGAATGGCATATGAAACCAATAACCTATTCACTCAACGGAGACGGGCTATATGGTGCTCATGACTTTTGAATTTGATTGATTCATTCCAAATTCCATAAAGTTTGTTTCATTTTTATTTGTACTTAGTTTATGAAACACACAAAAATAGTGTTAAATGGGCATGTGGAAAGGTCGAAAGAGAGGTGGAGGGGCAATTTCATGATCCGGAAAAAAACATTTTGCCGGCCCTTAGGGCTGGAATTTTTTTTCCCTAGAATTTCGATCCGTAAAAATTTTTTTTGGAAAGTTTTCCTGCCCCCCCCCCCCCCCCCACTATAAATCAAATGGTTGCTCCCTTAAGTGAGGGCTAAATGTTATTGCGATGAGTACAGTGCACGTAACGGTTGCTCTTTCTTAATAATACCGATAAGATTGCAAAATTCTCGAATTCAATTTTTGGATTTTTATCAGCGCAGGCAACGTTTATCAACATATAATCAAGTTTCATACATAACATTTTCATTTCATGCTTTCATGATTTAACTCGTATCTAAATAGGATTGATTAATCTATATCAAGAGTCATAGAAGTCTCAATGATATGGAGTTGACATTTCTGATGTCATTTTCATACTAGAAAGGACGGGACTATTGTATCCAAAATAAATGCTTTTAGAGCGGGTGTGTAGAAGTAATAAATCGATTTGAAATGTTTGATTTTAAATGGTTATTTGGGAGGTATTATCCAAATGTAAATACGCGGCTCATTTCACTTTGATACGTATTCCCCTTTAACACCGTAGTCCTACTAATAATATGTCGGGGAAATATCACATAAAATCAGAGGTCATCAATGAATGAATTACATACGCGGAACTAGATTCATTTTCTTTGGAAAGGGGGGTGGGAGGTAGTTGGTCTTCGGGAGGGTAGTTGGTCGCGGAGACAGACTGTCAGAAAGTATATGAATTTCATTTCCACATAATAATTATACTATCTTAAAACAATATGCAAAATATTATTTTCTTCGGTGGATGGGATGGGGGGGGGGGGGTTAGTTGATCTTAGGGAAGTTAGTTGATCTTAGGGAAGTTAGTTGGTCGGGGCGAGTGGTCTGACAGACTGATAGAAAGAAACTATATGAATTTCATTTCAACATGATTTACTATCTTAAAACAATACGCAAAAAAAATAATGTTTTGTCCATATTCTACATGGAAAAAAAGAAAAGGGAACTTCATATCATTTTTACCTTTAAACCCTTACCCTGGATCCGCGCATGAAATAAATAAAATCCCAATATACTTGTAGATGCGAAGCTGAATAATCCGTTCGCTGATCTTGTGGAAAAGTCCCCGGCTCATAAAAGCAAGTCAACATCTATTAGGATGCAATGAGTGAAAAAGCTTTTCAAAAGGTCTATGTTAGTGTCCCACGACAACAATTAGGTGGGAAGGTAATTTACATGATCGAAATTTAAAATTCAATCGAACTGTGCTTTTCGAAGGACATATTATTGTCACTCGGAGAAAGGTTTACTGCTTTAATTTCCTCTCGACGTGCAAAAACACTCAAGAAGTTTAAAGTATTATTTTAAGTTTATTGAATTCATGGATATTGACGGATTCCCATATCGACGGAATTTAATCATTAAAGGTGTCTTCTACATAAAGATCTTGTTTGGAATAGAGTATTATTTTTCTAGTACATTGTGGACACACTTTCATAAAGTAAATATCTTTCATGTACACAGGAGTTCGGTTAGCAACCAAGTAATGCGATTCAGCCCCACTAAATTAAAATTCTGCAGCAAGTGTTTTTAATTTCTTTGTACGAAGGTGGAAGTAAATCCCCTGACGTCCCGAGGGATTAAGTTTAAGAACTCTGTTCAATCGGATTGGAGATTATTTATTTCTTTCATCGACAAACATATGAAAGAGAGGCAGGAGATAAACTGTCCTGCAAAGTTTGCTTTTGTGAAATTTAATCTTCGTCACTGGCCTTATTGTTTGCTATAGAAGCAGAATTCATATTCGGAGTGAAGTATCAACATTAGAGGTATGAAAACAATATTTCATATTCTGTAAGACTGCCAGGTCCATACTGTGACGGAATATAGAAAATCGTTGAAGGTTTCCTACAGGAAAGAAAATCAAAATGGTGTTGAGAGAAGAGACAATTCTACAGGTAAAGTCTAAAGTCACCGAGATGGAGAAGAACTCAGACTTGTACTTTGTGCAAGACTTTGTCGGTGTACCGCTTCATTCTTCAGCTCCAGTGTCAAGATCCAAGTCAGATTCACGAGACTCGGATCGTATGAACGCCTGTATGGCGAATAACTTGTTCCATTCTGTATTCAAGGGAAGATTTCGCAAAGTGAAACTGATATTGGATAGAGGGTACAATGTTAATAATAAAAATAACTACGGCTACAGTGTACTGATAGCAGCACTTCATATAGAAGATGACGTAAAACGTGACAAAATGTTCAGATACTTGATGCATCGACACGCCGATATAACTGCTAAGGATCCGAAACATGGCCGCTCAGTATTGTCATGGGCATCGCTGTTAGGCAGGAATGACCAGGTTGTATTAATGTTAGAGTCTCTGAAGGGCGATTTCGACCTTAGGGAACAAGACTACGACGGAATGACTGCCCTACACCAAGCAACCCAGTCTGGACATATCGATGTTGTTCGAACTTTGGTACAAGAGTTTCGGAAATACCGTCTGTCTGTCGATGTCGCCGATAGACTGGGCTTAACTCCCTATCTTCATGCCAAGCGTCTTGGATATACGGAAATATGTAACATATTACAAGTGGATGGCAGAGCTTGTCCTGGCCAGTCAGATAGTTTCACATTCAGGAGCAGCAGTGAATGGTCCGAAATTGGAGCCACAATAAAACAGAAGAAGCATCTACAACAACGTATGACGTGCTTTGAACACGCAGCAATACACGGAAGTAGCAAGTCGTTCCGAAATTTCTTTGGGTCAGAGTCTGTTCCGGCTGTTGGTGTTTCTGTACCCGAGGATACAGAAAAACCTGAAAAAGTTACCTACTGGGTAGTAAAAAATGTCCCTCCGAAATATAGGACAGAAAATGATCAATTAAGTAGGTCGACAGACTTTGTCGAATTCAATCGGCTGAACAAGAGTAAACAGCGTGAAATGTCAAAGTCAAACCCAAATCCGACTTTTTCGCTATTAGAACTGACACCAGGTGCAAAAGCAATTTCTGCAAACGAATTCAAACACAGTGAAACTGATACCTCTAAAATTGAACCTGCTGCAAAGGTTGATTCAAGCACTCACCATCAACATCATCACAGCCACAAGCCGAGCCAAATGCAATCACTCGGAGCAATCATGGCCGCGCTCGCAGACCAGCAGACGTCATCATATCGTCAGACAGTACGAGTTACTCCCCCTGCTGAGAATCTTCCGCCTAGTAGGGCAAAACGCTCGACATTTTCGATAATATTTGGGAAAGATGAATTGAAGAAAAAGAAAAAAGGAAAAGGATCAGGCAAATCTTGTCAGAATTCGAAAAAGAAAGGTTCCAATTTCCTAAAGCCGCCTAAGAGATGATTCATTTAAAAGTAGTATTAAGGCAGGCCCAACTTTGTATTTCAAAACTGATGACGATAATTTTGAACAGAAAATTCAGATTGAGAGTGATTACATTTGATATTATTTCATGCAAGCAAGATTCAGGATTCTATCACAACAAAAGATATTTTAGCGAAAAATCTTTAATATATATATATTCAATAGAAAGTCAGTCCATTAGTTCTCGTATACATTTAACTTTATCGATTTAGGTTTTGTATTATCGATATTTCAGTGGTACCATTTCTGTTCATGATAAAGGGTGAGATCACTTATGAATTATTCGTCCAGTTATCCACAGATGTATGAAACTTTAATTTACCATATTCCAATAGAGAAGATCATCTGTATAACTGTATTATAGTTTGAAGAAATTGTATTTGTAAAAGAAAATCCGCATAATTAATGTTGTTTTATATTATTAAGTTGGTCTGATATCAGACTTTATTCTCATTTTATTCGAGATGGATAATGAAAACATGTCCAGCAAGACTACCCATATTGACCACAACGGATCACGCCCGCAGCGGAACATGCCCTCAGCAAAACTCTCCTACAGCAAAACACACCCACAGTGGAACACACTGGCAGCGGAACTCAATAACAGCGGAACACAACCACAGCGGGACACACCCGCAGCGAAACACAACCACAGCAAAGCACACCTACAGCGCAACACACCCACAATTAAACACACCCGCAGCGAAACACAACCACAACGAAACACACCGACAGCTGAACACGTACTCGCAGCGAAACACCCACAGCGGAACACAACCGCAGCCCAGCACACCCACAGTGTAACACATCCACAGGATTGTAAAAACAACGATCATCAGACAAAATAAATTCAACAAACAGCAGGCAACAATGAGACACACAACACAACAACACCCATACTAAAAGGTCCAACAAATTAAACATGAATGACAATATATAAATTGAGAAAGACCGATGTTCTAAAGAATGGTTACTGATTAAATTCTGATTAAATGGCTCGAAACAACGCGATTTCAGTATAAAGGAGCTATTTCATTTCTTTTCACCCAAATTACAGTGCTTTTATAAGCAGCGCACCATAAAAACCAGTTGATCCGTGACAGTCAAAATAGGATCAAAGGGAAAAAGTTAAACATGTACTGCTAATATAAATTGATTGAAATTATTTTTATATTTAATGTCAGACAGTTCATAAGGTAAAAATAAAAGAAAAAAATTTAAAGACTACCGAGTTCTACCGTACAGAAAGTATTAAGAGATTTGGAGGGAACTGTTCTTATACCATAGAAAGGATAAAAATAAACCAAAACATAAATAAATAAATTATAAACAAAAGGGACAGGAAATGCAAAAATAAATCAATTCAAAGTCTATTATAGATTTTAAAGATCTGTCATATTAGGTAAATTAAATAACTTAATTTTGTTCTAGATTCTCAACTTTCATAATTTGACATAAAGATACAGTACATTCAGACGGGTCGTGAAAGTATATATATAGAAATCTCTGAACTGATAGTGTAGAAATTGAGGACAGTGATTTGTCTTGCAAAGTGCTGCATACTCTAGATTTCGACATTTCCGTCCTAAAAAGCAAAACGAAACAAAAACAAACAAACAAACAAACAATAAACCCAAAGAAAATATAGATGAAGGTCTTATTCATTTTTCATAAGGATGCAATTTTTTTAATCTGTTTTTTTTCAGAGCTTATTGTGACTTTAATTACAAGATTTAATACAATTTTCAATGTCAGATATACACGTAGCACCTGTTGGCATTTTATCGATTTAAAGTTCCGATGTGGCTTTTTTCTGCATTCAAACAAAAGCCTCATACATGAAAATTTTAAGCCGCGTCATCTGAGAAAAGTAAATTCCATGTAAAGTTTATCACATGTATTGATTAGAGTTATCCTTCTTGCACAACGTACATGGATCTAGAAGGTTGGGGAGGGGGGGGGGGGGGTGTTGAGTCTTGCAGGTCGAGACCACCCTGAGACGATGCCAACAACGCCCCTTCCCATCTCTTTCTAGTCAAAGTTCATATAAGGAAAGTAGAGGCGGATACTCTGGTGGATCTACTGTGGAATACATGTAAGGCCACACAAATGTTTCCTCTGTTACGCGGCAGCGGGCGGGTAGCTTTTGAGGGAGTCAAGTGCCCCCCCCCCCCCCCCCCCCCCCCCATGCTAAAATAATTGTCCGTTATGGGTTTGAAATTTCTTGTACATGTAACATCAAAGATATCCCTTAGATGTTTGGGTTCTACTTTTGCAATGAATCAGTAAGAAAAGCTTTAATTTGACACTGAAGACCAAAAAGAAAACGATCTGACGAATCAGCTTTCCAAAAAAAATTAGGAATTTTCATTCCATGGCATTATCAATGAATGTCATTTTATTTACGGGTTGCTTAAAGCAGTTTGCCTACATATAAAGTAAAGAAAGACGTAGACATCAGGTGTAAGAATATGTAAAATCCAATCAGTCCATCTGATTGAGCTATTCCCAAAATATCTGTAAACCCTCATGGAAGGTACTGAAGGATTTTTACTCGATTCTTGATTCCCTTCCCAGGATGGGGGGGGGGGGGGGGGATGGGATTGCAGAATATATCCGGAATAGTCCCTTACCAGGAGTATATCGCATAGACTCAAGAGTTATTAGATTTAGCAGTTTGTGAAGTATTTGATGTGTTTCACTTATTTATACAATACTAATTGCATTTCCTAAAGATAAATATTTCGACCTTGCATTACACATTTTAAATGTGAGACAATACTGTCTGTAGACATCACATGTACATGTATGAACGATGTATAGGTTCGAACATCAGCATCAGTGATGATAATAATTATATTGTTTGTTGAAAAGTGCATATGGTGTACTAATAATTAAGATAGAACATATATTTCAGTGTGATAAGCAATTCTTAATGAAAATGATTTTTACTTTAGCTTTATATAATAAACCATGAATCATAACAAACAAATATTACAATAAGAAATGTAAGAATATTTGTCAAATCATTAATACACCTTAGGCCATACCAAATTAATTTAATGTTCTTCGGATTTTTCTTGTAAAAAAAGGGTGCGAGTGGGCGAAAATATAATTATTTTATTTTTTTTAGCTTTTGCAGATTTTAAGGTGCGAGCGAATGAAATAATTTTATTTTTGATATAGGTTACCCCAGAAATACATTTCTGATGTTTTCCGTACTCAAAAAGGAATCCCCATAGGAATCTGGTGACTAGAAAGCCTTGCACATAGCAGTATGGAAAAAGATTTTCGAACATTTCCCCTCCTTGACTTTCACTGTTATGTATACGGGACAACAAATTTGCTCCAAACAATTTTTTTTTTAACAGAAGAAGTATCATTTTCTTCGAATTTTGCACAATCTGAGACTTCTAGAAGTTTTAAGATTTGCAGAAATCAGAACCGACTCTAAAAAATCCTTGAGCCAGAAATTTAATGGTGCGGGCGAGCATTTTATTTTTATAATATTATTTTTTGAATTTTTAAAAAATATGGTGCAGGAAATCCAAAGAACATTAAATTAATTTGGTATGGCCTTATTGAAAAAAATTCAGAGAAATATAGCATTTCATAGAAGTTGTATTAGATATTGCAATTGCAATGTTTGTGGTTTAAATGGGGTTTGTTCTTTTTTTTTTTGCCTGATAGGTAGTTTGGTTTTTGATTCAACACCTGACGCTTAACAAAGAAAAAAATTGGTGTGGCCCAATTTGAAAAAATTGAATTGATTTCCCCATTTACAGATTTGTCTTTACAAAGTCATCAGACGATCATTCTGTATTAAAATTGGAAGTGTTAAAGAAAATATAGTTTACTTTTTTTACACGTTCGCTGGTTGATGTTTATAGAAATAATAGGCGGATCTAGAATTGTTTTCTTGACTATGGACTAAAAAAAAATTAAAATAGAAATAAATCAGCATTTTGGACACATTCCTACCCCTCCCCCCCTTAGATCCGCGCTTGCTTGAATTATGTCGAAGAAATTTAAAAGTACATATTCGTGATATGTTAAACATCTTCAAATCCAATAGCATCATTTAAGAACAGATAAATTTGCAGCATGGACCAGACATGCATGTTTCGGGTACTTAACCCTCATCAGTGATCCTCAATCTAAACGATGTAATATGGCCAAAGATTTTGAAAGTTTTTCTGTCCTACAAGCTCCGACGGATATAGTCTGCTAAGGTAATCCGCGATTGGATTATTGATGGACAGCACATCCATGACATCGTCTATATATCAGTAAGTAAAGTTAAAGTTAAAGTATCTTTTTCCTTCAGAGACAAAAGATTGAATGAATTCAGATTCGTACGAGTAAAGAAAAATGTCGGCAAGACGTGGGACACAATTGGTTCCCATTGGAATTCCGACAATTTGTTGGAAGACCTTACCTCCAAACACCACAAAAATGTTGTCAGGAAGTTTAACATCTGAATAATATCTGTTTCAGTGTTCTTATTTTCATAGTCGGACTTTTCTTTTAATTTTGTCAAAGTTAACAACAATGAATTTAAATTTGTCATTGCCGTTCTTGCTTGTAAACGCATTACGCATACTGTTTGCGAGTCTTTCTTTCAATTTAGAATGTTGAGGGATTGTTGTGTAAAGTGTCGAAAAATCAAAGGCTTTGATCGAATGGACTCTATGAAATAATTCTACATATTTTAAAATTATAAATTCAGAAACAAAACATCACGATTTCAGTTTATAAGAAGCACCAAGCAAGCAAAAGTTTAGAAAAAATCCCATAATTTTTCGTAAGTATTTTTTGTGAAACAGGCAGCTGAATCATAACAGTGGAATCATGTTATTTGTAGACATTATTTGTACGTGTAATTTGATTAATGCTGAAAAGTTTACATAATACAATTCGCAAGAGAATGAATAAAACTCCATAACTGACTTCAATTGACCTGAATACAAGCTGAGAGATACTTTGATGTAGATTCGAAAGGGAAAATTTGAGTCAGTAGTCCCTCGCCAATGTATCATATTCTAATGATATGATGACATATTGAAATCTTATCTCATGCTTCATAACGAAAGCGTTATGTAGGATGCATTTTGACGATAAATCTTTACCAAGCACATATATGCTTGATGCACTTAAAATAACCGCATATTAACTTAAAACGGTTGCATTGAAATACAGATGATAATTCATTTGCACAGAAAAAATAATAATGGAATGGGTTGGTCTTCAGCTATAGATCTTAGTAAATACTTTTATTAATTTTCAAAACAATCATTTAAGTGCAATACGTTGTGTAACTATAGATCATTATAATTAAGGTTTTTTTTGCACTGAAGAATATGAAGTCTGGAAATTTCAGGAAAATTACTCAGTCTCAGCTTCCTTTAGAATTGGGATCTATACATAAATTATAGAGTATCTAACTTTTTCACAACCTTGCTTTTATGGTAAATTTAAAATTAACAAAATTAGAAGGATCAAAGGTGGACTAAATATATCAATCCGATACACACCAGGATCATCATTCGCCATTTTTACCGTGGATATGATCCTAGCATGGTACGTGATCCATCTACAGCTTTTTATCAGCGCATTCCGAAGAGTTACGCACTGCACGTGACGACGGGGCTCAATGACGGGCCCTGTCCAAACCTCGTCAGAGAGGACATGGCCATTGTCTACTGTCTCTCTGTGAGTTGGTCGAACTCTTATGGCAGTTACATGCATCAGCGCGCTCCAACCGTTTTCAGTACGCCCTAATGCCTTTGATACATATTCATCTGTGTTTTACTTTGGCCGCTTCATATCGTTGTCGTGTTTGTGTATCGTTATCGTACAGTGAGGAGGCTGTTGTTTACAACAATCGTGCGTACTTCGAGACCGCTGTGTAAGCAGACAAGTTGGGGAGGGGGGTTGCGCACGTAAGCCGGGGAACCACACAATTTGCTACTTAGGTTGTAGATAGGTGTCGTAAGTCGGTTCATGAGTCTATATTCTTTTGCGTATAGTGTTTTGCTATTATCCTTATATTTAGTGTTAGATCTCTCTTGTCTCTTTTTGTACCCCATGTCTTTTCCCTTTTTCACTAACATCACACTGAAGAGTATCATGACGGCTTTTTGATTTGCTGAATATTTAATGCCAAATCTGACCCCGACATTGATCCTTAGCGAGCGTTCTTAGATTATTATGTCGCAATCACAGCGAGCTGATCTCAACTGCACTCAAATAAGACTGATTTTGTGTAAACATGTCTTGCCCAAAAATACCCATTCAGCAATGAAAATTTCAAGGAGACTCAGTATTATTTTTTTCTGAAATAATACAACAAACTGAGCTTATACCATAATCGTCCATGTCGGTTTCAAATATTACGTGATATGAAAATAGAGTTATCTCCCTGTAGTCGCAACTCTAACCTTGAATAATGCTATTGAATTTGAAGACGTTTAACATATATTCCAATCCAGCTGTGTGAATGTATCAGTTTGTCTTTACCACAAGTATCTGCTTGAAGTACACGTCCTGTGGACGGACTATCCGAAATATGCAGTTGGTGCAGTGTAGATATTTGGAAATTTTGTCCCGAAGGATGTTTTCGGGCAGCCAATGTTGTTTTTGTTTGTTTGTTGGTATGCCGGTTTTGATTCATTGATAAATACTTAATGTCAAATGTATACATTCAGACACCCGTCTAACAAGGAAGGTTAAGCGTAGGCAATCCGTTAACTACAATACGAGTACTTACGCTTTTTGTGAATGTAGGTCCACATTCGTTTATGGTTGTACGAGTATGTACATTACTTTGTTTTATGGAAATCAAACACTATTACACGCATACCAGAGAGGAAATACCAATCATAGTTCAAAAGTCAAAGACCCAGGGGAATATGGCAAAAGAGAAAAAGAGGGAGATTGCATGTTGACCATTTTCGCGACTTTTTTGTAGTTAAATTGCATCATGTGCAAACCACCTTTCGAAAACTTTTATTGATTGTGACCATACCAATGAGTTAAAGAAGATATCCTGACGAAAATCTCAACAGCACTCACAATAGAGCACCAAATTGAACATCGACGGACCCCTAGCAAGCTAGAGGTGGGACCAGGTGCCCAGGAGGAGTAAGCATCCTCTGTTGACTAGCCGCACCCGCCGTCGATGTTCATGCACGAAAATGAACAAATTATATAAAATACATGCACTGTCTGAGGTTATTTCTATATAGAAAGTGCTATGGCGACCATGTCAGGGAAAATATTCAAAACACTTACTGTCAAACCCCTCGTGGGGAACTTTTTTACGAGCTCCACACGGCAAAGGGCATTAGTGTGACACAAATGAGTTAAAGAAGATCCTGACGAAAATCTCAACAGTACTCACAATACCAAATCTAAGAAAGTGTATAAACAATGACAAATGTGTCCACAATTAACCTGGAAAATGAACAATCTCCATTTACAATGTTTTCAAAGTTTGCTGATTTAGTATCATTTCAATGAGGTTTTGGCGTAGATCATTTTCAATCTTTTGTTAGATGGTTAAGGGTTAAATGAATTCTTTGTATTTCTTGTCACATTAATTATAGCTCTACCAATAGAAATGTGTTATGTACGGGTCCCATTGTTCTTTGGTTTCAGCTTAAAGTTTCTGTGGTGTTGATCAAATACCTGTATGTCTGGTTCTACAAATTAAGCTTCGTGTCGTCATTGAGGTGACTGGCTATGATATCAGAGAGCTTCTGTTTATCCTTGGCATTAGCTTCAAGCTTCTTCTATCTGTTCATTATTGGCTGAAGTGTAAAATTTATCAATGTGCCATTAAAAATGTGTTATGTACGGGTCCCATGGTTCTTGGGTTTCAGCTAAAATTTCCTGAGGTGTGGATCAAATACCTGTATGCCTGGTGCTACGAATGTAGCTGAAGGTGGTGAGGCGGCTTTAGCATAAGAAAGCCTCATCTGTTTATCCTCCGCATAAGAATTTGAAAGCTTCGTTTTTCAGTTCATTAATGACTTTTGGACTTAAGATTGATCTATGAAATGATCAAAACATTGTAGAATGTAATAGCAGTCGATAAATAAGATAAAGTGATTTTTTAAACATTTATTTTAACTTTCTCAACCATTATCACACAATATATTAATTCATTTAACAATATCCTGGTATGATATTCAAACATGATAACGAGAATAAAACATTAATCACTAATATGAAAGTGTTCATCATATACTTCAGATATTCAATACCAACGTATTTACTATAAATAAATCATGTATTACATATATTATCCTTGTACTTCCAATATTGCTCTGACACACATAACATATATGTATATGCTAATTCACTGAGACATGTGCATTTTATTCGTATCTAATTAAAGCTTTTACCCTCTTGAACATTTACAATATATTCTTTATACATGTAAATCATTACATAATGCTCAATTCAATATCAACATTTCTTTAAACAAAGATTCTCAAGTATGATACATAATATACATATAAAGACCAAATTGTAAAGCGAACAGAAAACATAAACGTTTTTGAGAAACAAGTTCTGTTGTTACTGCTCTTTTTTCTTACAACGCCATTCACAAATGAATTCAAAAGGCCAAAACGGTAAGCCATTTCATCTAGAGTGTCAAATCTTCAAATGTTTTGACAAGACGATGTCTGCACGGGATCCTCGCTTACTGCAGACTTACACATTTGGATCCCCCACTGGTACTTCTTTGGTCCCTTCCTTGTTCTCCTTACTTTGACCTTCCTTTGCCTCTACGGGTTCTTCCTTTTTCCCTTCCTTTTCCTTCTTGTCTTCCGATGTTTCTTGTTCCTTGTCCTTAGATGTCGCACAGGCAATCCCGCCGGCCGCGGCCAGTTGAGCGAGGTAGGCAGAAATATCTACTTGTTTCCCGTTATCAACCACGTATACATCTTGTCGATCTCCCTGACTAGCTTGCTCACTGCTAGCTCCTCCTGATGGCAGATACACGGGTTGGATAACGGATGGGCCCCTGTTCTGTGCGCTGGCTACTCCAACTAAAGCCTGGACCAGATCTCTGATGAGTACATTATCATAACCAGTGGATGGACTACCGAATGAACTTTCCTGATACTCATGGGGCTTACGGATTGAATTGTCGTGCCTTATTTTCCTCATTTCTACTGAAGCTCCATAGGCGGAATCGCTCAAATTACTGACGCAGCTAGACATGTCGCTGAAGTTTCCTCCTACAACGTCGCTATCACCGCTAACAGCTCGACTCACTTTCGTGTGCTTCTTGATTTGGGATTCTGACTGAGATGCGGATAACTTTGGAGGGTCGCAGCAACAGAAAATCCAAGGGGCCTTATTGTAGAGTGCTTCACGGAATTTTGGGTGGTTTAGTGCATAAACGATTGGGTTATGCATAGCGGATGCCTTTGCCAACATTACCGGTAGCTCTGCCAAAAATGGAGTCACCCAATCTGAAGGTCCGAACTGGCCTATTAAAGCGACTGTTGCATATGGGCACCATGACAACAAGAACAAGGAAATGATCATCATGGCTATCTTGGCAATCTTGATTTCAGCATTTTGTTTCTCCTGGTTAGCCTTTATGTCATCTACCTTCATTTTCTTGGCCATCTTCAGCATTTCTTTCTCGTGCTTATTGATTGCTCTGATAATCAGAGCGTAGCAGGCAAAGATGATCAAAAGAGGACATACAAATCCACAGATGTACAGACAGAAGATGTAGGATCGCATGTCAGGTGTTGTCGTCAGGTAATCAAAGGTACACGAAGTCTGGAATCCTTCTGGTATGTAGGCTCCCCATCCGAATATTGGTGGTATAGCCCAGGCGAGGGACCATATCCAAACGCAGACGATCATCATGAAAGCCTTTCTCTTGGTCATGTTTCTTGCTGCTTGTAAAGGTCGTGATATGGCTAGAAATCTATCAAAACTGATTGCTGCCAGAGTGTTTATGGACATTAGCCCGAATAGTCCTCCGATGAATCCATAAAGCGTGCAAGCTGCAAATAGAATGAGCGTGGAATGAATTAATTTTTCTTAAAACAATTCTCTATATGCACTGAAGTTAACTTAGAGAACTCACTGAAATACATATGAATTTTTATCTAATAAATGCAAGATATTCTTACCAATTTCTCCCCACATCCATCTTTTGTTAAAGGCAGATATAGTCAGCAACGGAAATCCATTAACTGCAGAAAAGATCAGGTCGCTGAGGGCTAGGTTGACTATGAACATGTTTGAAGGAGTCTTCAAGTTCCTCGTGCTGAAACGTACAATTTATTCTTAAGTATAGACAGTTTCAATGCGACTCGCCAGCCATCACGACTAACAGAACTAGAAATATCTCTAAGCAATGAATCGGGAAAAACCACGTTCAGTCACATTATTTACTATTCATCGATTTGGAGTTGTCCAAATTTGAAGACATTTTTCTATGGTTGACTTTACTTACGTGCTAAATACCCAAATGACGATCGAGTTTCCTATAATTCCAGTAATTCCAACTATTGTAATATATATCCCGATGATGTAATGCCACGTGTCAGAAATTGGCGGGAACTGGTACCAATGAGGATGGATGAAAATGTCCCACGTGTCGAACATGTGCGTCGTTGTGTTGTAATATTGTTCCGTAACAGCTGATGAAAACGCCGCCGGATTCAAATGAGTAGCCAGATCTGAAACCCAACATCGTATTTTGGATTAGTTTAAACATATTTATTCATGAAAAAATTGTGCATGTATATATAAATGACAATAATAATGAATCAAGGGATCTGAAAAAAGAACAACGCTTGTGTAAATTAATCACCTAATATGCATATATAGATAGGCAGTCATTTATACAGTAATTAAGTTTAGTCTTAATTAAGAAAAGTATATATAGATGAATGAAACTTTAAGAATTAATGAAACACAAAAAGGAAAAAAAACAAACTTTAAGAATCAATGAAACACGAAAGAAAATAAAATATTTATTATGTTATTATAATTATATAAATAGATCTAACTAATTCAAGCCATTTTTGTTATTTTTGTTTTTTGATTGACCTATTGAAGTCTGAATATGTTATTGGGCAGTGGAATAGCAACTCATTTGTCATTTGAAATGCTTGCACTTTTATGTCAATCTTAGTATCCCTAACAGGAAGCGTCTTCTATTTATCCTAATCCAATTAACGATTTATATACTCAATGAAATGAAATGAGTAATGATGTAATTCAATAGTCTTTGATCTATCTACATCCGAAATGTTTCAAACGAAATAATTCTAGATTATCCTACTGTCTTTACGGCTTTTATTGTTTGTTTCCATCTTCTTTCTTGCATGTTTGAATTTTGAAAAGGTGTAACATCAAGATACAGGTATATGATGGTCGTATTGGAAGTTCAAAGGGTTGGTCTCTCTATTTAAATCGATTTTAGTTTTTTCTCATTGTAGAATTTTCTTTTTAAAAGTTCTTTGAACTTTTCAGGGCAATCATTTTTCGAAAAGTAAATATAAGACCCAAAGCTCTTCTTAATGTTTGATATGCTGTAGCAATTCAATTGTGTATTCGTTTAAATAACGTAAATCAGTAGAAAGATTTTCGCATATGATATTTTTTAGAAACACACATGTCTTGTGTGCTAAATTTGACTAGATATTCCATTTTTGTTTTTTTCTTTCTATTTTTGAAAAGGATTATTCTGTTAAAGAGTACCCGTATTCAAAGAATGACGTGAAGCAAAAATCAATAGACATGAAATACGTCACTATGATCTCGAAAATGATCAAATACATGGTGACTTCTAGAGGCTCAATCTGATGTAAGTTTCCTTTGCATGCTCACCAAGAGGCATTGTGTGTGTTCTATACTTCCTGATTGAATATCATTTTGTCTTTCAACCAAATCGGATCTCCTCAATAAGTAGTTATATGATAGGATTTACGGTAAATCGTAAAGAATCCTTAATTAATTACATACTTATGTTCCAGGGCGGAATCATAATAGTCCTCTTAGTTCTAGGATTTTATGAAAAGCTAAGTAAAAGTAGCATAATAATAAGTAAAGTGACGTATAGCTTTATGTATCGGATTGCAAGAGATTTCAACCAATCAGGAAGCGAGCATATTGTTACTTGGAATGAGGGATTTTTCTGTAATCATTATCGCTTCTTTTATACTAATAGAAATAGAGATGAATACGGAGATTTGTTTCTCGTAACTACGAGATAGTAAAAAAAATATAACATATGGCACAAACTGTCTTCCGTAGATGACAACATAAAACTGCAGGGATATTTAGTAATACATCAAATTATTCAACTGTAATACTTAGATATTTTTCGTCGAATATTAAAAATGAAAAAGAAATATATATAACAAAAGAAATCAAAAAAGAGGTTAAAGATCCGAATAACCAACCTCCTTTAAGATGTCTCCAGTGTCAAATGTTTCCCTGAGGTTTTACACAAAAGTTTTTATCTTTGTCTTTCATTAATGGAGAGGTGGGTAAATAGATACCACGTACCACTTTTGTATGCAATATGAGATATTCTTAAGAGGTATCTTATACAAATTTGTAATAATAATCATAAGTTTGAAGTTTTTTGCTTATCTTTTCAATAGCAATATATAAATCTTTATCAGTTCAAATGAAAACGGTTATCAAATGCATGAATTTTTTTGCCCTTTGGAATTTTAGCAGTAAACATTTACTGCTTTTTGAGTGAATAAACAAAATTTCGGCGTGTGTTTGATAGACGTAACTTTTAAAACGACATTTTTTATTACGTATGTTCAAAAGACGTTAAGGACGCATATTTTCCTATAGCACAAGGGAATATTTTCAAAAAGAAGAACAGGATATAAATCAACAAAGGAAAAGACAATAATTTTTAAAAATGAACGAAAGCAAAACAGATGAATCTAACTTAACAATAGAATCATTGGAATATAAAATAAAATAAAACATTTCTATCGACTTAAATTAAAGAAAAATCATCACATAAAATAGCTTTTTCTTACCCGTCATTTTGGACTTCAAAGATGCTGTTGCTGATGATGCCAAGACAATGTTCTGTTTAGTTGTTGTACGTTCAGACTGGCATACTTTTATGCAATTTTCTCAGCTATATATATGTTAGCAAAAAGTAAGGTGATTACTTTCTACGGAGTATCGGCAAGTAATAGGATGAAAACCTGACTGATCCCGGGCGTAACCTGCCTTGTTGCGTGAGGACTTTTCAATTAATTCTAATAACACGTACATTGTATATGGGGATGATGATGATGAGCGCTTGTAGTTTTGGGTATGTTCTCTTATAGGCGTTGTGTACGATTCAAAGCCAAGAAAACATTTATCGTTTAAGGTCAAGGTTAATGGCTGCTTTGAACGTGATGGGCAAACATGCGAAGTTAAATCTATAGTCTTAGTTTTTTATTGTAAAATTTTAATTTGAAAATTGACTGACGAGATTGTTGTTTTCAGTGAATTCAACGAAAAGTGCGTTCAACATTATGCAGTACAAATGCAAGTCATACTCTGTGTCCAAATCCTTCGAAGCCACGAGATGGTAATTGACATGTATCAAAACGAGGGCAAACGCCCAAAAAGTCAATGAACTTCTGAGTGGTTGATGCCAGCGTAATGTGATGATGTGTTATGAACCTTGGCAACAAAAAAGGCATACATTCTCTTTTCAGTATTTAACCCTTTCTAGGTCTTGAGATAAGACTAATCTTGACCTAGTGCGAATAAAGGGGACAGTTCTGTCAATGAGATATATTTCTTAGAATGAGATAAAGAATATCCTGACGACAATCTTAACAGCACTCAAATTGAGCATCGATGGACCCCTAGCAAGCTAGAGGTATGAAAATGTGCCAGGGAGGAGTAAGCATCCCCTGTTTGGCTAGCTGCACCCGCCGTGGATGTTCACGAACGAAAATAAAAAAAAATATATCTACAAAGCAAGCACTGTCTTAGTCACAATTTATGAAGAAAAATGTCATTTGTCAATCCCCCTCCCCCCCCCCCTCAAGAAAATTGATTTAAAAATATATATATGTAAAAAAAAAAAAAAAAGAACAAACAAAACATCAACCGCAAAAAATCAATGCATGTCTGGTCCTTGCTGCAAATTTATCTGTTGTTAAATGATGCTATTGAATTTGAAGACTTTTAACATAAGTACCACTTGGTGAGTGTCGCTGCTTGTGGATCAGGGGTCCCCGAGGATTGATCGTTACTTCAATGCATTCGGAAAAATTCTGTTATCAAAATTTCTTGAAATTTCTAAAAAAAAAAAAAAATGGGTCCTGTATCATCATATCCCATCCATCCTGCTACATGTACGTCTTTCGGTACATTTTTTCACACTCTTTGACCACATTACATTATTAAGATTGAGAATCACTGATTCGTTACGTACCCGAAACGTGCATGTCTGATCCATGCTGCAATTTTTTCTGTTGAATTTGAGGACGTTTAATATTCGTCTGACCAATATGTACATGTAATTTGAAACACGTACTATGCCCAAATTAGTACTTGTTTTCGTTAAGATTGAATTATAAGTCTAGGTAAAGGTCACAAGGTAAAAATGGTTTATCTGGTATAAAGTTCAAAAGCTTTATCACTTACTCAAAAACATTTTAGATAAACAAAGAATGAGAAAGAAGACAAAAAACAATATTAATAAATAATACCCAAGCTTAAAAAATAATTTTTATATGCGTCGATACAAAGCTAACTTGTTTCTGAGCTGCTTACATTTTATATATTTCATCTTTTTCTAGTATTTGTATGTGAGTTTGAATGAGTGCAGTTTGTATGGATGAGTGTATGCTTTTCTTTCCTTCTTTCTGTCAATATGTCATATTCATAAAATGAACCTTTTAAAAAATGTGAATAAAAAGACCCCAAGTTCATCCCCATTTACATACAGACAATAAAAATCTTGTATGTCTCAATTTTTGATAGATAAGGGAAGGATCTCCAGCATGACCACCCTGCACACATCCAGTGAAACAAACCCACATGAAAGTGACCATAAATGACATCAGACAAAACTACAAACCGCAAAAAGACGCAATATTCACTAGAACATTATACGAAGCAATCGAAACAGATGTACAGAAACTTTAAACATTACTGACAACACATAAAAGGAAGGAGACCAATGTGCAACCGGCTCCGACTTTTCATCTGCCATTAGCAAATGGTGTGTTTATCCGGATAACGTGCGCACACTTATCCGGATACATAGAAGTCTCCATAGACGCATAATTGTTGTATAAACATAAAACTTTTCACTGGAAGGTGACATCAAAAACAAGATAGTTAAACGCAACGGCCTCTTTTAACACAGATTCTATGTAAATGGATCTAAAAAATTCTATGGCATGCGTATAACAGTCTATGCTCTGCTGGCTGAACCGAGCTTAAGATCAAACACTCGAGAAGTCTGACCAACTTTCAGATAGGACAGAGAATCAGGACCCAGTCTTCTCTATCGAGATTTAAACAAGGCCCGTCATGGAGTCCCTTCGACACGGTTAGCCAGAGTGCAACGTTCGGAAAGACACTGTCACAAAAATGAAGATGGGTCCAGTACCATGCCCTGTCTTTTACTTTTTAGTACTTTAGGATCATATACTCGGTAAAGCAGGCGACCGACTATATTCTTACATTTTGTTTATTTGGTCACCGTAAAAGGAAGGCAATGAAATTCCCAATGATACATACTCTGATGCTGGAGTTGTCCCAAACTTTGAAAGTAGTTCAGAGTGGTTATTGTAAAATTTCCAAAAAGATGTTACAAGTTTATGAAATCTAAATCCTTGACTGATAAGGGTTTTTTGTTTTTAGTAATTTGTTTATTTTTATCATGGCGGTCCGAAACATTATACTGGCACTGAAAAAAAAGGTTTTAAGAAACTAGATAAAACAATAACTATACAGAAAATCTGTCAAGAAAACAGATAATTATCAGTCCAACGACTGTTGATTGTAATAATATTGCTTACATTTCATCTCCAAAGAGTAGTGCTGTCAACAGAAGTAAATTTCATGTTTCGTTACTTAAAAAATACACTAAAGGTACTGAAACGTATGTTTTGTAACTAAAATAATTTTAAAATGTGTCATTTAATGAGTCGGCTCATAGCACTAAGTACCCTCTTACAAACACCCAAACACAAAATGTGACGTCATGCATCTTCAAGCTGTAGCTTTATCAAAAACGTGATATATTTCCCTTGTATTTGACAAACAAATAGAAAATCAGGCTGATTAAAGTTTTAACTTTTGGACCGAATTTCCATCATTTCTTCCTAGGTTTCAAAATATTTGTACGTAAATTTGGTCCTCATCTGGGGAATAATATTTACTCTGATTTGGAGATAAAGCATAATGAAAATCGAACGAATCTGTCTATGTAGATCAGTACTAGATCTGAAAGACGCCAAGAACAATGAATACTTACCCTGTGTTACATTTTAAATTCATAATATATTTCATAATTGGAATTTTTGAAAATGAAGGTGAGGAATTTGATAATACCAAGATATAAAATTAATTTTCTAAAATTGATGTGGAAAAGGATTCTGTTCAGAGAAAGTTTCTTTTATTTGCTGGTAGATATCTGGTGCATTGCCTGTTTTCGTACCATCTTTATTGATAAAGTGTATTGTCTGTAAAGTTTTTAATTTTGCAGATATTTTCGCTGAAATTGTAAAAACCTCGTAGCTTTTCTTTTTTTCTATGTTGAAAAAGGGGGCTAGATAAAGTGGAGGGCCAGTTAGAAATCGTAAGATGAAGGATATAAAATAAAACCCTCTCTGTAAAATCAGATACAATTAGATGCAAATTATATAATATTCGGCATTATACGCTCAAGACAAAACGTTGCATCTTGGTTCTTTCGAAAATTATCATTAATTAATTCATCTTCTCTCTGACGAAGGACTAAGAGATTGTGCCAGCAACCAGTTTCTTTGTAAAGAAGACAATATTTGTGTACCGTTGTCATGGAGATGTGATACCGTCCGCCATTGTAGTCAAGGTTCTGATGAAGTGTTTTGTAAAAGTAAGTATGACTTAGTGATTTTCTGATGGAAAACAAAGAAAATGAATCAAATTCGTTTTAGTCTGAAATGAATGTTGGCATGTAAAGGCAAACCTCTTCGAATCATTCCACACTTTAGAAATAAAAAAGTGATTAAAATAACGCGTACGGATATAACAAAAGAATAATAAAATAATAAATACGTCAAAGTCAATAAATATCATTATATTAATGAAACTTTCCGACAATCAAAAATGAAAATGGATATTTCAGGTTTCCACTCACCAAAAGCAAGCGATCAAAATCTGAAATTAGTTGGAGGAAATTCAACAAATGAAGGGAGATTAGAGATTAAATATGTGAATATTTGGGGGACGATCTGTAGCGATCGATTCAACATTAGTGCAGCAAACGTGGCATGTAAACAGCTTGGATTTGCGTAAGTTTATATCGTTTTGAAAAAAAATTACGGAGAAAAGAGAGAGCACATTTTACACACAAGGCTCTTTTAATAAGGACATTCTGCACAAATTCATACGAGCCTGGTCACAATTTAATACAGTCATGTACCAGATCAGAAATCCTACATGGTCACCTGGTAATCGTATTAAGCATGCAATTTAGACCAACGGCTACGTTATATAGATCAAGGACCTCTGTTATCTTGGACTTGAACGCACCGCCCCCGTTTTAATGACAACTAGTACACTTTCTGTTAAAATTTCCAAATAAAGAATACACGTGACACAAATTTAGATATTTCCCATGTGTTATCAAAGATTTGAAATATGTACTTATCGGCTTCATGATGACCTACATGACCCTAAGTCATTCATAGTATATGAATGAAAAGTGCTAAATACTTATGGCTGATACGTACATTTATTTTTAACTTTTTTATTTATCACGAAAAACTTGATATATAATGAAATAAACGGCTATTTGAGATTCAAAAAATGACTCCCTTGAGAACTAAGGTATAAATGTACACTTCATTTTCATTTTTGCACATTTATGTAACCGAGTTCTTGTTCTTTTACAATGTTGTTCTTTGTCGTCATCTGAAGCAAATGCATTTTCATTCTATTAAGAAGACCTCTTGTTAGAGGTATGCATATTAATTCTAATTACATTATTCTTGATTAAATCTTCTTTCATCTTCCTCTTTTACTCTCCTCTTTTAATCGAAATGTTTTTTAGTGTCAGCACTGCCTCCTTTTCCCAGGCGAAAAAAAAACTTGTTTTGTATGTTGGAAATGTGTCATAATCTCAACAATACTTGAAAGGACAGGAAAAAAAAAGTCATTGAGACGTTGTTTTCTTCTGAATGTCCCCCTCTCTGAATTCCTTTTAAAATTTCATTTGAAAATTGATTTTTCTCATTTATGTATGCTTTCTTTTGCTATGCAGCAGCATTAATTTTAATTTTCATCATTACAGTGGAGCAAAGAGTGTGAAACATTTTGGTGCCGGAAGTGGGCAGATATGGTTAGATGAGGTTAGATGTAACGGTAGCGAGAAAAACATCTTAGATTGCAAGAAAAATAGGTGAGTAATTTTTATTCATTTTTTTTTCTTAAAGAAAGAATGATCAAATATTGATTTCATGTATTTTATAAGTTAAATTGTTCCAGAAGAAAATTTCTGTCTGTCCTCCACCGAGTTCTCTTCAAATATCCAATATACAGATTCCCACTTTTCCCACTTTTCCTAGATCTTCCACATTTGCAATTTGCATATCGTTTGCGTCCATGAAAAATCAAAAAATGTTTCTCTGATGAACGGGGTCTCAATATGTATATTTTTCTTTCACATACCAATTTGATTTCTATGTTTGGAATAGTAACGGACAGAAATTTAATTGACCTCCCGAAAGATGATAATTTTCTTATCATTACCAAAATCACCCATGTAACATTTAACAGGTAAACATATACAAATGTAATTCTAATACATATTACACAATGTTTTGTTTTCATTTTCAGTTTTGCTGCCCATGACTGCACACATAATCAAGACGTCGGAGTTGTATGTAAAGGTACGGTATGTCTTACTTATCAAATATATTGGATCCTGTTTAATTACATGAAATCAATACTTTCAGTGCATAAATTAACATTTTTTAAAAGTATAAGACAAATTATTCAAATTTAGAATGCAGCCAACAAGAAGTAAAAGTTAAGGAGACAAGAGTGATAGGTGGTCATGAGGCAGTACCTGGTAGCTGGCCCTGGGTAGCGTCAGTTCAGGTCAAGTTTCCAGATGACCAATGGTTCCATCTTTGTGGAGCGACACTTATTGACACACAATGGATAATAACGGCCGCTCACTGTTTTGACAGGTATGCTAATTTGTTTCTTGATATTTTGCATTTACAAAATTAATGTTTAATTCTACAATTGTTCTGAGCCATTAATTTATGTTTGTAAAATGAATGCTTATTTCCCTTTCTTAATTCACAGTGGCAATCGTTTTTTAACGGCTCGCATATAGACACATTTTGTAATGATACTCTTTTACTATACATTATCTTATTATATATCTGCATGCATGACATTTTTTGAAAGACAATTTCTTTATATAACGTTCAAATCTAATAGAATTCTTGTAGAGAAAGCTACATATGAAAATGTAAAGATAAAGAATGCAATATTTCATTTTGCTCTACTTAAGGTATTCAATGGGTAATGAAGGAAATTATCACTAAAGCATAGAAATTAGGTGGGTTTCTCATTCAAATTTTTTTTGACATATGATATTTAGAAAAATTATAGCTCAAGGCTTATAGATATCGAAATAAGAAATATTTTGAAAAGGGACGTTTAGAGAAGTTATCTCCCCTTGATGAAAACTAAAGAAAAAATCAATTGCAGAAAAAACTACTTGGTGAACTTTTGATTTTTCAACGAAATTTGATGAAATATGTATTTTTTAGAAATTTTTGACCAATCGATAATTGATGCCCCATCATTCTGTAGAAAAAATTCAGAAAAAAATGACTTTTCCCATAGAGTTCAGTGTAAACTTTAAGGGCCCATAACTCAAAAAACAATTTTTTTCATTTGACCAATCGATATTTGATGCCCCATCATTCTGTAGAAAAAAATTCAGAAAAAATGACTTTTCCCATAGAGTTCAGTATAAATTTTAAGGGCCCATAACTCAATTATCCAAATTGGTCAAAAGTTTTAAATCAAGTTCTACATTATAACTTTGCTTTGATTTTAGGTCTCATGATGGCATAAAATGGGTGGTCCAATTACTTCTCATTACCCATTGAATACCTTAGATAATTAAAAAAAGAAAACGTATAGAATATGTTTTTTTTTATTTTTGATGTATGTAGCTCCAAGAAACCTTCTCAGTATCGTATAGCTCTTGGTAAACACAATGTCTCAGCTGTGGAAGACAAGGAACAAATAGTCAATATATCGAAGATCTACATCCACCCAGATTATGATATTGAGCAACACCCTAATGATATAGCATTAGTGAAACTGAAAACACCCATTAGGATCGACAATGCCAACGTGAACACAATCTGTATGCCCGACTCTGCTGAACGAAGCCTTAGCAATCGTGATTATTGTTATGTAGCAGGCTGGGGTAAAACTAAAGGTAAGTTACCAGCCTTGAGACCAAAAGTTTAGATAGCGTTTTTTTTTTGGGGGGGGGGGGGAGGAGGGGGGGGGGGGGGGTTACCGGTCTCCTAGGAAAACGTAAAATTATTTCAACATCGTTCGATACTGACATCAATTACGTACTTGAAAATTGCCGTAATTAACTAAATTTCTTAAACTTTTATTACTTTGTATGAAATTTTTCCCGAATTAATATTTATTTGAAAATGAATTTGTTGTCGGGCTTTGAATAGATTTATGAAGAATTGAAACATCCTAATCATGCACGCTTATTGCAATAAATTTTGACTTGTGTAATAAGCTCTTTGATGTTGACCTTCGCAGAATTTAGTATAGTTTTGAACACTTGAAAATAATTGATTGCAATCCCGAAACATGGTAAATTATTTCGTTTGTTTTCTTGAGCTTTCAATATTTGTCTGTTTTCCACGGTCATCGGTTAATGTTCTTTTTATATGCGACAATGATAATAGTAGATGTATTGTTTTATAAGTGTGCAGTATTTAGACATTTAGATTCTAGATACATACTACGTGAATTATTTATTTTATGTTAAAACAGACAAAGATGCCAGCGAAGTGTTAATCCAGACGCGCATACCACTCATGGACAACTTCCGGTGCAGATTTATGTATAAAGGATTGACAAACAAGATGATTTGTGGAGGATACTTGTTTGGAGGAACAGATAGCTGTAAGGTATGTGTAAGGTTTTTCAGTTATTTTATTATATTCAAATAATTTTCGTCAAAACAGATTCCTTTCTTGAGGCTACCAGCATTATTGATGAGATGTGACTTTCAAGATGTATATTTGGCACACTAAAATATCACGATATCTATGTCTCCATCATTGCTACAGTATCTTTTGTCTTTGAATGCATCTGTAATGACATGAATCAACAAGTAGGACACTTTTTCCACAGAGGTAACGAGAGTGTTCGAATATAAAGTGTCTTGCTGCAATCAATTTATTGTCCCAGCAGCTATATTCGGAAATTGAAAAATTGAAGTTTTTCTGCTTTGTCAGTAAATTTTCCGATTGAAATTCACACAGGGACTCTCGTAACTAATGGTCTAAGTTATATGTTTGTATAACCAATGGTATATTTATACAGTTCAAGAAAATAGTTTAAGATGGGGAGTTTTCTATGTTAATTTTAGCGTAACGTCACCGAATGTCAACGAAGTCATGCCAAAATATGGACATATGACTTGCAGCTGAGTTACGAGAGTTAGAAATCTATCACCCAACATGAATTTTAATCGGAACAGATTCCGACAAATGAGAAGAAACTTCTGTTTTCCGATTTCCAAAGTAAGCTGCTCGTTTCCCTAAAGTGAACACTTTATGGCTGACCGATGCTTTGTTCGGCCGTAGCACAGTCGACATACTTGAACTATCATAATTTGATACCCCTTATAGAAAATCGCGAAGTACAAGTTTTATGTCATTACAAAGCTTAATTGCATTTAACATGTTACAGGGTGATTCTGGAGGTCCTCTGATGTGCAGGAGGCAAGGGAAATGGGAACTAGGAGGTGTTATATCCTGGGGAGAAGGATGCGCCCAACCTATGAAACCAGGTGTTTATACTCGTACTAAACCATATTTATCCTGGATTAACAGTATTATGGGAAAATCACCTTCCATTTCCTCAAAACATCATCAAACAACAACTGTCAGGACAACTACAAGGCGGTCGATATTATTTGCCTTTGGATAAAGAATTTGTGCATAAAGATATACTTCTTACACAAGAACAAGAATCTCTGTTTTGTTAATTTTATTTTTGTTTATTAGATCTACTATTGTAAAATAAAATTTTATATTACACCCTACAAATCCCAAATTGTCTAATTGTGTGCTATGGTCTGGCGAATCCATTGGACGTAGTCAAAGACACTTGTGTATACTCCAGGAGAATATCGCTCTGAAAAGAATATGAGTATTTGCGACGTTACAGTTGAACTATATGGAAATATTTATTTGTCTGAAGTAATCTAATACAATCGACAGATAAACATTTTTTCTGTAAGGAAAAAGAAAAGTAGCTTAATGAAAGCAAATGGTCGATTCTGTATTTATGAAGTGTAAAATAGGTTAAATCAAGCAATTACTCACCTTTCAAATGCCTTTTAAACAATGGAAGATCAGTATCGGGATACATATTCTTTGTTAACAATAATATTGAAACATTACTTGTATTTTTTCTCATAGGTCATAGATACAGCTCTCTTTATAGAGAAAATGCAATGGTAATTTGGATGAAATATATAAAAGAGCTGTAGCTCTTGTTTTGTCTGATGTTGAAATGGTCAAGGTAAAGCAAAGGAGAGGATCTCCAACAACACCAGCATAAACGGTCTCGATGATCATTTTCGAAGTCAATTTTCCTCAAATACTTTAGGAAGGTGAAATAAAGGCAATAAAGAATTGTGTCTTCTAAGATGGAGGAACGCGTAGCCCTGAACACCTACATTTCAAACAATTACATGTACTTACTCGCACAACCTATTCCCCATGATGTGACTCCTGCTATTTCCCAGCGGCCATTATTCTGACAATTGAAAGGTCCACCACTGTCTCCCTTAAAAAGTATCGTTTCTATGACTTGTGAGTAATTGTCAATATTAAAATACCAATTTTATTGTAGTAGACACGTGTTTCGGATATTTTTAAAAATCAAAACCTCAGGTGCCCTGGATTTTTCCTTTGTTTTTCTTGAACTTTATGTATTCCATCCGAAACAAGTTTATCATCAAAATAATTTTCCTCTACAAGGTCTTTAAAAAGTACTTAGTATCAGTAAATCTTCATATATGCAATAGTTTAGTGACAATATACAATTAATAAAACCTTCGCTAACGCAGCAAGATATATTTCACAATACCAAAATATCGAATACCGTAACTCCATTACAGCAAATTGGGTGAACGTGAAAATCGAAAGGCGGTTTCCTCTCAGCAAGATACAAAGTCTCATCACATTTATATATTATGAAAATCTGTTGCCACATATTTTTGTTATTGCATTTCATGTGCCTATTCTTTGTCATTGGCTTAACATGTATGTGCATATAACAACCCCTCCTATTACACATAATTTCTCAATTTATCCGATAAACAAAATTAAAACCCGTTATAGCAATGAAAGAACATCCATTATTTTCGAAGTCTACAAATTTTCAAATTATTTCACCAAAAATAGATTCTTAAAGAATTTTTAAACATGTATGTGCATATAACAACCCTTCCTATTACACATAATTTCTCAATTTATCCGATAAACAAAATTAAAACCCGTAATAGCAATGAAAGAACATCCATTATTTTCGAAGTCTACAAATTTTCAAATTATTTCACCAAAAATAGATTCTTAAAGAATTTTAAAACTATTTTAGTATATTTTCACTGTATTAAAAAAAACTCTAAGACCTGTAAATCCGTAACAACAAATAAAATGAACCTCAAAATCGAAAGGCGGCTTCGTCTCCACAGTCTGATCACATTGTATAAATATTATGAAAATCCGTTGACGCAAAGTCAAAATATTGCGTTCCATGCGTGTATACTTAGCATAACATATCTGTGCATATACCCCCAGCCCCTCAGTACATATACTTTCTACATAGTGCGACTGAAAAATTAAAAAAAAACCCGTTACATATGTAAAAGTATATCCTTTCTTCTTGATGTATACAAATTTTCCAAAAAATCAAAAAAAAAAAAAAAAAAAAAATCAATGAACCAAAAATAGATGTTCAAATAATTTTTACCTATTTTAGGTAATTTTCACAGTATTCAAAATTTAAATTTAAGTCCAAAACTCTGTAACGGCACATTGGATGAACTTGAAAATCGAAAGGCGGCTTCCTCTCTACAATCTGATCACACTGCATACATACATGTATCATGAAAATTCGTTGACGTATATACAAGTTATTGCTTTCCATGCGCCTCTATACTTTGCTCTTAGCTTAACATGCATGTGCATATAAGGTTCAATCCTGATTGTCCAACATTTTTAAAATGCCATATCCTGATTGTCCAACAAAAAATTTAAGGTCACCTGAATTGTTGAAAAACCAAACCTGTTGAAATTCCAACATTTTATTTTAGTGGCGATTCAGTCTTACAAAGGAATTGAAAAAGACACAAAATGATCCCATGCCATGAGATGCTGCTCTCTTTCAATTGATATTTCTTACGATTTTCGTTAGATTTAACGGATAAGTAAATTAGTTTCTATTGCTTTACCCGATGCTTATCGGGTATGGTTTTATTTATTCACTGCATGAAACAGGTTAAACCAAGTGCACAGACAATATTTCTCCAGACAGGGTATTACGTCCTATTGTGTTGCTTTACTTTGCTTTTTTGCTCTACGCTAAATCTTGTTATTTCCTTTCCAAGTAATTTTTGCCAATCTTCGTCTGAACAGGCTCGACATGCATGTCACCCATGGAGTTTCCATGTTATACAGATGTTATAGACGTTACATTATCTTGTTAATTGGTGAATTTTTCAAGATGGAAGAGACTTTCAAACGAAATCCATGTATCAATATTTATATCACGTGCAAGACTAAAGTAGAAACGCATACTACTTCAATAACATGGTCATATATTACGAGAGGGAACAAAACCTGAACAGGAAGTGCACTTCTTTATGCTATATACTATTAAAAGTAAATGCAGTCAACTTTTGTAATGAACGTTTCGTTCGGAACTAGGGACAGAAACAACTTCGGCAAATGAATCAAAACTAGATTACCCAGACTTTATCTTGGTCATGGTTTGGTATAATAATATCCATTTTACGATTTGTTTTTAGATCTCAGCATTGAATAAATTTGTCCTTAATCTTAACCTGGGGGGGGATGTCATGACCTCAGTGATGAAAAGTGATTATTACAATTATATTATTATAAAATTATGTCTAATTCATTTCATGGGTAAATAGTTTTGTAGAGGGAATGCCTTTGAAAATGACAAATTGTGTTGTAACTATGTCATCTTAAAGTTGCAAGTAAGAAACTATTTACGACGAAGTTGAGCAAAACATCAACCATCTTTGAAAGATTGTTATAAACGATGAAACATCTAAGTGCTTGCACAGGTAATGTTCCTCTATTATCAAAATTTCGAATTGAAATGTGGACTCAGATCGCCAACTTGACTTCATCTATGCTACAGACAATCGATTTGAATAAATAAGAAATTAATTTACATGACTTTAAACTATACAAAAATAATCAATGACGATTGTGTTCTTTTTTTTTTACCTGACATGTATCCTGTCCGCCATTTTTGTAACCAGCACAGAAGTTTGTTTTGAATATTTCTCCGTCCAGATACCGTGTGGAGTTACAAAGGTTTAGGTCAATGATAGGCAGCTGAACTTGTTTCAGTTTATTACGACAACAAGTACCTACAATATATAATTTCAAAGTAAATGTGTGTGTATTACATCATTCTTCAAGTTATTTATATACAAACTATTTCCTTTTTGTGAAAGAATCCGGGTAACCGGATTGTTGAAAGGCTCTGCACGAAAAAATTGTTAACGATAAACACTTATTTCCTGTTGCAGTGTGGAGCAGTTAAACTCGTTAGCCGTGACATGGGTGTTTCTTAAGTGTATCAATTACTTCTTTCCAGCCCTGTCTCTTGAAAGAAGCTTTGTTTTGGCACTTTATCAATTTGACATCATAAACATTATTTTGCTATTTCGGAAACTTGTCATTTCATTCAAAAATGTCATCAAAATTAAAGGAGGTTAACATCTTAGCACCATCCCTCTTATGCTATTTTGAACATAGATTTTATTTCAATTGGATATGCTACTGACTGAATAGACTCTACAGGAAATTTGGAGCCGCGCACTCTCTGCAAATTGCACAAATTTAAGGTTGAACATCCCTCAAGTCTCAGATACTCATATTTCCAAAATAACAACTTTTACAATATTTTCATTTCCATAAATCCAAAGCTTATGTTAGACCTGATATAAAAACAAAAAATATAATTCGTTGTTTCAGTATTATATCAAGCACTTAAGCCTTTAGAACTTTAACATGGAACCTTATGGGAAAAAAGAAAAATCCCCCTTTAGAGGTGATTAAATGTAACTATGAAAGTTTCTTTTCCCATAATCATATTAGTGTGATAATCTGAACAATTTTCTGAAATGAAAAAATAGGGTATCAAGGCAAAAAAAATCCACCAATTCTGACCTGAGGGATGCAAGTAACAAATATATGGAATTTGTTCTGAGAGCTAGGCGTCTTTGAGATAAGCTTCTCAGTCAGGGATATGTTTGTGACTGACTAACGTCACTGAGGAAGTTCTAAGGTCGATACGGGGAACTCGTCATACACTATGATGTCCCACTCTCCAGAATGGTGGATGATATTCTGTCATAGACCATTTGAACCATCCAACCAAAGATTGTACTCTGTCTTCCGAAATGGAAGTTACCGGATGTGACAGTTCTACCGAATTGAAGTGTAGGGTGTTACATGCAAGCAGGAGATGCTTACTCTTCCTGGGCACCTGGTCTCACTCTCATATCGGGAGTCCGCTTCTTTTCATGTGGTGGAGGTTTTTGTTTGTTTGCTTTGGTTTCTGTTTTATCCTGATTTTGTATGCCTTCGGTTTCTGATTTTCTGAATTATCGAATTTGTGCTGTATATAGGGATATGGTCATTATCCATATTTGTCATTTATTAAAAAAAACATAACCAGAGGACGCTACTAAAATGAATTTTGGTTGTGTCTAAAAATCACTTTGGATGGAATCATCACAGATGGGGATTTAATATCCGATCACGTGTCTGATGCATAATAAATTGGTTTGAAATTTTCGTCAGAAGATATATATATACTTATGGTGAATGCTAAATCTATCTTGGCACCCATTTCCATTTGGTCTTTACGCTGTATGTGAGGTTGTAAAAATTAAATAATTGCGATTTATTTATTGATATCAATGTCAGTGGATCAGTTTTGTTACACTTACTATTTGACCAAAGACTTGTTAATTCATAATTGCTAGTTAAATAACTTTTCAATAGACCTAATAATGATTACAAGCTATCATACATGCATTGATATGGATGTTAAACGTCTTCAAATTCAATAGCATCATTTAAGAACAGATTAATTTATAGCATGGACCAGATATGCACGTTTCGGGTACTTAACCCTCGTCAGTGAACCTCAATCTAAAAATGTAATATGGCCAAAGAATGAAAGTTATGTCCAAAATGTACCGAAAGACGTAGCAGGATGGATGGGATATGCTGCTACATGTACATGACCCGCGTTTTATTCTTTAGTCATATCTCTGGATCCCCTTATTTTTCATATACTTTCAACAAATCGAATGTGAATACGTACCCATGGTATCTCCAAATCCAGTGGCATAGCACGTCTGTCCCGAAGTGGTGTGTGCTGATGGTAGACAGATTGGATTAACATACTCCGTAAAGGTCACAGGGGAGGACAGCTTCACCAAGGTTATGTCATTCTCTACTAGGTCAGGGTCATAATTTTCGTGAACTATGATCTTTGCTACACTGCTGGTGATTTGATGTGGTTGATTGCTTTTGGAAATGTCATGTTCGCCCAATACAATTGTCCAGTGGTTTGGTGAACTATCACTGGAGGACAGAACAAGGATTATATTAGATAGTCGAGTAGGTATACATTTTTTATATTTCAAATCAGTATAATTCTTTTGAGTAAAAAGTACAATTTCATTTCACTCTTAAATAAAAATATGACGTTGAATATTTACTTTCTAATAAATAGCATCAGTGTGATGCATGAAAGATTTCATTTCAGTCTAAATCATTCTTTGCAAATTCACTCTCATATGGGTATATTATTTTGTTTTAGAATATGACAGAAAATAAGACATACTTTGACTACTCAATTATGCAATTTTTGTCTCTCTTAGAGAGTCCAAAAACAATGAAAGAATGGTAAATTATCACAATGGTATAGTAAGTTGACCATACTCCTCAAAGCAATGTCCAGCGGTGAGAATCCATTGTGGTGCTATCAGAGTGCCACCACAGAGATGGTCCTTAAATCTGCCGTATTGTAGAGATGCCTGCCAAGGCCAACTGCCATCAACTGCTTCTTTCCCTCCTACAATCTTGGTATTTCCTGGTGAAAGATCGTGTTCTGGCTTCCCGCAACTGGTACCTGTTAAGTATTAGGCATTTATTTGGTTCGATAAAATATAACAGAGAATGGTAGGTCATACCAAAAATATAGAAGGGTAAGCATGCGTTTTATTGAAGACGTACAATTTGGCTTTCAAATGAAAATCAAAACATTTGGAATTGCTCTTTATCAAAAACTAATAAGGTATTTAAAATTACTCTTTCAAAATATTCTTTTTGAACATCCAAGTTAACATGGTTCGAAATATATTTAATAATTAATGTAAACGTCTTCAAATTGAATAGCATCATTTAAGAACAGATAAATTGGCAACGTAGACCAGACATGCACGTTTCGGGTACTTAACCCTCATCAGTGATCCTAAAATCTAAACAATGTAATATGCCAAAAAAAAGTATGAAAGTTACTATGTCGAAAAAGCGTACCGAAAGACGTAGCAGGATGGGTGGTATATGATGCTACAGGACCCACTTTTTAGAAATTTCAAGAAAGTTTGATACCAGAAATTTAGAATGCGTTGAAGAAACGATCAACCGAAATTGAACGAACTTGGCTACATGTTATATTAATTAATTATAATAATAATAATAATAAAATTATAATAATATATTAATATTAATGGGTATAGATTTACATACTACAAAGAGTTTCATCTCCACCATCATCACATTGATTGCTTCCATCGCAGATATGGCTTCTGTCTATACATTTACTATTTGAACATGTAAATTGAAGAGGGGAACAGGTGGCTAAAAGAAAAGCAATCATAGATAAACAGCGGAAACAATCTAAACGTCAATTCAAATTTTACTTTCAGGGAAAAGAATAACACGAGTGAAATAGAAAATATTGTGTACTCAAGTGTTTGTGAGCTTGTATTTATAAGTCAATCAACAAATCAATCAAATCGCATTATTTTGGAAACAGTAACAGGGAGCATTTATATAATGTTTTCCTTTCCTAAAATTGGAATTTGTTAAATAGTAGCTTACAAAATTCGCCATTTTTCAGTGCAGAAAAATATGCATGTAATAGGAAAGAACCTACGGTACGGATCATGGACTATATATGTTAAATTGAAACCGGAACCAGCCTCGCTTTCGTCTGAATGGAATCGTATATACATTTGGTTAGAGGTTGAGGTTAATGTCTGCGGGTAGCTGACACCACAGTACTTCTTGATTAGGTGTGATGATGTCGGACTTCCTCCATTATAAAGGGCAAGAAAATCGTACGCACATCCGGAATCTTTTTCCAAATCAAATACCTATAGGAAGCAAAGCGAAAGAGTCATCGTTCAAAATTTAAAGTACTGAGAACGGTTAGTTAGGATGATGTTGATCTTCGTATGTAATGTATATATCAAACTTGAAATTTATTATGTTTTATGGTCACAATCTCAGCTCATTTAAAAAATACGGTCTCATCAGTGATGGTCGAAGCCGAAATAGAGAAGATCTTTAAAATAGTTAAAACATGAAGGGAAAAAGCTACTCGTAAGTTTTAACCATGCCAGACATAGCTATGCATCAAGAACAATATCCTTTAATTGAAGAATATTCTCACAATTTCGTTGAGAGTGTTAATATCAAATATGTCATGTGGTTATAGAAAACTAGTAGACATCATTTCGAATATTCTTACGTTAAACTTAATGGTAATGACTTTTCCGGGAGGAGCGACTACTTTCCATTTACAGTTCTGGTTCGGTGGGTAGTTGTTACCATTTTGGAATCCATTTGATAATATGTTTCCTGTGGTACCATTAAGGACTACAGCTGAACTTCCGCAGGGTCTTACCGATGTTGGGATGACGTCTATTTATAGAAAGTGATTTTATAAATGAACATTTTCATACCAAAACTTGAAGATTGTGTATTTGCTGTGATGTTGTTGTCTCTTTTTTCTCGTCGTCATGAGGGTGTGTTCCACTGTTCTCACTGCAGCATCATCATGTTGGAGATCTCCTCCTTATCTCTTTTGGTGTAGTTTCTTTTTCCCAAGGGGTTTTATGCTTATTGATTGTGGAGTTTGGATTCTGAGAGTCTGTGTTTGACTTTCACTAACTGATTGAAAACCAATTCATTAGAAAATTAATCCAACATGCGATTATTTATCTTGATGAACATGAAATATGCATGGATATATACTTACTTCCTGAATATGGTTCCACACTGTATGTAGCATTAAACCCCTTGTCGTGAGTAGTATCGTCTGCAACAAAGCTTATGTACATAACATTTGACTTGGACAGGACATCTGGAGGGATGACATTGCCACAGTGCTTGGCAAGTTGTTGTCCTGTCGACGACTGACCATCAAAGATCGTAACAGCATCAAATGGACATCTGCGGCCGCTTTCCAGACCAAAATCGTTGAAATGAAGCCTGACAACGTTGCCGAAGGGAACGAATATCCTCCAAATGCAGGCAGCGTTTGGTGGATAAGGAGTACCCATGGCGTAATTTGGAGTCATTATGTTGCCCTTGTCGCTGGTAGAATTTAGGTGAATGTCTCTGTCACACGTTGCAGGAGCGAAAGTAGCTGGTGTCTCTGTGATTGATATAAAGCAAATATTTGATTTCTATATATTTGCCAATGATATTTAAAGAGGAACCCTAAAAAGCTAAAAAGGATAGGAATTTTTATACGTATTTATACTTGTTTCCAAATCAATTTAATTGTTATTGTGGTTATCTATGATGACTGAGGATCACTGACGAGGGTTAGGTACCCGAAACGTGCATGTCTGGTCCATGCTGCAAATTTATCTGTTCTTAAATGATGTTATTGTATCTGAAGACGTTTAATATATATACCACTTTAAACAAACTAAGTTTAGAAATTCATAACACTAGAAAGTCATATTCAGTAAATAAGATATGATTCTGACATTGGCCCTTGTATGCGCAATGTAGTAACTATTTTAAACCTTTCCATGTAGGAGTACTTCTTTCAATACAAAACATACCTGTTGTGGCGGACCAATGAATCATGAATCCTTGTTCCTGGTCTCCATTATCAGATACAAAGGTAACGATGGCATGATTACTCTGTAAAATCATTGGCATGGGATGTTGGCTTCCACAGTAACGACCTTGGCATTAGATACATATTTAATTCATATTTGTTTCAAAAAGGCTTATCTATTTTGATAAAGCATAGCAATGTAAACATTAAAATATTTGTGTATCTTCAAGATGCATTTTCTAAATAAATATCTCTGTTTGGACTTTAAAAAGTAGACAATTTATACAGTGGATAAGGTACATTTCGTAAAAAGAACATCGCTAAAACCATTACTTTTTACTCACCGACTAAATGACTCCTTTGTCCATCGTATATCATCAGTCTGTCATATTGACAATTTGTGGATGATTCTAGATGAAACTTGTCGGCAAAAACCAATTTTATGTGCTACAAATTATAATTTATTTCATTATTCAATTATACATAAAAAAAACAGTATTTTATCATCATTATTTTACAACATGTCAACCAACATTTTGGCCATAGATCTGACTCTTGCCTGAAACAATGTGAACATGAAAATATCAACTAAAGGCTAAATGTACAGTCTTAATTGGGATAAATATGAACTTTTTAAATGCATCTTCAGGTCAAAACATACCATTCCAGTTGGTACATCTATGACCCATCTGCAGTCCATGTTATTTGGATAGTTATTTGGATAGTTTTTAGAGCTGAAGCTGCCCGATGATCCGTTTTGATGTGACTTACTACCACATCCTGACCATGGTGATATCGTGGTTGCCACGCCACAGTTAGTCTCATCCAAATTGTCACCACAGTCATTGTCGCCGTCACATCTCCAGTTGTCAGGAATACAGGAACCGTCACTACATCGGAAGTCAGAGGTGGTGCAGTGGGAAGTAGAAGTTGCTCCTGAAAATTAACGTATCTATATTATTTTTTTTATCAACGATATCGTCTTGTTTGATGACAAATGAAACTAGATGCCTGAATTTATTCTGATCACACTCGTTAAGTTTTAATCGATGAGTAAAATTCCGGGAGAAAATAGGGGAAACAAGGTAATATATGAAACAATTTTCTACATAAACAAAACCTAAACCCTCTCCCTAGAGAAGCGAATGACCACGTGTCATGTGAAATATTTTATTATTTTGGTCCGAGTTTCGCTCTTCATGATACATAATATATACTGGAAGTGTGACTGGATTTTCAGCCAAATGTGCGAATCAATCATTACATTATTTAATTCGCAAAGCAAATCTTCTTCCAAACTGAATATATTACAGGGAAAATGTTATGACTTTACACTTTGTCTACTGCATATTAGAAGTATAGGCGACGGAATAATTTGTTACTAAAATATTACCTGTACTGTTGGATCTACATCCAAGTTCGTCTGATCCATCTCCACAGTCCTGGTCTCCATCACACCTGAATGACGCAGGTACACAATGGTGGTTACTGCACTGGAAATCACGTCCACCACAAGTATCTGAGAAATAAGGCATCTGAAAGCTCTACATGTAGTTTTGTTTTGAATATTTCGGTTTTCCCCTGAAGTTTATTGATCCATATCATATTAGCATATCATTGCTCAAAAATTGATTAATGAATAATGAAAAAATGTCTTTTACATTATAAAAGCATCGAAGTTTGATTTTAAGGCTAATTATCACCTTTGACAAAAATACATTGCAAAAGAAAATGAACAAAGATTTATTGAATGATAATGAAAGGAACCAAATCGTCATACCAGATGCTTGTACAAATGTATACCGGAGAGAGAAACCTATGTCATTATCACTGCCATCTGTGATGAATTCTAAAAATAGATTCTGCCCTGATGACGTCAGGTTGATGTGACGTTGTCCACAGAATCGTCCAAGTGGTTTCGCTGACACACCTGAACCATCATATACATTAAGGTAGTCATAGCTACAACTGAAAACAGAAATACTGGTAATATCATCATGCCATTATGCTGTGTTACTTAAAAAAGAAATTTGTATTTTTATCCTAAATTTCCCCTCAATCTTTTAAACATTCGTCCTTCTGTTTATCTCACTGTAATTCTGTTTGAGTTTCTACTTTCTTCTAAAGCGGATTGTAATATTCAGTTTCGACTGTAACACTTATTTTAAGGTATTCGATGCACAATAGGGCATTTATACATGCCTAGTAAGGTACTTTAAACTATATATTTTCTGAAAGGTTATAATGCCAACAGCTCAGACATAATAATTTTTGGGCCAGAAAAACAAAGGGGAATAACTGATGAAGCATTTGAATTTTCTGTTTTCTCTATATAACATATGCAAAATAACAAAGTTGTACAAGAGTTTTTCCCCTTTGATTTTTAAGACCTGGGAGTCTTATATCTGTACTCATGGCATCATTACCTTTCAGAAAATATATGGTTTATAGTTCCTTACCAGGCATAAAATTTACCATACTATACAATGGAGATGATTAAAACGCTATACAAAATGACTATGACTTCTATTGACATACTGCGGACTTTATTCATGACAGCAGAAGACTGTTTTGCGTGTAATAGCTTTGCTATAGCTTTTTAGATTTCAAGAGCAGTCTCACAACTACACGGATAAATTAAAATATTATATAAGACAAGTAATAATTTTCTTATTCAGTCAGTTTACACTGAAATTTTGAATATATATATTTTTTCAATGTCGTTCGTGAACATCGACGACAGGTGAGGCTAGCAAAACAGTAGATGCTTACTCCTCCCGGACACCTGGTCCCACCTCTAGCTTGCTAAGAGTCCGTCGATGCTCAATTTGGTGTTCTATTGTGAGTGTTGTTGAGATTGTCGTCAGGATCTTCTTTATCTTATCAAACAGGAATACATGATGCATTGACCTTTACCTTGAGTCTCTTTCAATATGGAAGACGTTTGACACGAGTTTGATAACCTTCCCTGTTGGGGCATGTATCCTCCATGTACAGTCCTGGTTATTGGCGTAGTGATATCGGGAGGAACTCTGACTCTTTATAACACCATTATTCCGGGTGAGGTAGCCTGCTCCACCACATCCGTGAGAGCTACCACTGTCTTTGTTAGTAATAAATGTTAAACGTCTTCAAATTCAATAGCATCATTTAAAAACAAGTAAATTAGCAGCATGGACCAGACATCCATATTACATCAGCTCTTACTTTAGAATATTGATAACCTTATTTAGTTATGTAAAAAAATAAATCTATTTCTCGAAAATTATGCTTGCCATCGGCTATTCATTTATGTGAACCAATTGTACAAATAAATTTTTACATTTTAAAAAATCTCAGAATATAAAACTGCATTCTATGAAATTCCATGATTTTTAGTCCTTGTCTTTTCATTGTAAGGCGAAAAAAAGTATCCAACATTACTGTGCTGCCAAAGAAACGGATACAAGACATTATGACGTTTTATAAAGGAAGTTGAAATTAGTACAGTATCTTAAAGTCGTCTTCATCTACATGTATGTCCATCGAATTGTCGCAGACCGATTGAAATTAAATGAGAATAATGATTTGATCAGTTTATATGAATACTAGGAACATACCTGCTGTAATTTCTAATGTACTGAAGACCAAAACGAGAAAGAGACGGAACATTTTACGATCTTCCATATTATAACTCCGGATCACAAGAAAGATAAGAATCAGCTATCTTAACACTAGAGTCCTACTTTCTCTGATATATTTATACTAGATCTACACTAATACTTATTTCAATGGAATTTCCAGAAATTTGACGGAAGCACGATCATAAAGATATCTGTAATATAGGTAGAATCGTTTGTGGTTTTATGTTTACATGTACCAGCCATGGTAGAATTTATTATAGAAGTTGAATTAAGTACAGTATATCTGAAAATCGTCATCAATGACGTTGATTGAGTTGTAGATGAAATTTTCATCACGACTTGTTTCCTTCATCTGTTGGATTCATGTCTATACGATGTGATTCCTGAATGGTGCATGCAATAATTCAAAACGGTACCTTATTATTCATCATACAGTTTTCTTAAAGGATTATCGATAATTCAGTCTCATTGTGCGAACAAATCGAGCTCTGATACTGTATGTGAATGGATGACCAAAATTAAAGTTTTACATTATCTATTTTTGTTAATATTAAGAAGTATTTACATGGCAGTCTCCGGAAAAGGTAATGATAGGACAGATGCACTAGACATAATGACGTTATGCTACTGAATCAATTCTACAGGAAAGGGGTAGGGGCAAAATCTGCCGTTTTTGGCCCCATTTGTTTGCTATTTTCAAAAATTGTTTTCATACTATTTTTTATCTTTCAAATAAGTATAGATATATTGTTGTTTATTGAAACTGAATCGAAAATAGATATAATCAACTAATATGAGAGTTATTCCCCGCCAAAATTGCCCACTACTATAGAAATTAGTAGTAAAATGATATCAACCAGATTTTAACATAATAGTTTATAGTATATATAGAGCAAGCGCATGTAACAAACTTATACTTTCCATGTACATTCAGAATATAAAAAGGAATGTCCCATATGAGAATGAACCTGTTACACGCCTTTGCTCTAGGACTTACTAACTGTAGGTATGTGTGTCCCTTGCCAAAAATCAGAATTTCTTATGTGAAGACATAGTGCTAAACTTTCAATCATTTTGCCCTGAAAGGCAAGGTTTTCAAAAAATCAGACAAAATTTGTCATTTTTTGTTATTTTTTGTTTAGAAGAATCATAATGAATAAGAAAATGTAACTTTTTAAAAAATTCTGATTGGGGCCAAAAATGGTCACTTTTGCCCCTACCCCTTTGGAGCCGCGCACTCTTTGCAAAATACATAAATTGGAATTTAAAATAATTAGGGGTGCTACTAAAATACATTTTGAAGTGTTTGAAAATCAATTCGGTGTTTAATTAAGTATCACTGATGAGGATTTACTATCCAAAACCTCGTGTCTGGTGCATTAACATTGGCTTGAAATTATCTTCAAGAAGGTAAAGAGTTGGAACACTTCCGTATAGTTGTAGTACCAGTAACATACCTGTCTTGTTCACCAGTACTGTATTTGAGATTTCAAGGAGACTGATCTATAGCTATTCACTGTTTTCGAAAACCAGAGTTACTTCCAATTTGAAACGGTATCTGACGTAGACTGATAATGACGTCATCAAATTCTATGGAAACAGTCCTAAAAGTCTGGGAAATGACGGTAGAAAATCGACGTTACCATACCATTTTCATGACGCCACAATGATTTTACGTCAGATACGGTCTGTTAGGGGAAAACTGTGTGTTCGCAAAGACTCCATAGGAACGAGTATGTCTTCTGAGATTTTTTATATCGACAATGTTATTCTTCGTGTATCTGTGGATAAATGTGTCGTCTCTATTTGGTTTTCCTCATCTTTCTTTTCTCGTGCGTGTATGTTCCGCTGTTTTCACGGTTGAGGATCTCCTCCATATCTTTGTTTTCCAAGGTTTTGTATAAACATTGACAAAGATTTTTTGATTCTGAATTTGAGTTTTGTATTTGATTTTTTTCACTGATACTAACTCTGTATACGTAAAAAGTTATTTATGTGTTATGCTAATCATTTTCTTTTCTTTCTTTTTCTTCCTTTTTGTTGGCGTCTTTGCATTTACAACTCTCTATAGAAACAATGTACAGAATCTCCTTTAAATATTACCTATACGCATATACGTACAATTACATGTGAATTCATAAAACCTTAACTGTAACTCAATAGTTTGAACAGAGATATCGTGATTTATTGCATCACCTGTATTTTTGTTCTGTAGATGATTAGAATTCGTTTCAAATTGAAAAGAATTTGAATAAGACTCGTCTTATGTTGTCTATGTCAAAATCAGTACTCGTCATACTTATGTATATTTTGTCATTTTTGACTGGTTAAAGAATATCTCCAATCCACCTACTTGTACACACCCCATGACAATCTAAACCATGGATTCAGTTGTCTTTATTTCTTCACATGTAATACATGAGTTATGTAACAATGCTGGTACATACTAGTATATGAAACGCAAATTATGTTCTTTCCTAGCTTCAAATAAGAATGTTTACAATGCTATGATTATTCATCATATACAAAACATCGGTTTCTTTTTCTTACAAAAACATCTTATATAATTCATTTTATAGAAGATATAAGATGTACATATAAAACTAATAATTTGTAAACTATGACAATCCTATGTTACTGATCCGTAGTTAGACGTTCCATTCAAAAGTGTCTGCTTCTCTTGATGATCGTTTTGAATATTTGGTGACGCAATGCTAATGGTTTTATCCATGTCGTTGCTTTTCTGAAATTTAATTTAAAGAAAAGGGTTGATCCTAAATTTCTCACTAACTTATTACGATATAACACATATTTTAGTATTGATAATTTATTTAAGAAATATCAACTAGCTAGCCGTGGTGTATTGTCCAATAATTCCCCGAGACACGTGAACCAATCAAATTATCACCGACTCGGGGAATTAATGGAAAACAATCTATTTTAATTTACTCTGATTATATAGCAAGTAATGTTTCTACAGTAGTTTTCAAAAAGTGACAGGTCTTCAGAAAATCATTCAATTGCAGAGTCTGTTTTTATCATGATAACTAGGATGGACTAATGTTTATCACATACTTGGTGTAGTTTCCAAGAGATAATAACTGAAATTCTGATATAGTCATATTACCTTAAGCCTGTTAATACAGACAAGAATAATTCCACAGATTAAACAAACCCCTGAGCATGACGTCAAGAAGAAGAAAACTGAATTCCACTTCGTTGTATTGTAGGCACTATGATCCCTGTGCAAACGAGAAAACAAGGCAATGTGATAGGAATCATTAGTTTGATTCTTAATCTTGTTGTGGATAAATAATCCGAATGGACACTAAGGATTGAGCTTTTAATAAGCAAGTCTAAGAACTATTAAGAAGTGACTGTCTTACGATTGATGTTTCTGGTTGGTCATGTGCAAATTCCGTGAATCGCGAAGCGAACCAGAATTATACACCAATGACCATCAAAAGTAAAACATTACTTATATTTACACTCTTTCTAATCATCGGTCACTTTATTTGCATGCACATCGTACATTTTGCCTGTGACAACGTCAAATACATTTAACGTCGGTAAATTTTCCTTTCATGAAAAACTTGAACGTTACGTCACAATAGCAACTCAAGTTATTGGAATATAATTGTCACTGATCATTCTGGAAAGAGGGATCTGATAATATCGATTTATGCAAAATCAATTGAAATGAGTTTGCAGTCTTAGAAATGCATCTTACTCTTTATCATTGTCTTCCAGTAATACACCAACGAGTATACTAGATAACCCTGTTCCTATTCCATCAAATGTACAGGCTATTCCATTCGCTGTTCCTACATATTGCAATGGTACCGTCTTTGCAATGGATGGCCATATACTAACCTGTTGAATCAAAGTAAAGTCAACAAAAAAAAAATCCAGAATTTATCCAGTGTGCATCATAGATTATTACTAATAAAAATGAAAATCTTTAAGTCGGTTACTTTAGCCCCAGCACTTTGCTGTCTTGTTTCCGCAATCATCCTACAGCGAGGAGCAACAGATATGCATTTTTCCAAATTTCTGGGAAACCGTACAAGTGGATAAACAGCCATTTGCTATTAGCCTTGCAAATGTCCGTCTCAAGTCTTTTTGCTAAGCGTTTTGATATCGTCTTTGATATTCAGTGGTGAATCTTTCTGATCCCTCTGGTAAATACTTGTCCCCTGTGTGTTTTCGCATTAGGAGTTTTACTGTAGGTGCTAACACCGAGTCTTTCCTTTTAATGCATCAATTAAACTATACTTCAAAAATGTAAGATCTTAAAAAAAATCTTCATACAAGAGAAAATAGCAAAATAATAGGTAAGCAATACTTTCTATAAGGCAACTTACCGCTATCAAGCTGTAGACTATCCCAATAAGGACTGTTATAATGACGGGATGGACAGGATGTAGTATCAGTATAAGATATGTCGGTATCAATAGGAAACTACCAACAGTAACCAACGTATATCTATTGAAGTAACGATTCTGTAAGATAATACAAACAGAAATACTATTTAAATGTATATTTGGAAGACAAAGATCCCATTCGCTCTATCTTATTTAAGCATTGCCGGTCTAAAGATCACTTTTAGAATATTTTCAAACAATTTCTATCAACGTCGATCGATAGTTCCCATTCATATAATGAAAATCAACCTCTTTGAATCTAAGTGCACTCACATATGTTAAGTCTTACCAAAAGTATTCCAACAATAGGACAGGCTAAAACGGCAACATCATAGGACGCTCCGTTGATATAAGAGGACACCGTGTCCGAGTAATGGAACTTCTGTTGTATATACTCACTAGAACAAAGGCATAAAAGAAACATTCACTATGTTTCTTTGTAAGCCGAACCCTGAGAAAAAGGTTTTGTTGTCTTTTCATAAATACCTTACATTGTTTAGATTGAGGATCACTGACGAGGGTTAAGTACCCGAAACATGCATGTCTGGTCCATGCTGCTTTATCAGTTCTTAAATGATGCTATTGAATTTTAAGACGTTTAACATTCCAGATATGGTATCGTGAACTGAAAAAGGTATAAGGAACGAAATGGTGTTCGATAAATAATCATTCAGAAGAAGAATATACATATATCTACAACGTAACTTATTGGGAACACATACAGTTAAGTCAAAAACAAAAGAAGGCAACAAAATGAGAGAAAAAAAGGACCTTAAACCTAGATTCCATGTAAATAAAAATCTTACTGGACTCACCATCCGTTAGCCACAAATGGAATATATGCAGAATAGAAGAATGCAACAAACAGTACAATGAACCAATATGCAACAGGGAATTTTCTGGCGTCCCAAGGCCTCTGTAATTAAAAACAAACAAGACTTAGGAGTCAAGTAAGGCCTAATACATCCTAATGGGGGACATAATATGAAAAAAAAATCCAAATTTTTGTGAAAGTGTGAAATGTATAAAAAGAATATACCAAAGATGATGAATCTAATTCTTTGTAAAGTCCGACTTTCTGTGACTCTAGTCGATCTAAAAATGCTAGGAGTATAGCTGCCAGGAATCCAACAACACAAAGCAGGGATCCTAATGAAATGAAGTGTTCTAAAGTAATATGAATCCTTATTCAATCCAATCACAATTCACTCTACTTTTCAGAAATTATTAAGAAAATCATTGATTGAAACGTGAAAGATTTCAAATATCATTAACTTCGTCATGACATTGTAGAGATGCATAAATAAAATTCCAATGAATAAAAGCTATAGAAACATGGAATAATCTGGGAACATGTAGCATGATGGGAGGGGGCTGACAGGGGGTACCCCCTCCCATCCCCTTTCCTCCCTCCTCCCGTCCCATCCTTTTCACCCTTCCCTTACCTCCCCCTCCCTCCTCCCACCCCCTTTCCTCCCCACTCGAGCCCCTTCCTCCCTACTCCCACCCCTTCATCCCTCCCTCCCCATTCCCCCTTCCCTCACTCCTCCCCCTCTCTCCCTCCCCCTTCGTCCCCCTCCCCTTCACCCTGTCCATCCCCTCATAATGAGGCATTTTATAGGTACATAACCAAAACAATGCTTAAGGACAGAGTTTCGATGAACACATTTCTCAAATAATTTGACTACTGACCAGTTACTGACCAGTCCAGACAGCCATCTGTAGACTAAGCCATTCAGAAATGTTTGATGACAACAGAAAATTGCTGACATTTCCCAGACGAAGTACGCAGACGATCAATCCGAAAACCAGTTCCAAACGATCAGGAAACCAAAAGGCGATAACTCTGTCCTGGACAACTGAGGATGTAGTATGTGTATTAATGTTAAACGTCTTTAAATTCAATAGCATCATTTAAAACCTGATAAATTTACAGCATGGACCAGACATGCACGTTTCGGGTACTAAACCCTCGTCAGTATGTTTGATTAATGAATCCATTATAAAAATATCCATTGGTAAATATAACGGCATTCTAAATTGTAAATTATTTAAAACAATCTGTACAAATCAGTCGGTTGAGAATAAGTTTCAGGTCTGCAAATGTCACAAAGTATTTTAAACAGTACAACGTCTTCAAATTCAATATTTCATTTACGATACACGTATATATAAAGTACTGTTACTGTTACTTAAATTTCCTGAGGACCCTCCTAAAATGAATTTGACTGTGTCTGAAGATCACTTTGGCTTGAAGTACTACTATCCGAAACTGTCTGTGTGCACTAAAATTGGTTTAAACTGTCTAAGAAGGTATTGAGTTGTAACCCTTGAAATGTATTACTGATATATGTATGAGCATGGAATTATCGTCTAGTTAGTTTGAACTATTGAAAAAAGAGATGTCGATTACATACGTCTAACAGATGCTGTTCCGGCTCCTAGAAGTGCTCTGCCAACTATCATCAATGGAAACATAGCTTTTGTACGCCTGACTACTTTTATCATGGCAAGAGAGAACGATACCGTTCCCAAGCAGGCAGTAAAAGTAGAGACCAAAGCCGCCGCTGAAATTCATATATAATGAGTTTACATGAAGTATTTTACCAAATTTGATAAGTATCTTTATCTTTATATTGTTTCACTTATTTTCATACCTGTTTACTTATTTTCGTGTACAAAGATAAATCTATAGCTTTGCCATCTAACTACAGGGAGGCTTTATGTTTACAATATTTTCAGTCTCAGTTTTCGTCAACATCTCACAGTTTATGATGAAACTGGAGGTTCTGTGACTATTTAAGCTCATTTTATAAATCAAATACCTCATGTATAGCTCTGTTTTTTTTTCAATTTTATGTCTTGTGTGTGCAGTGTTTTAAAGATTGGATTTTTTCTAATCGTTCTGCTGATGCTTCAATGAACATTTCTTTTTTGGTGATTTTCTCCTTTGTTTACCTTTTCCTTGATTTTCATTTCACAATTCTTTCTGTATTCCTTTAATTCTGAATCAAAAGGTATCGACCACAACTTTTGTGATATTTGAACACAAAATATTATAAAAATAAATAAAATTAACTTTTCCTTAAACAACAGAGCAATTACATGTAATGAAATGCCTTAAAACTTGAAATTAAACTCACTTCTGTTTCCTATTCGATCAATGAAGAAACCCATTGGAAGTGAAAGCGCAGAGTTCCTGAAAAAAATTTGTGAATTTCGAATAAAATCACTTACAGGCATCAAGGTTATATAATAGATATACATAAGTAAAAGTTACACCTCCTGATTTGCCATTTGGTACGAGGGTTTGTTTCTTTATAGAATATTAAAAAAAAGTTGAGATGTCGATATTTTTTCTTCGAAAAGTGTATCTTCACGGCTGAAATGTCTCCAAACAAGGCCCTTAAATTAATCTTTCTTTGGTTATTTCACTTGAGCTCTGATTACATGTATGACAACAAAAGTCTAAAAAGGAGGGAATAACTACGACTAGACTGATGATTTGAAAAGTCTTACGTTTGTTCAAAATATACACTCTGATACATATACATGTACTCACATCCACAAATAAACTGCATAAAGTTGATTATACTGCTCAGCACTAAGATCGAGGCAATCCTCACAAATTAATGTTTCATTTGTACTGTTACTAAGACTATGACTGATCTAATGAGGAAATAAATTGATATTAGCAATCAATGGTTTTGTTTTCAAGTACTTTAAATTTTAAGATTCTTATGCACAACTTTGACTGTTTTGTCTGTAGCTAATTTACGAAGCGTTTGTCTGCAATAGCTTATTTTCCAGAAATACAGTCAGACATCGAGCATATCAAATTTTGTGAGGTTACAACAGAAAATATGACATCGCATCATGCTATAAGAGGACATGACAATGAAATTGTTGATTTATCGTTCGCATGAATTAGAGTTTTAGAATGGTCGTATCTCTCAGGTGAAAAATGGCAGTATTGTGCATATGTGTCTTGCTGTGGCCACTAAATGAGGTTAAGCTGGGTATCCTTTTCCTATACTGTTTGTCTTTGTAATTGAAACGTATAGCAAAAGTCCGATCACTTCGGTTGATCGTTTCTTCAAACACAAAAGTTTCTATTCACAAAATTTTCTCGAATTTTCTGAAATGTTGGTCCTGTTGTATCATATTCAAACCATACTGTTACGCCTGTCGGTACTTTTTTTTGACATATTTTTTAGTGTTTGGCCAAATTTCATTGTCTGGATTGAGGATCTCTGACGAGAGTTAAGTAACCGAAACGTGCATGTCTGGTTCATGCTGCAAATTAATCTGTTCAAAAATGATGATATGAATTTGAAGACACGTGCTATATGCAGAAAACAAAAGAACCATAATAGTTTCATTCAGGTTATTGGTTACAAAAAGAAACAGAAAAATTGAGAAATTTTAAAAGACCAATTCTCAGTTACCGCCAAAATTATGGCGCCACGGCATATCATGAATTTTCATGATTTTCTGCATATTGGAATACTGTATATTATATCCTGGTTGCAAAAATTAAGTTTTTAGGCATATTTGAGTTCCGGATCCATAACAACGAGATCAGCCTTTTTGTACCACTTTAAAGACTGTGAAGTAACCAACTTTTGCGTTTCATTACCTACTTTCTTACAAAATGCACTCACTTTAATTATAGATATTACAGGAAAATTCTGCGAAATTCAAATTCAAAATTTATGTGATTTTTACCGTTTTCAATGTCAACTAAAACTAAATGCAGACCTTTGTGAGACCTCTGATGGTTTATCATGAAAAGTTATGTCCCTTACAAATATATTGAAAGATAATCGAAGTTGGGATTATTGAGCTCTTCATCACAATTTTGACACCCAAAACCGTTGCTATGGCAACTTTTAAAAGCGTTAAGTGTAGTACCTTTCGAAATGGATTTAACTCCTAATAAAAACTACTTATGACCGTGAAAATAAACATATATATATATATGAACTTATAAGACTCTTTCATTTGATTTTATAACCTTGAAAGTTTCCAAGGTCATTGACTTGTAGTTCAAGGTCATTTCTTAACTTATGCAAACAAGGACGAAATTTATGATAAGAAAGATAAAATACATTATTACATGTTTTCCTTCAATTTTGTCCTGTAAAGCACTGGGTAGATCTATGTTAAAGTAGCATCCATATCCGATGAGGCAATCAAACAGCAGAATCAAGTATCTTGTTTTTCTGTTATGCTTTGGTGCCATATGTTCCGGTCGGTTTCCCTCTGTCATCTATAAAACAAGAGATAATTAAAGACTTCAGATAGTGCTAAGGGCACCACTGTGGATTTTGGTGGATTAAAACTTCCTCGACACAAAACAGGAAACATTGTAATGCAACTTCGCAACACTCATTAGAACGCTTATGACGGAATTGAATGCAAATGGCACATATCGATTAGGAAAAAAATAAAATCTAAAAATAGAGATAAAAAGATAAAAAGAAATAGAGTGACATTAACATTAAAATTAAATTTGATTATTTACATGTCAGTAAGAAGATGGAAACGAAATGGCTGAGCCAGCTTTTGATAATTAGCGTATTGTCAACTTGTATGTTTTCGACTTATGACGAAAGAATCAATTCAATGGGTATATTTTACAATGCAAAGTTATCGTATTTTTCTGACAGGATGTGATCCTTGTCCGGTGTCACCAGGAAAAAAACTCTGCATAGTACTTAACCCATTTACTGCCTTGTACCGTTCTATCGTAATAATTTAGTGTGCCATATGTGCATTTAAACAAACAATGTATTATCAGTGATGCTCGAGGCAAAAAGAGAGGAAATACAAATAGTGAATATGTATGAAGAGCGAAATTCTATATAGAATTCAGGATGGAGAAACTCCTTACTTTCATAATAAGTATGATAAAATTCACATATATATTTCAAGTAAGTGCAGGAGTACAGTGAACTCTTGCGAACGATATCATCGGAGACTAATAGTTTTATAGCAGAGATGCCAACATCTTGGTTAAAATTAGCCCATTGAATTACGAGCATATGTTCTATCGTAATAGTTTAGTGAACCATATGCGCATTTCAACAATGTATCAGTGATGCTCGAGTTTGAAAAGAGAAATTCAAATGGTGAATCTATGAATATCAAAATGCTAGACATGATCTAAAATGTATGCAAAGAAGCAAGCTAAGGAGAACGCCGTAACACAGGGGAGATACTCCCTTGTTACAGAATAATGTAACACAATAAATGAAATGTATATTGCAATGTAACTCTACCTTGAATTTGATCTAGTTGCAACACCGTCTCGTGGTTTTCTTTTAGTTGTGGTGTTTACATGTATCAAACTTTATATAGCTTTATTTATGGTATTTGCCTTATATTTACCTGTATAACAGTCAAGAATTACTTTACCTTTGTGTAATGTTCCTCGTTTATCTTATATTCTCATTATACTGAATCACTTATATGGTCCTATCACTCAAATTTTATTCATATCTTAAGTTTATTTGCTACCATCTTCACCATGTTCACTGAGCAGTCTATCTAATCGCCAAACTACCTCCTTCTCGTCATTGATTTATATCAACACAATACATTTACTTCTTACATAATTTCTGTTTAACACACATCGAACGAAGACAATGGAGGTATCAAGAAGATATGTAAGGATTGACAAAAATTTTATTACTTTTTTTAAGTGATAAGACTTCTTTCTTTAAAAGTCTGAGAAGGAATCTACGGCTGAAAATGCTTCTGAATTAATATTTCACATATACTTATATAATTTTGGTCAATCGTCAAAAAGAATTGGTAAAAATTCAACATGTGGATAATTCAAAAAATTATGACAATTTTGCAAGCCTTCTGTGGTTTCCATAGTTTTTTTAATAACAAAAAAAGGACTTCGTCGAAGCATTAACAGCTAACAAAACCCGAAACACCCAAATGGGAAAACACAATCAAGAAAACATGGGATCTCCAACAACACTCGGTTGCAGCACCAACAGTAAAACCATGCAAAAACACAGAGATGACACGCACAAGAAATGCAAAAGGGACAAGGAACACCAAAAACAACACAGAAACATCGAACACAAAAGACCACACATAAACCTAGCAAGCACAACAAAAGTCACCAAAGGGACGAGGAAGACCACTCACCAAAGATGTCATCAAAACATTAAATAAATGCATAAATAAAGTCAATGTTTTTAAGCCAATGGCTGAAATGTCTGGATGGAAAAGGAATAAATTTGATGTTAATGCATAGATAATAATACGGAAGTGATCCAACTCTTTATCTTTTTAAAGAAAAATTCAAACCAATGTATTATGCACCAGACACGTGTTTTGGATAGTAAATCCTCATCAGTGATGCTTCCAGCCAAAGTGATTTTCATTTCATTTCAGTAGCGCCCTCTGGTTTTGCGTTTTGAATCCAAGTTTGTGCATTTACTTTACAGAGAGTGCGCGGCTCCAAATTTGCAGTATCAGTAGCATATTCAAATAAATAAAAATCTTTGTTGAAAATAGCATTGGAGGGATGGTGCTAAAATATTAACCTCCTTTGATTTCGACGATAATTTTGGATGACATGACAAGTTTCCGAAATAGCAATAAAAATTGATAAAGGGCCAAAAACAAAGCTTTTTGAGGCGACAGAGCTGGAAAGAAGTAATTAATACACTTCAAATCATCAAGTCACGGAGAACGATTTTAACTGTTCCGTAATGCACCAGGAAATAAGTGTTTATGTTAATAATACGGAAGACATTGACATAAGTAACATTTTATTTCAATGTTCAATTGTCGATGAGCTATGAATGTAAAAAGAGTATAAATCTTTCGGGACCCACTTGAAATGGCCTCAGTAAGTCAAGCTTACTATGTTTATCAACTGCATATGCATATATTATTTCATGATAGAAACGAGGTTGGATCAACGTCTTCAAATTCAATGGCATCATTTCAGAACATAAATTTTCAGCATGGACCAGATATGTAAGTTTATATAACGAAATGATTGTATATACGAAAGACGAGTAAAAACAGAGTAGGTATCACGGAATTACATATACATCTCAATATTGTACGATTTGATGTAGCGCCACCAGCAATGGATTTATACCGAGGCCAATGTACAAACCCCTAGATTTTGAATGGTGCAGCCTGAGAGTTTTAACTCATTTATGCCCATTGCCGTGTGGAGCTCGTAAAAAAGTTCCCTGCGAGGGGTTCGACGGTAAGTGATTTGAATATTTTTCCCTGACATGGTCGCCATAGCACTTTTTATATAAACATAGCCCCAGACAGTTAATGCATTTTAGATATTGTTTTCCTTTTCGTGCGTGAACATTGACGGCGGGTGCAGCTAGCCAAACTGGGGATGCTTACTCCTCCCGGACACCTGATCCAACCTCTGGCTTGCTAGGGGTCCGTCGATGCTGAATTTGGTACTCTATTGTGAGTGATGTTGAGATTATCGTCAGGATCTTCTTTAACTCATTTGTGTCACACATATGCCCTTTGCCATGTGGAGCTCGTAGAAAATGTTCCCCGCGAGGGGTTTGACGGTAAGTGATTTGAATATTTTTCCCTGACATGGTCGCCATAGCACTTACTATATATACATAGCCCCAACAGTTAATGTATTCTAGATATTGTTTTCCTTTTCGTGCGTGAACATCGACGGCGGGTGCGGCTAACCAAACAGGGGAATGCTTACTCCCCACGGGCACCTGATCCAACCTCTGGCTTGCTAGGGGTCCGTCGATGCTCAATTTGGTACTCTATTGTGAGTAATGTTGAGATTATCGTCAGGATCTTCTTTTACTCATTTTTGCAAATTCCTTTTCGGTCCTGCTTGGTTGGATACTATTTCTTAAATTGTTTTTGTAACATGAATTTTTCTAATTTATTTGTTCGTTAATAAAGCTATAGAATTTGAAGATGTTTAACATTTTTACCACTTTATGAGTGTCACTGCTGATTTACCAGGAGTCCATGAGGGCACATGTAGCTAAGTTCGATCAACTTCGATTGATCCTTTCTTCGACATATTCGGTTTATCGGAAAATTTCAGTTACCAAAATGTCTTGAAATTTCTGAAACGTGGATCCTGTAGGGTCATGATATCTAACCCACCCTGCTACGTCTTTCGGTATATTTTTAGACAACTTTCACAATATTTGGCTATATTGCATTGTACTTACGGCAATACAGATTCATATAATACAAGTTACCGGGTATAGTAGATGCAGTTTCATTTAAACTTGGGCTTCCATGTGCAAATGTTAGCCCTTCACATGCATCTTCTATTCTTTGAATTTTTGCTTTTCTGGATACTTTGAAGAATAGTTTCCTTGGACCCAATTGTTTCTTTGTTTTTTATGCCTTTTTTATGATTTTGACTTCTGATATTCTCTTTCATGAAACCTATCTCAATGCCAGAAGTCTCCTTCACTTCACAATTTATTGGAATAATTCATGAAAAATGTAAAGCACAAATATTGCACATACAATATAACCTATAATCGACCGACCAAAGAGCTTAAGACATCACAACCAAGACAGAAATGATATGGCATTTGATGACAAAAAGAAATATAAGCACGGAAATGCTACATAATCTCAAATCTGGTCAAAAATATATTGCACTGAAATTTGTATTGAACAATATGGATTGATAAATGGCATCGTTTTCGACATTTCTTAACATTTCCACTGTAGAAGTAAATCTCTCTCTCTCTCTCTCTCTCTCTCTCTCTCTCTCTCTCTCTCTCTCTCTCTCTCTGCAAGCTGTAAATATTCTATCTTCATTTAAAAAATAGGTAACATGCCTTTCAGAATAATTTTCAAAGGATATGTAATTTGTTGTGAACATTTTCTCTATATTTCTCATTTCATCGAGGAATTGTGCTTTTCTAAAAAAAAATGTTATCGATACATTTTTACCAGAAAATGTCTTCGAAATTTGTAAGGGCATATATACATGTAAATGATGAATGAAATAATATTAGAATAACTATCTTGCTCATTTTTCTTCATGTCACAGATCCGTAATTAGAACTGTCATTCAGAAGTTTCCTTGTTTCATTTTGTGTATCTTGAATATTTGGTGAAGAGTCTGAGACACTATCCTCGACTTGAGATGATTTCTCCTGAAAAAAAAAGCAAACTTGGTTTAGTGGATGTTATTTCTGAGGAAATAGAACATTCGACAATTGTTCGTGTTCTGCATCGAACAATTGAAAATGAGATAAGCATTTGAAATATTACAATATATGTTGCTAATTTTTTCCAGCACACGGTTATAAATGTAAACGTCTTCAAATTGAATAGCATCATTTAAGAACAGATAAATTGGCAACGTGGACCAGACATGCACGTTTCGGGTACTTAACCCTCATCAGTGATCCTAAATCTAAACAATGTAATATGCCAAAAAAGTGTGAAAGTTACTGTGTCAAAAAAGTGTACCGAAAGACGTAGCAGGATGGGTGGGATATGATGCTACAGGACCCACTTTTTAGAAATTTCAAGAAATTTTGATGACAGAAATTTAGAATGCGTTGAAGAAATGATCAACCGAAATTGATCGACCTTGGCTACATGTGCCCTCGGGGACTCCTGGTCCACCAGCAGTGACACTCACCAAGTGGTATAAATGTAAACGTCTTCAAATTGAATAGCATCATTTAAGAACAGATAAATTGTCAACGTGGACCAGACATGCACGTTTCGGGTACTTAACCCTCATCAGTGATCCTAAATCTAAACAATGTAATATGCCAAAAAAGTGTGAAAGTTACTATGTCAAAAAAGTGTACCGAAAGACGTAGCAGGATGGGTGGGATATGATGCTACAGGACCCACTTTTTAGAAATTTCAAGAAATTTTGATGACAGAAATGTAGAATGCGTTGAAGAAATGATCAACCGAAATTGATCGAACTTGGCTACATGTGCCCTCGGGGACTCCTGGTCCACCAGCAGTGACACTCACCAAGTGGTATAAATGTAAACGTCTTCAAATTGAATAGCATCATTTAAGAACAGATAAATTGGCAACGTGGACCAGACATGCACGTTTCGGGTACTTAACCCTCATCAGTGATCCTAAATCTAAACAATGTAATATGCCAAAAAAGTATGAAAGTTACTATGTCAAAAAAGTGTACCGAAAGACGTAGCAGGATGGGTGGGATATGATGCTACAGGACCCACTTTTTAGAAATTTCAAGAAATTTTGATGACAGAAATTTAGAATGCGTTGAAGAAATGATCAACCGAAATTGATCGAACTTGGCTACATGTGCCCTCGGGGACTCCTGGTCCACCAGCAGTGACACTCACCAAGTGGTATAAATGTAAACGTCTTCAAATTGAATAGCATCATTTAAGAACAAAAATTGAAGACATAATAATAGATATAATGGAATCATCTTGATGACTGTCATCAAAATGTTGAAAAAAAATAAAGAAAAAAATTGAATACAGAAATATATTTACCTTTCTTTGATTTGTCCATATAAGGGCAATACCACAGAAGAAACCCACTACGGACAATGAGATTAAGTAAAGGAACATGGAGTTCCAACTGCTTTTGCTGAAATTCTTGACACTGAAAGATAAATACAACTGAATAAATCTCAAATTTCTCGTCATTGGCATTTAATATGAAAAAAAAAAAACAATATGTTAGAAACATGGGGCAAGACTGAAAAAAGACATTTTGTATTCTTCTTCACATTATAAGTTTTACAAAATGAAGTCACATCCTTCGAAAAAAAAAATTAATGAAAATGAGACAGTTGATCCAATAATGTATAATTTATACATACGGTAAAAAGCAATTTCATGTTTTATTATTAAACTCATATAATTATTTTTTTTTTCAATTACCTTGGACTATCCTCCAACAACTTCCCTACAAGGATACAAGACAATCCATTAGATGAGGCATTAAGAGTACTGGCTATTCCATTAGCTGTTCCCACGTACTTCAAAGGGACTGTTCTTGCAATGGAAGGCCAAATGCTCACCTGTCGGAATTAATGAGAAAGAATGGGATAGCTACAAATGTACATAGACGCACTCTTCGACCAAAATAGATCAAATTTTGTTATCAATAATTTGCAACATTGATCAAGATATATCTGAAGTTCCACACAGCAATCAAATTATTTCTCTTTATTAAATCTAGAATTCCAAGTACAAAGGAGGAGCACAAAGGCCTTTTTATTTCCAATTGAAGGAATACAGAATGCAATTAAATTCAAAGCAAGGGTTAGTTCATACTCTGCCATCTTCTCTTCTAAAAGTGAAGCAGACAATGGATTCATGATGCGGAATAACTAGTCTGTTCTTTGACTTGCTAAAGTACATCAATTTCTTCAATTATATGATGTATAATTATGAAGTTTTCTGTAGTGCCTTATTGTGAAGGATGTTATTGTTTATTTCAGAGCAGACAAATGTGACGTAATGATGCTTATCACATGTTAGAATGAAAAATTGAAGTTTCCAACTCTACTGTCGACAAAGAACAGCTCTCTGGACAAAAGGTCCCAAAGACGATGCCTAAGGCATGCATGTTTCGGATAATAAATCGTAGTAAGTGGTATTTTTTGCCAAAATGACTTGAAGAAGAGAAGATTGTCCAATTACTCTCGAGAATATACTTATCACATGGCGACTGTGCAGCATCATCGCTGTGAGTTTAAGAAAAAATGGGTAACTTTTGTTTATTTCGAAGGCAACATACATCAGAAATAAAGCTTAAAAGTAAAACTTACTGCTACCATGCTATATGCTAGGCCAAGTATAACTGTTGTAGCTATTGGTGTCAGAGGGTACAGTAAGAGGGAGAGGTACAGAGGTATAAAGATAGCACTTCCAATGGTTGCCATCGTGTATCTTCTAAAGTAGTGGTTCTGCAAAGAAAAATAAATTTGTATACACGCCATTCGCGTGCTGTGCATCTTTAATGAAGATAACAAACCATTAATGTACTAACCTGGCAAGGTTACCAGTTAATGATCCTTTCAAATTTGAAATACTTTAAAAGTGTTGCTATAAGTCTGTGTGCTGTCTTGTACAATTAGTGTATTTGCTGTTTGAGGTAGTGTTCTCTTTTGTCCCATGGAATAGTTATCTATTTAATAATGTGGTTGTTTTGTGCTTGTTGCAATTTCCAGTGATTTCTGCGGTCATTCGCGTGTCTTTTGACAGTTTTTTTTTAATGTTTTCCCTGACATGGTCGCCATAACACTTTCTATATAGACATAACCTTAGACAGGGCATGTTTTGTAGATATTTTTTGCATTTTCGTGCGTGAACATCGACGGCGGATGCGGCTAGACAAACAGGGTATGCTTACTCCTCCCGGGCACTTGGTCCAATCTCAAAATTGCTAGGGGTCCATCGATGCTCAATTCGGTGCTCTGTTGTGAGTGCTGTTGAGATTATCGTCACGATCTTCTTTATATCATTTGTTGGAGGTATCTTCTTTCTACGTCTTGACTGCGATATATTTAACATAAAGATTCAATGTATATAACAAAATCAGTCATCTTAATGTAAAATTTGTTTACTCTGATGGAGGGCTCAGTATTTTAAAAGATATAATGGCATGAGAAGTCTGCTTCATATACCAGATTTGGCTTGCATTCCGGTCGAAGATGAATCAGATGTCGAATTTTTAATTTTCAGAAACTAAAAGAATCAGGGAAAGACTTATTCTATTCTACAGTTGATATTCAGATGAAGAGGTTGGCCATCCTTACCAATAAAACACCTATAATTGGACATGCTACCACAGCTACGTCATAGGAGGCTCCGTTGATATATGAAGATATTGTCCCTGAGAAACGGAAATTTTGTTCTGTATACTCACTGAAATAAAGACATTTCTTATGATTAAGCATATATTGTATTCTAACAAACCCTTACTTAGATTCATTCTTAGTCTCAAACAGGTTGGAAAGTTCTATATACAAATGTACTACTCATTTAGAGGTATTTTAAAAAGTTCAAGGCAATGTTGTTGCTGGAGATATTTTCTAGATCCTTATCCCTGTGGTATGCCTTAAAAGATTCGTGGAAGGTGTCTGCTGCGTTTCAAAATAAAGGAGCTAGTCAGGGTTAAGTTAAACCCTTCATGGAAGCGGCTTTGAATAGCAATCATTCGAACGAATTTTTATTTCCTATCATCAGATTGTCGATTATGATATATTGTATATATTTTTATGTCTTGAATATGTGCGAATCGAATGAAGATAATTCTTTCTGAATTGTACTTTTTCCATAACACTAAGAAAAATCGGGTAAAAAACGAGGAAAATACATACCAGCCATTGGCTACAAAAGGTACATAAGCTGAGTAGAAGAATACAATCATCAGCACTATAAGCCAGTAAGTACAGGGAAACTTCCTTGCATCCGACAGTTTCTGTCAAAGAAAGTATTCATAATGTGAGTGAAGGAACAATTAATATACTAAGTTTACAATGAAATAAAACCTACTGAACTCCTTTATCCTACTTTACTTGTACATGTTGTAATTGACGAGATAATAATGTCTAATTTACCAGTGATGCTGCACTATGCTCCTCATACAAATGGACTTTCTTAGATCCTATACGGTCAAAAATTGCAAGGAAAATTGCTGCCATAAAGCCAACTCCTCCCAGTAACGCCCCTAAACATTCAATAGAATTGTTTAATATATAATAGTTTAATATTCAGCCGATTCAAAACACATATCATTACTCTCTCTCTCTCTCTCTCTCTCTCTCTCTCTCTCTCTCTCTCATGCATATAATCAAAATATTTCGTCTTTACTGTAGTGCCAAAGCAAAGCTTCTCAAAAATCCTTGTTTCGGATAGCTAGATTTTCACTGGTTTTCTTTTAAATCATTGCTAGCTTTTTTTCTCTTTTTTTTTTTTTTATTGTAATAGATATTTATGAGTTTACATCCTTTAGCTTAGCTCTTGATTTTTGTTATGTAGCAATTTCCATTAAAGGCAACAAATTTCATTAAAAGCAACAATCATTTCTCTTAATTTTATTATTTTAATCTTTCGCTATTAAAAGAATTCTGTACCGGTCCATGTTGCCATCTGAAGGTTTAACCAATCAGATATGTTACAGGTCAGGAGGAAGTTGCTGACGTTACCCATGCAGACAACACAGACGATGATTCCGAATGCCAGCTCCATACGATCAGGGAACCAAAAAGCTATTATGCGATTCTGGACAACTGGAGAGAGAAATTCTCAGAAGTGTACCATGGGTGCTAACAGTCATAAAGATTATTTGATATATATGTTGATTTTCAATTTTTGTGCAAATTACAAACATTCACAGTTGTAAACAGTCTAAGCTGAAAATGAAAGAATATATGCTTGACAAAACTGTTATAACTGAAATGAACTTAGTAGAACCTTTGAAATAAATAAGATATGAACAGATCTTAATCTAAAAATCAATTTTATTACATATGCCGTAGATATTGTATTAGAATAATATCAAAGTCGTCTTTTCTTAAGCTTGGTTAGTGTGAATTATTAAATAAAATGTTATGATCGCTGACCGATATAGTCCCCTACCGGTGGCATATATCTATGTCCTGCAACTCTGCCAATGAATTACTCTTCAATTAAACATATATGAGTTTTATTTGTTGCAGGAAAAAGTCAGGAAAACTGACAAAAACTGAATTGTGCTAGTCATCAAGGGGTATAACTTCTGGAAAAATAGGTCAAGCGTGACAAATGTCAGACTTGCTCTGTAACTATCCAAGTCTAAGCTGAGTATCAAAATTTACTTGCATATCTCTATTTGTTGCAGTAAAAAGTCTGGAAAACTGACAAAAACTAAATTTTGCAAATCATCAAGGGGCATAACATCTCGAAAAATTGGTCAAGCGTGACGAAAGTCAAACCGACTCTGCAACTATCCAAGACCAAGCTGGGTATCAAATTTCACTTGAATATCTCTATTTGTTACAGAAGAAAGTCCGGAAAACCGACCAAAACTGAATTTTTCAAGTCATCAAGGGGCATAACTCCTTGAAAAATAGGTCAAGCGTGACAAAAGTCAAACTTGCTCTGTCACTATTCAAGACCAAGCTGTGTATCAAATTTCATCTGAATATCTTCATCCGTTGCAGAAAAAAGTCCGGAAAACTAAAAAAAAAAACTGAATCTTCCAAGTCATCAAGGTACATAACTCCTCGAAAAATAGGTCAAGCGTGACGAAAGTTAAACTTGCATTGTAACTATCCAAGACCAAGCTGTGTATCAAATGTCATCTTAATATCTCCATCCGTTGCAGAAAAAAAGTCCGGAAAACTGACAAAAACTGAATCTTCCAAGTCATCAAGGGGCATAACTCCTCGAAAAATAGGTTAAGCGTGACGAAAGTTAAAGTTGCTCTGTAACTATCCAAGACCAAGCTGTGTATCAAATTTCATCTTAATATCTCCATCCGTTGCAGAAAAAAGTCCGGAAAACTGACAAAAACTGAATTTTCCGAGTCATCAAGGGGCATAACTCCTCGAAAAATAGGTCAAGCGTGACGAAAGTTAAACTTGCTCTGTAACTATCCAAGACCAAGCTGTGTATCAAATGTCATCTTAACATCTCCATCCGTTGCATAAAAAAGTCCGGAAAACTGACAAAAACTGAATTTTCCAAGTCATCAAGGGGCATAACTCCTCGAAAAATAGGTCAAGCGTGACGAAAGTTAAACTTGCTCTGTAACTATCCAAGACCAAGCTGTGTATCAAATTTCATGTTAACATCTCCATCCGTTGCAGAAAAAAGTCCGGAAAACTGATATTCGGACAGACGGACAGACGGACAGACTGACAGACAGACCGAGAGGAAACTAAGAGTCCCCTTCGGCGTTGCCGGTAGGGGACTAATAATGAGCTCAAGAAATAACAGGGAATTTTTATTATTATAGTTGATTTATTCAATTAGATATACAATTCAATTCTAAAAATACAAAGTTAACTTACTTCTTACAGAAGACACGCCAGCTCCCAGTAGAACCCTGCCTAATATCATCAACGGGAACATGACACTGGAATGACGTAACCCTGGCAGAAAGGCCACAGAAAAACATACTGTTCCCATGGCGCAGGTGAAGGTGGATACAAGAGCAGCAACTGTCAGAGAAATTCAAAATACATTTCTTTGTATTTTTTTAGAATATTTATCGCTCGAATTAACATAATTCTGAAAGATGCCGCCCAATGTAGTCCACGTTTCGAGAAACTGTAATCTTGAGGGAATTTAAAATTTTAGCAATGATCATTTTTATAGAATAATATAGAATTGAATTAATGTTACAAAAGTTTACTCCTGTGAAGATGTAAGAGCCCCTGACACCATTCAAAAAATACAAATGTGAGATTTTTTTTCAAAATGAAGTTCAAGAAGAAAGTTATTGGTTATTGAATTAGATAATATACTTACCTCTGTTACTTATACGATCTATGAGGATACCGGCTGGTAATGCTGAAGCAGCAGTCCTACATGTACAAAATTCAGTCAAGTATATATATACAAATATATATCAAAACTGCCATTACCAAACTTCATTTCTGAATTGTTATTTTTAAAATTGTCTTCAAATATTTTAAATATTCCTGGGTTACTGTAAAATTCACAGGACATCAATATATGTAACTCCAGCTTGACGGGAGCTGCTACTTGTTCTACCCGGGCACATGATATCATTTTATGGCATTTTGATTTACTTTCGACCCGTAGCATATTCCTGATTGTTTTGTTTTGTATTTTTCCAGGTTTTGTATGACCATCGATTGTAACTTTTGTATTCTCAATCAGGTTCTGTCTTGTATCAATTTGAAGACTTGACATTTGCACCACTTGGTGAGTGTCACTGCTGGTTGACCCGACCAGGAGTCCCCGATGGCACATGTACATGTAGCCAAGTCCGATCAACTTCGGTTGATCGGTTTTTCAAACAAATTCGAAAAATTCTGTTTGGGTCATGTAGCATCATATCCCACCCATTCTGCTACGTCATTCGGAACTTTGGACATATATCTTTCACATTCTTTGGCCATATTTCATTGTATGGATTGAGGATCACTGGCGAAGGTTAAGAATCCGAAACGTGCATGTCTGGTCCATGTCGTACTTTATCTGTTCTAAAAAGATGCTATCAATCTGAAGATGTAACATTTCACTCTCTCGTTGTTTTATCTAAATACATGTGATTTATTATCGTCATTGTAAGTATATTTTGTATTAATGATAATTATTTTATGAATATAACAGCTGTATTACATTTGTATAATACTTACAACCACAAAAACACTGCATAAAGGAGATTGTATCTCTCTGAATCCAATCCTAGACAGTCTGTACAGCATTCTGTATCATTCAGATCGTTTGATGTACAATTATCCTGAAACATAATTGAGCAACATACTATAAAATATATCGACAGCTACATGTATGATATATCGAAAACGATCATAATCAAGATTGTTGTTGTCGTCGTCGTTGTTGTTGTTGTTGTTGTTGTTGTTGTTGTTGTTGTTGATGATGATGATGATGATGATGATGATGATGATGATGATGATGATGATGATGATGATGATTGCCAAACAAAAATCCGAATATACGTAAGGTACTTACATACTTTCCTTCAATCTTATCTTGTAAAGCACTAGGTAGGTCAATGTTGAAGTAACATCCATATCCAATAAAACACACGAAGACCAAAATAAAGTATCTAGTTTTTCCTGATGATTTCACTTTTTCCTCATTTTCATGTATTGTCATCTACAGAAAAATTCACATTTTAAGCATATAAAGGATGAATTTAAGATATAAAGTTTTATATTTTCTAGAGGTTTGGTATACTGTATGTGATGGTTTTGATAGATTTGTTTTTTTATTTGTGACAGACCATTCTGATCGTTATTATTTTGCTATGACAGATCTGGAAAACTTGTGATTGACAAAAAAAAACAACAACCCCAAACCTGTATTTTGGAAGTTAAAGAACAATATATCGGACGAGGTCAAAATTTAAAAAATCAGAGAAAGGGGTCCATTCCCCTGTTTCCATAGATTGCCAACGCTGTTGTACCCGTCTTTTACTTTTAGATAGGGCGGTTAATAACTTACGATTATTTTTGTGTGCGAGGATTAAGTAACCGGGTTTTTTTTACAATTACATGGAACAACTTGAGGTGCTAAATATTGATGATTAAAGATGTCGCAACTGTATTTAAAACGGGTTTAGCTACAACATTCTAAAAAAGAGAGGTACTCCATCGAAAAGCATGTTAAAAAAAGCCAACTTGGATGAACGTACTCCACTTTCTTCGTTTACATTATTGCATAACATACATGTACGTTAACATTCAGTGGATCATGAAATGATAGTAGATCGTGAAATGAAAAGACCATGTGGTGCGAGAACAAAAAAAAAAAAAAAAAAAAAAAAAAAAAAAAACGAATAGAAATATCATGTAAGACGGACGAAATATTGAATCTAGCAACGGTATAGTTCACTTCATCAGCTTAGTATTTATATTCAAATGTAACCATGGGTTATTTTCAGGTCATATCATATCCTTGATAAATTTATTTTATCATAAATTAGACAATTTTCAATTTGTTATCTAAGTAAGTCAAGTTTGATAACCTGCTTGAACATGCACCAACCGTCTTTCAAAGCTTATCAGCAACGTCATAGTCAAAGAACTTAGAACTTATATTTCTCTTTTACTCTCTAAAAATTTATAACATATTTATTGTTATGGAATATGGTTTCTTCTAAACTTCTCGGGATTACTAACTTCACCTTATTTTTAACATCTAATCACAGACGCTGCGCAAAATTTCCATCGATCATTTTATAATAAGCAGTTCGAAATACTTACGTGTATGCTAGAGCAAATATTTATGATCTACTAAGTTTTGTATTTTGACGTACAAGAATGCCATACATTCATCGAAGTCGGCATTTTCGATGGAGTTACTTCTCTTTGACAGCATGATGTTCTGAAATCATTTTGGATACAGCGGCGACATCTTTTAGCACTTCCAATTTTGCATTTGAGTTTGACACCACGGACCATATTATGCCATCCTCCTCTACTTTTCCCTTTATATGATAATTTATTATTTACTGAAACCGGCCTCCTTTTTACGTTAAACGGCTAAGGATTCCCCTTGAATCCAGAGTATTTTTAGGGGGGTCGTTATAACGGAGCCTTGCATATAATTTTGGGAAAAAATATTCGCCAAAAATTAAAAAAAGGCACATTTTTGGAAAAACAAATTTAGACAAATACCCCCCCCCCCCCCTTTCTTAGCAAGCACGGTTATATAGGAAGGTTAATTAATAGGAGGGTTAATGGGGCACAGTCGCTTACCTTGAATTGCCAAAAATGCTGTTAATCCCGTTTATACGTATTTTTTTCAAAACCATAGGCTGGATACCACTTACATGTACGACCTCGACGACCCATCACCCCACCCCTTTCGGAAAAAAATTCTAGATCCGCCCAAGCTGAAGATCCACATGTGGATACTTATATCTTTACCTTAAATCAAAATTTGGTATGTATACATGTGTTTTCACATTTATTCACCACGTTCACATGCACTTACCTTTCATCTATTCATTGTTGATAGTGTCTCCTCCGCCCTATCTAAAATTTCGATGGCTCTAATTGATACTATTCCTTCGCAAGATAAGGTGCAAACATGATACATTTATATCAAATTTTCATTTTTTGCGAACTATAGACATGTACACTATTTACCGTTTATCATCATTTCACTGTCGGACCTTGACCGTTTCATAACAATTGGATAATTACACAACTTTATCAATCCATCCTTTATGTATATATTGCATAATGATAACACAGTCATATCAAACACAAAAGGAAACGTTTTAATAGCCTTGATACTTTAAAATATTTCCATGATGTGGGGGAAAGGTAACTTTAATTAGTAATTTTTCGTTTACAAAAGTTTAAATCTTGCTGTACCTGTACGATACACCTGAGACATTTTTTTATCATTGATAAACGCCTTCCGTGTCTTACCTGTATATAAATAATATTCTTGAATGTCAGACATGCATTATATATCAACTAATTTTAATCTATTAACAGCAATTCTCTGTAAGAACCAAAGAATTTCAAGACATGTTGGCACGGCATGTCATGGATTTTTGAGATTTTTTGATATGGAAGTTCAATATGAAGCACTGGTATGTAAATCGACCCCAGTTTTTTTTTTCAAAAAGGTTGCCGTTGCCATGGTAACCGTGTCTGAAGTTTCAAAAATAGGGAAAATCTATAGGACGAGGCATATTTGTAGGCTTCGTTACCATGGAAACAGGTACTTTTTTAATCTGAAATTGCTTTGATTATTTTCTTTTAATCCTTATTATTATGCATATTTGTAAAGTTTTTTACATTCATCTCGGATGCCATTTGTATACAAGATGAAAAATTGGGCCAAAAAAGGGTATCAAAAGGCTCTGTTTTGGGCACTTAAAGACCATTTTTTGCATGTTTTTTCTGTTTTACAAGGTTGGAAATTTCATAAAAGCACCAATTTTTGAAGTCCAAATTCTAATTATCTAACTAATATCATCTTTGAACTATACATTAATATGAAAAATTAATTGGGCTAATTTGTCCTTTTATATGCAAAGCAGCATCAAATTTAGTTGCTATGGCAACAATAGGCTGAAAGGTTTCCATACGATAGATTTGAACACAACCTCTATCAAACTATCTACACATGATTGTAATGGATTGACAGATTTTAGGCTCAACCATTTATTTACTATATCTAAGACAACTCGACTGAACAGACAATTCGATATACAGACATTTCATACAAGATACGTTACATCCTCTTTCTTTCAAAAAAATGAACTTATGAAATTACCAAAGAATTAGAATTTTATAGTCAATGAAATAAGTGTCTTTCAGATATGAATGTAATACTGAATGTCAATAAAATGTTAGTTTGATTAAATTGATTAACCTGTGACTTACATTTGTAATACTTCATGTATATTTAAAATTTACTATTTCGCTGATAAGGTACTTCTGATCAACACATCAATGTCAAATATGAAATTCTTAGATTGAATATAAACTCTTAAGCTACTTAGCTAAGGTACAAAATGAATACATGTATCAAATGCAATACACAATGAAATTTTTCAAACACTGAAATTGACTTTAGCACTATATTTATGCACTGAACACACTTCCATGAATTTCATCGGAATCCAAGAATTCTATGTCGAATAGTCAGAAAGATACGACGGTTTGCGAATGACTCTGCCAGAACGAGTGGTAAGCTGCTTCTGAGACGGATCCTTCGGGATATGCTCATTCGCGGATTGCGCAGGTTTGGTTACTACCGATTGCGGTTGTGGAGGTGCAAATTTGGGTTGTACTGACTGCACTTCCGGTGAAACTACTTTATTTCCGGCTTCCTTGTGTTCCTGTATAATATGCGGATCTTCTTGGGTTTTCAGCAACATACTATTGTTTCTGCGATAAAGCCTTCCGCTTGAACCTGCTTTAACAATATGAGAACGAGGTTCACTTGACTGCTTAATGTACTCAGCTGGTTTCCATCCATCAGGGGTATGTATTCGAACAGAGTCTCCTTCGCGACACTGCGCACGCTCTTTCGCATTTTGATTGTAGTAGAACTTCTGCTTCTGACGGTAGTCCATAAGGCGATTGGAGACTACGCTAGGGTTGATCGAAGACGGTTTGCGCAGGTTTTCGCTGATCGGTAATCGAGTTTTTGCTCGACGACCCATAAGTCTCTGCATCGGAGAACCCATTTCGTCATCTCTAGGTGTATTCCTCAGATCGAGCAATGCTAGGTAAATGTCATCTCCGGAGTCTGAGCACTTCTTGATAAGGTTTTTGACCGTTTGGACAGATTTTTCTGCCAACCCATTCGACTTAGGGTATAGTGGAGAAGACGTTATGTGCTCAAAACCATAAGTTTGTGCAAACGATTTGAACTCAGCACTCGCAAATTGCGGACCATTGTCGCTTACGAGAGTGTCCATGATCCCATATCGTGCGATATTGTCCTTGACATGCTGAATGACATGTCTTGACGTAAGGTTACGGGCGAGTGGCGCAACTTCGATGAAATTCGAGTAGTAGTCGACAAGAATTAGGTAGTGTTGCCTATCGTACTCGAAAAGATCAGCACCAACTTTACTCCACGGCAAAGACGGCAATGGATGAATGATCATCGGCTCCTTCTGTGGCTTATTTTGGTATTTGAGACAAGCACTGCAACGGCTAACCGTATCCTCTATCTGTTTGTTCATCCCTGGCCAGTAAACAAGCTCTCTGGCGCGCTGCTTACACTTAGTCATTCCCATGTGAGAACTGTGGATGGTTTTAAGAGTTGTCGCTCTTAGCTCAGACGGAATCACGACACGTTCGCCACGATATATCACGCCATTGTATGTCGATAGTTCGTCGCGAACATCCCAAAATGGTAAAACTTCGAGCGGAACCTCGGATCGCTTATCAGGCCAGCCATCGCTTATGACACGTTTTAGCAGTTGTAGTTGATCGTCGCGTTTGGTGGCTTCTACGATAACACCGTGAGAAGAGCTAGTGAGTGTTTCAACCGGAAACACCATCACTTCGTCATCCATAGACTGGCAAGTTTCAGGAAGCGGCAAACGACTGAGACAGTCAGCTAAGCCTAAGTCTTTTCCTTTCACGTGAATTAGCGTAAACTCGTTAGGTTGGAGTTTGAGCATCATTTTCTGTATGCGCATAGGAGCGGAGTGTATCGGTTTTTTCATGATGCTTTCGAGTGGTTTGTGGTCGGATTCGATTGTCACGTCAGATTTTCCGTATATGAGTTTGTGAAACCTTTCACAGCCAAACACTACCGCCAACATTTCTTTTTCAATTTGCGCATAACGCTGTTCCGCGGGAGTTAAGGCTCTTGACGCATACGCTACGACACCATGGTTCTGTATGACTGCCGCACCGAGACCTTGCTGTGACGCATCAACGCTTAGCGTCAACGGTTTACTCGCGTCGAAATAACGGAGAACATCGGTAGATGTGAGCGCATTTTTCACATCACGGAACGCTTGATCGACTTCGGGAGTCCAAACATATTGGTCTTGTGTCTTCAAGGCTCTCAGAGGCGCGTTCAGCTCGCTAAGCTTCGGAATGAATTTCGCGACATATGCTAGCATACCTAAGATAGTTTCGAGCTCAGCATGATTCTCGGGTACTCGCATTTCGGTAATAGCACGAACACGTTCAGGCGTTGGCTTCAGCCCATCACCAGTGAGCAAATGTCCTACATAGTTGACTTCAGGTTTGCCAATGACACATTTAGCCTTGTTGAGCTTGAGATTTATCTCGCTTTCTGAAGAACGGTACGGAGTCGCGCATTGTGCTGTTCCATATTCGTGCCATGAATCAAAATATCGTCAATCACGACTTCAACTCCCTCGATACCGCCAAAATGATTGATCATTTCGCGCTGGAAAACTTCTGCCGCGCACTTCAGACCCATCGGCATGCGTAAATAGCGGTAACGCCCAAATGGAGTGTTAAATGTTGTCAACATAGAACTTTTCTGCGTAAGTCTGATCTGAAAGTAGCCCATATTCGCGTCTAATGTTGAAAACACTTTGCTGCCATGAACACGCGTTACAATGTCTTCAATGGAGTTCATCGGAAAGTGCTCGCGCAACACGGCTTTATTTAGGTCGGTTGGGTCAAGACATATTCGCACACGACCATTTTTCTTACGAACGCACACCATGCTACTGACCCATTCTGTAGGCTCAGTCACGGAGGCAATAATTCCACATCTCACAAGATTGTCAAGTTCGCGTTTGACTTGGTCGCGCATTGCAACTGGAACTGGTCTTGGTGCGTGAACAACTGGTTGAACGCTAGAGTCAACTTTGATTTCATACTCACCGGGTAAGCAACCAATCTCTTCGCCTACGACATCGCTAAACGAACCAATCAGATCTTCGATACACGATGTGACAGAATTTACACGCATAACTAGATTATAACGCACACTGTCAGGTCTGCCAAGTAAGCAAATAGGTCGCTCAGTGTCAAGAATTTGAAACATAAGGTTCATCAGCTTGCCATTGTGTCGACACGGTAATATGATTTGGCCAACCGGTTCAACAAGATGACCCGATATTCCGTTGATGTAATTGTTTGCCTTGCGAATTGGCGCAATTGCTGTAAATTTCTCTGCTATAGACTTTGCGATGACGTTACAACGCGCACCGGTATCGATCTCAAGTGTCAAGTTTATGCCTTTCACATCGAACGTTACGGACCAGTCAGAATCGGAACTCGATCGCGAAGTATCGTTTAGTACGTTGGAATCTGCAGCGTAAACATCATGAATAGTACACTGATCGAACATTTCACCTACATGCATGTCGTCATGAGTATCGGGTTGCGCAACATCAACAGTGTCAACGCTTTCGGTAAAATGTACATTTTGTCTATAACCACTGCGACCACGACCGCGACTATGACTATAACCACGCGAAAAGCTACCTCTACCGGAAGTACCTCTCCTCGGAAAGCGACTACTTCTGGGTGCATGCTGTGTACCTTTGCAAATAGGCGATGCCTTAAAATGACCTCTCATGCCGCAAATATTACACTGTTTATTGAACGCTGGACAAGTACGCAGTGCATGATGTTTCGTACACTTATCGCAATAGGGGTGTGTACCTTGGTAACCTACTTTCTGTTTTGGTTTGACATAGTTTACATGTGGATTTTCGGCATCCAAAGTGTCAATGTGAGCTTTTGTGAGCTCTACCTGCCTGCATGTTTGAATAACTTTGTCAAGAGTCAACTGTGCAGCGGGTATTTCCATAAGCTTCTCTGTGCACTTACGATCGTTAACACCATTAATTATCATGTCACAAATGAGACCTTCACGCTGGTCACCATACTTGCAATACTCAGCTTTCTTTTTCAACTCTGTTATGTAGTCCATTATTGACTTATTTCCCCTTTTTGTGTTGAGAAACTCTTGACGTTTAATGTTACGGTAATTATGAACACCAAAATGCGTGTCAAATTTCTTAAAGACAGTGTCTAAATCATGCTTATCCTCTGCTGGCACGTCGGGTATGTTATTGTCAGCATTGCCTTCTACTCGAGGGGCCCAAGTGAACGAATCATATATCTTAATGGCTTCATTGCCCATGTTTGCAAGATGGACACCCACTTTACGTTTTCCGGGTTTCTCATCGAGGCCAAGAGCGTCTAGATGTACGAGAAATGAGCGTTTGTACGCTTCCCATTCTTTGGCAGTTGTGTTGGGATCAGCGGGGTTGAATTCGGGAAGGGTTCGAAGCTGTGGGGACGACATCTTTCAGTTACACGCAGTGAAACATATGTACGGAGGGACAATGGTCAATGTTTTACTATTTTCCCTACCACCGTTCACCAGATGATGTCTATGATCCCAGATTTCTGACACCATGTAATGGATTGACAGATTTTAGGCTCAACCATTTATTTACTATATCTAAGACAACTCGACTGAACAGACAATTCGATATACAGACATTTCATACAAGATACGTTACAATGATATTGGAACAGAAGTTCATGTATACATCTATCAGAGGGGTTTTAATATAAAAATGACCTTGAAATTATTATTGAAACTCTTAAAATACCCAATCCAATTTTTCGTTCATTTTATTTGTCAAAAAACATATATTTCCTTTGATGAAAATCATTGGTCTCCTATACTCCTTTCTTAATGAGATCCTCATGAATATTCATATCGAATCGAAAGCGAGGCTACCGGCGGTTCGTTACGAAGCACAATAAATATGGCGACTTTGACATACGCACGTGTATATTGCATCTCTAAGACGATGTATTTCCGTTACGTTTCTTCCATATAGTGAAGGGTATTATCAATGAAACATTAAAATAAGAAACTGAAGATAATTTAGGCAAAATACGCAGAGGGACCGTAGATTCTCCACTGCCGAACTAGCAAGTGCAGTGTCAACTGCAGGTACAGGTCAATGCGGCACGACAGGATGAACGTGTCATGTGCACATGTGTCTCTCTACATTCAGCTGCAACTGCTGTCGAATAAATGAAGACCAGGTAAGTAGCTTAACTTCTCGCTATTGTAATCATATCCAAATCAATTGAAATGTCTAAACTCTTAACACTTGCAGGCTATGACCCCTCTCCCCCCCCCCCCCCCCTATATAAGAAGGGGAGGAGGTGTCAATTGTATGTATGTTACCCCTCTTCCCAAAATATTATTTAATTACAAATTGATGGTAGAGTTACTAAAACTTTTATTTAACAATATGTAACATCGGGGATCTAGAAAATTTCCAGTGGAAGGATTCCAATCTTGATGGTCTTGATGAAATTTAAAAAAGAAAATAAAAAATAAGTTTTTTTGGCAAGGGCTTTCCTGACCACTCTTACCAATCTCCAATCTAGATCTGGGCTTGTATACTTAAGCCAAATATTCTTTTCTTTCTTGAACATATTTACTTCCACATGCATGTACATGTACAAAGAATATACTATACATGTATATTCTAAATCTGAAATTTTATTCTTACAGTGTACAGACAATATGAAAACTAGAGATGATTTATCAACGCGTAAAGCCTATGCCCTATAGGAAGTTTCTTGCATTAAGGAGAAAAAGGGTTCCAACTTCATTTATGATAAAGGTATGATATATAAATCAAAGTCTAATGTGTTTAGATAATTAGTACTAGGTATAATGTACAGTGTAACTTCAGAGTATTATTATTAAAATAGATTTTAAATCGAATTGTTTGAGATGTTTCATGCACTTTTATATTCTGTAAGATTTGGTTTTCTCATTTCACATTTCAAAATGTTACTATATAAACAAGTATTAATTTGAAAATGATTCACTTAAAAAAAATGTCATGTAAGATAAAAGTGAAGCATTTGTGTATGGACCATTTAGTATTTTCTTTGATTTATTTCAGGTCACACTACCTGCATGAAGCTTTGAATCTTCTTTATATTTGTGGGATGTGACTATTGACATACCTTACCATGACATTTATGAATGAGTTCTGCAGCCAGAGATGTAGTCTAGTACATTATTAGTACTAATGTAATGTTATGAAATTTCTCATAAACAAACATTGTATTAGATAATAAATAAACATTACAATTAGCCTTGTTTGACTGTTCCATGTACTTACATAATTGTTGAGAAATGTCAAAGGTTATTTGATAAATATAATAAAAACACATTGACTTCAAGGCACACATACTATTTTTTCATAATTATAGTCTAGTACAATTATTGAAATGTACTGGCAATAGGAGCAACTGTTTTGACCTTTTGGGGGGATTGACTTCTCAAAAAAAGATCTGGCTCATTTTTTTTTTTATCAAAAAAAAAAAAAAAAAAAAAAAAAAACAGAGAAAAAAATCAGTGTCATACAATCAATGTTGATTTAGAGATGAAAATCAAGCAGTTGCTCCCTGAATTGTTAAATCATTTCATCTTGTGGATAAAATCATGTCACAGCTGATTTTCACTAGTTTTGTATGTATAAAAAGAGGAGGAGGCAATGAGTTTGTTCACCTTACTCTGCTTTTGGAAAAGTGTGTGGATGCTTTATGGGGTCAGTCTGTCTGCATGTCTGTCAGTCATAAAATTACCTTGAGCATTATTTTTGAAATGTTTGTGAAGGGGTTTTCATATTCCTTCATAATTTTGATACCCAGTTTTTGTTTGTCGTGGAATTTGACATACTTTTGTGATAACACCCATGTATAATTTTCAATTTACTTGTTCCAAGGCCATATTTCTTATCATGTGCACAACTTTTGACGTAACATCTAACTTATAAAAAGGATAGTCTCTGTCAGAAAAAGAATCTTAATATAGCTGTCCTAGATGCTTAAAAAGAAAGAATTCATGGCAAATACAAAGTAGTGTTGAACGCATTTTGAGCTCAAAACAGCTCTTATTCAGCAGTCATCACTAATATTCTCTTAACAAATATTTTGCAGAAATGTACAAAAAGAAGAGTCTGAGCACCAACGCGCTTACGGTTGCTCGATTTTCTAACCCATAGTACATCACGCAAGCAAGATAAATTCATGTGTTTTAAACTAATCCATAGTCACAGCACATTCTCTTTCAATTTCACATTTTTAAAAGAAATATTTTGAGCAAAAATACTTTAAATGATGACCTTGACATTTGTTCAAGAGTTTGGTAAAACGTCAACTAAACTTTTTTTTCATGTGAAACAAAGCATACCGCATGATAGTGTAATTTAAAAAAAGGTTTAGCGTACGTCTGCTACTATTTAATATATATGTTCCTTTCTCAGCCAAAATATAACGCAAACAGACCTTCGGTCTGTTCTGTCTATGTACAAGATTTCTGAAAACTAAAGTTACAAATGGACTGTGTGGTCTACCGGGTGGAAGGGGTCCTTTTATGTATATTTTTATATAGATATGGGCCCGAGATACGGAAAACACAGAAATCATGACCCACTTATATTATAAAATTGCTACCTAAACATATATTGCTAAAGTGGACCTGTAATATTCGCTGCATGTCTGTAACCTGAAAACGACCAACATGACGAGACGACTGGCAGTACTGTCTCTAGAATTCATCGAAGAACTTTTTTTCAATTTCGCGATTTAATCCTGAGGGTTGGGGGATGGGGAGCTGGCAGTTTTTGGAAATAAATATTCTGACCAAGAAAATGTTGAAAATAAATAATCTGACCCTCTTTGAAATAAATATTCTGGCCAACATATGTGTTCAAAATGTATAAATAGATAATCTGACCCGAAAAATTTTGCCAGATCAAATGGTCGTCCCCTTAGGAGGGGGACTTGAAGATTTTACAAGATAAAAATCTGGCTTTGGAATTTTGACCAAAAAGGGGAAAAAATCCGATACAAAGGGCAGGCGCAAAGCGAAAAATCTGGATCATTTACCAAAAATGAATAAATAAATAATAGAATGCTCAAAAGAAAATTTTGACCGGTAAAAGTCTTGCTGCCCCCTCCCTCGTAAAATGATCTGCTCCGATTCCTACAAATAAAAAATGGGTCATTTCATCATCTAAGCTCTGCACATCTCACAGAGAATTGGAATTTTAGGATGCAAATTAGTAGAGAAACGAAGAGTTTTGAAATGTATTAATTTCAGAATTTAGGCTTTATATCTCCAAAAAAAAGTAACTTGATTGGTAGATGTGAAGACCCCCGAGTTGAAAGGTGCAATTTAGATAGAAGTCACGTTTTCAATATTAGGTTTGATTATTTATAAGGATATTTCGACGCTGTTACAGTGGCAAGGAAGGAGCTTATATGCTGGCCTTTTTTTAAATTGTTGCGGTTGGTTTGATTATTTATTTATTTATTTATTTATTTATTTATTTATTTATTTATTTATTTATTTATTTATTTATTTATTTATTTATTTATTTATTTATTTATTTATTTATTCATTAATTTGTTTGTTTGTTTTGCTTTTTTTTTTTTTTTTTTTTTTTTGCTGTTTTTATTTGGATGGGTTTTTTTTTCCGGAGTGGTAGCTTTTTACAAATGCACATGCTGTCGAGAACCCCCCCCCCCCAAAAAAAAAACGGGGGGGGGGGTCTGATAAAGATGCCGGATCTGTCCTAAATACCCCCATTAAGTATATTGAATTATTGATCCAATGACGGTACAAATAATTTACTCATTATAAAAAAGTTTCACTATAACAAGGGATATACATTACACAGAAAAGCAGGCAACGTTTGCGTTTGTTCCCATGTAAATGTCACATACGGTCATTGTGAAAATGAATTATGTAAATACTGTACTGGTATCAGAGCAGTTCCCGGACGTTTTTAGCGGTTTTCGGCTAATAACTTTTGAATTAAATAAAATAAATCGATGAAATTTGGCAGATATAATGTTCCACTATTCATCTTTTGATTCATGTAAAAAAAATTATTGAAATCGGTGTTGAAACACCCTAACGAGAGCCATTTATACACTAGGGGTAAACGGCCATTTTTCAATGTTTACTAAAGCAGTTCCCGGACGTGTCGTAAATTGCAAGAAATGAGGCTCAGCGCGGGGTCTCTGGGATATTAAACGATATTTAAACATAAGTAACTGTCTTTTTGAGTGAATGTCTTGGCTTAGATGGTAAAAATTGGTTGTCAAATAGGTATGAAAAAATATGAAAGGGGGGGGGGGGGGTTACTGAAGGTTTATTTTGAATTAATTTTTCCCTCGTACAGATAATTTAGGCGTATCCAGAAAATTCTATCGGGGGAGGGGTTCAAGTCTTGTGGGATGCTGTGGTGTTGTCTTTGGTTTTGAAAAAATATACACATACGTTTTTAAATGGGAAAAATCTGCATTTTGGCAAAAAAAAAAAGGGGGGGGGGATTCCCGACCCCAAATACCTCCCATTTCTCCTGTACAAATTATCGGCAAGATATCGATCCGTGCCAAATTTTTTTTCCTATAAATAAATTATCAATATGAATGCATTTTCCATATATCTGAAAAAAAATTATAGTTTGATAATTTATCGTAACGGGGGGGGGGGGGGGGGGGGGGGGGCTCTGCATAAGATTTCCGAAATGGCGCTGGTAAGTTGAACATTTAGCTGCATGGAAAGTTATTCGACTCGTGGATAGAAAACACCGTGACGTTGTTCTCTAAATACCATCCATATAAAGTCAAGAGAATATTTTAAAATGATTCGTGTACTTTGGAAATTGAAAATAATTGCATGACCTGATTCATCGTGTTCATCACTTTTATTTCATTTAATTAAAATCTGTCGTTTCGATCCATCCAAGTTATTCATGTTATTTGACGATTTAGCATGTGCACGGCTTTGCATGCAAAAATCATCTATACCGATCATTGCATCGTGTGTAACCCCGGAGTAGATTGTACCTCACAAACCCCATGGGACAAAAGAAACGAAAACCTTTGAAAGATGTGACCTAACACACGCCAATCTCATTGGTTAGCGATATTTTCGCCGTCTTTTTTTGCGTTACATTGTGACCATCTGCATAGCATCATGCAGTTCACGAGATTGTGATTGGGAAATATTGTTAAAAAAAGCAATGATATTTCACAAATTTTATTTCTTTTTAGAAAAAATGTATTTAAGGTCATTTTTGTGTCGCCTGCGTCCGTCTGTCTGTCACTGTTTGGATGTCACACCCATAACTTTTGATTGGTAAGTGATAGAGTTTTGATATTTCAAGTGTATTCTTTGTGACAAGACCTTTTTACACAAACCATAATTTTTGACCTAGTGACCTTGACCTAGATATTTGATCTACTTTTCAAAAGAATTCAGATTGGCTTAATCTTTAGATTGGTAAGTGATACAGCTTTAATATTTCACACATGTATTTCGCATGATGAGTCCTTTCTCTTGTCACATGAAATTTTTACCTAGTGACCTTGACCTAGATGACTGACCTTCCTTTCTGAAAATTTGAGATTTCAAAGTGAAGAAAAGCGGAACTGAAATCGGACGCATGCTTGGGAGATTGGTGGCAAAAGTGTATCTAGATATATATACGGAAGGGGATTGTGTAGAAAATAATGCATAATGCGTGAGGCAATTCAATTTCTTCAATACGACGCTCACAACATATCAATGAACTCTCGTATATTTGCATAATGCTAAAAAAGCTTGCGGGGTACCCATCATACCCTCCAGGCATTGCCAAAAGGTCACTTGTGACATTCTTTTTAAAGGAAAGTACTGTTTCCATATAATGAAAGAATTAGAATAGTCAGAAATAGCCCTAAATTCACTCCAGATTCATTAGAGCTAGGAGCTGGAAATTCGGATTTACATATGCAACGATCACTGACAGATTGTACGTGGTATATTTAATTGCAAAAAAAAATTGAAAGAAACAAAAATAATCATTGACCAGTCATCATCAACTGGCTTACCTTGGTGATACTTGGACATCTCATGAAAAATGATCAATAACATACAGAACATGTCAAAATAAATTGGATTTACATAATATTGTTCATCTTTTATGAACTGGATCCCTTCTAAAATCAGTGCAAATACGTTATCATGAGAAAGCGGATTATCTGTTCGCTTCAGAATTTTTCTCTTTTTTTCAAATTATACTTCGGGGGGAGCGCCCCCCCCCCCCTCTTTAAATGAGAGGGAAAACCCCTCCAATAGCTATTATATCCTCCTTGGCCATCGCCGCAAGTCATCCAAAATAATCCCTGGATCAGCACCTGATTTCTGTGAAAAAAAATCATGGCAGAGTATTTTCTTTCCGTCTGCATCTTCGTTGCAGGTTACCCGGTTCCTTGCTCTTCTGTTTTAAAATACGGTCATGGCGGATTTACATGTAGTGGAGGTGTAGGTAGCAAACCACCCCCGACCCTCTCCTAAAATCATTTTATCACGCCTCGTACTAATTTCAGCCAATGACGTCGCGGTATGACGGTCATGTGGTGTCTTCGGACTGCGGCCTCACACCCCCCCCCCCCCCCCCCCAATTTACACACCAACTTTGAGTAGGAGGTATGACAGGAACTAACCCTATAGCTATTAAAAGTACATGCAAGGTATTCGTTAGAGTCAATTTCTGACAGTTTTGAGTCGAATATCAGAATATTTTCGCTGGCTCGCTGCCTTTTTTCATTCTCAGTGGGTTTTTTTTTCAGTATTTTTCAAATATGCCTGTGCCTTTCAATTTGGGAAATATCCGCGACATAATAAAAAAAAATTGGGAATATTTGGAACAGTTTGTGGTCAAAATAAATCTGCATGTCTGTCCATTATAAGGCCATTTTTCTTGGGGTTTTTTTTGTGGCCTTTGAAGAGGTCAACTAGAATTAATTCATGTTAAATCAAATTGTATTCTCAATTTTTAGGAATTTAATGTCATTTTTTGGAATAAAACATAGTAGGAATTCGGCGCTGGGAAAGGGCCGAATTTCGTTCCAAATTTGCTAGTAAAAACATCACTGATTCTGTGAGTTAAATTAATTTGCATATCATGTTTGCAATGAAAAAAAAAACAAAGCTAAGAATGACCATTTTATACTAAATAACCAGAATTATGAAATAATACGACCCCTTCCATATCGACAACTCGATGTGCTTGCCAGGTAATTAGCAATCAAATAGATTCTATAAATACGATTTTCCGTCTCGGAGGGGGGTGTCTCTGCCAAATCCTAGCTTGACTTGACCATAACCATTTCTGATAAAGTGTCCATCCAGTTTTTGTAAGGTTCGATAGTCCGAGTATTTGATAGACCAAATTTTAGGTCCGATGTTTCAAACTGAGCATGAGACATATGGTCCGAACTTTGCGGCAAAGACAGACAAAAAAATCTGCATTGAAATGTATACAAAAATGATCCATACATCGAATAGCCAGATACATGTAATCACTATCATGAGAAGCACAAAATGTGTAAAACAATAAATATCATTAGATCGTCATTATAATTAGACGACACATTAAATAATATTCATAAATCTCTTCTTTTTTTTCAATATCATAGGATTTTTAAAACATAGCAACCCCCCCCCCCCCCACCCATTCTGCTTGATCTGCCAACCAGACGTACGCAGACATATTTGTCATTTTTTTTATTTTTTTTTTTCTCAAGTTTTGCATGAATTAATAATTTTATCTCGTCTCCATTCATTAATCATCGTATTAATTTTTGCTGCGAACCCTTAGCGCACCCCAATACCTAAACCAGAATCCCATAATTCCACTGTGACGTCATTTCCCCAGCTCCAAAAGTTGCATGTAAATAAAATGGGAACAGAAAGTAAAGCAGAAACGAGCCTTACTGATTTATTTTAAGCTAATTTTTTCTACGCAGTCATTTATACATACAATCTAACTATTGACACTACCAAAATGTTAAAAAAGTTGCTTTAAGTAGCCGTTTTACCGACACGTCCGGGAACTGCTTTAGTCCGGGAACTGCTTTGACACCAGTACGTTAACAAATAATGACTTGAAATATATGTTTAAAAAAATTAAAAAGAAGAATTATTGAAAAAAATCCTAATAGCCATGCTATATTAACGACGTTTCGCCTTTTTAAAACCGCGCACTTGCTATTTAGTAAAGACGGCGCCATATTGTTTATACTGGATACCACCGGTAGCCTCGTTTTCGATTCTTAGGTGGCGCTTATGAATATTCGTTAAGAATGGAGTATTGGTGCCTTTTGTGATATTTAAGATTGAAAATGGTCAAAAACACACTAAATTGGCCCTTATTTTCACCTCTATTTCTCGCTTCATTTTGACTTATTTTGACTTAATACAATAAGCTTCCTGTAATAAATATCACATAACTAAGTGAAGTAAGAATGGAAGATGAACAAGCTGTTACAGTGGTATCCATGGCAACGAAGTCTCCGGAGATGGTTTATTTCATGGTCCCAACAGAGCTTTAAATAGAATGACCTCGTTACCATGGCAACCAGAGGTCACATTGGCCAAAAAGTGCCATTTTCATGGTCAGTACTTTATTAATATATACCCATTATACCGAAAATCATCAAAATCCATGACATGCCGTGCCGATCGATTTTGGTCCTTACAGAGAATTGCTATTAAAACAATATCAATTTCAAATGTCTTCAAATTCAATAGCATCATTTAAGAGCAGATAAATTTTCAGCATGGACCAGCCATTATTATACACGTTTTGGGTACTTAACCCTCGTCAGTGATTAGTCTAGTCAAAATAGCCTTAATTTTAGCCTAACCTCAAAGAAATTGCAACAAAAGCGTTTTTTTTTTTTTTGCCTCAACACGTCCTATTATATGTCGACTAAGATATCACAAGTTTCTATTGACGAAATCGGTGTCTAAGTGCCATTTTTGGGATAAAACCTTAAAAAAAAAAGCACGGAAAACTGGGAAAATTGAATATTTGAAAGACGTTATGCTCCAAGAAATTATTTTTTCTTTGTAATTGTTACTAAGTATACCAACTAAATATAATTAATGTTACAATCATATATATCCCTCAATCTAAACAATGTAATATTGCCAAATAGTGTGAAAATGATCATGTCCAAAAATTAACCGAAAGACGTAGCAGGATGGGTGGGATATGATGCTACAGGACCCACGTTATAGAAATTTTAAGAAATTTTGATAACAGAAATTTTTGAATGTGTTGAAGAGACGATCAACCGAAGTTGATCGAACTTGGCTACATGTGCCCTCGGGGACTCCTGGTCCACCAGCAGTGACACTCACCAAGTGGTACAAACGTCAAACGTCTTCAAATTCAATAGCATCATTTAAGAACAGATAAATTTTCAGGATGGACCAGACATGCACGTTTCGAGTACTGATCTTCAATCTAAACAATGTAAGATAGCCAAAGAGTGTGAAAATGATAATGTCCACAAATTTACCGAAAGACGTAGCAGGATGGGTGGGATATGATGCCACAGGACCCACGTTATAGAAATTTCAAGAAATTTTGATAACAGAAATGTTCGAATGCGTTGAAGAGACGATCAACCGAAGTTGATCGAACAACTAGATCATAAAATAAATCTTTATATCATTGATGATGTTTCATTGCATGCGTATTATACCCAATTTTAATAAGTACCCAGCAAATACATTTCTCTTGTTTTCAAAAAACTCAAAAAGATTTTTGTTCCATTACTGATGTCAATTCAAGTAAGTTTCCCTGCTTAATCTCTGTTTTATTAATTTTTTGCAATTTCCCCTTAAAGTGTCAAATTTTCACATGAGAAAAATTATTAAAATGCTTCAAATTTTGTATAAAGATAAATTATACAAACAATTTATTTAAAATTCTCATACATTTAAAAGCTCCGAAAGAAAATATCGGGATGAGCTTATCATTAAATGTCTGATGTTTAAACTGCCTGGATACTTATTTATGGCGGGTAGTGTATATGTTATATGTACAAGTGTAAGTGTTTAGATATGCATAAGTTATTCTTTTACATTTTATTCAGATCAGTCTACAAGGCCAATTTCTCTAAGTACCAAAATTGGGTTTACCTAGGTACAAGGAATTAACAAACAAGGTATGAATTAAGGTCAGGGTGGCGACTTTTAATAGAAATGAGGTAGAAGAAAGATGGATAGGTTCATATGTAGAGGAACATCTCCTCGAACTATTCAGACCAAAATATCAAAATTTGCCCGTCTCCTTTATTGGCTATAAACGTCCATTTTTGGCCTATTTTAACATTTTTGTTATTTTAGAGAATACCACATCATAACTTTACAAACCTCTGAAATGCATGAAATTTCAAAAAATTCATATATATCCTTATTTTTCAAGATTCTTATAGTTTGTGGATGAATTAAAGGCTATTTTGAGGAATTCTGATAATATAATCAGTTCTAAGGAGAGTATTTTCTTATAAAAACTATGTTGCTGGTTGCCATAGCAACAACTCATTATTTTTATTAATAGCTAGGAAGTCGCCAGCTACAAAACTTTTTTTCTACATATATATCTATGGTATTGCTTTATCCTAAAGCAGTCAAATCAATATGTACCCGAATTAGTTTTTGGGCAAAATGACTGTTTCTATAAATAGCACAATAAGAAATGCAAAAAAATCAACATTTTGACTCAAAAACATAGAGTTTAACTTGAATTTCGAATTTCTAATTATCTCACTTTTAAAGAGTATAATGGATAGTAAATATTCTGATGTTTGAATCTTTGGTAGTAGAACTCATGCTAAACTGACAATTTTTTCCTATTTTCAGCGATTTTTCATTGAGAAATATGCATTTTTCCCAAAAATATCACTTCAGCAATGAAAGTTTCAAGGATTATTATTTTTTCCTAAAATAATGTAACAATTTGAGCTTATACCATGTATCGTTTATGTCGGTTTCAAATATTATGTTATATGAAAATAGAGTTATCTCCCTGTAGTTGCAACCCTAACCTTAAAGCCCTTTCACTAACCCCTCAAATGATATGTCAAATATATCAAAGGGAACGTCAAGCTCCAGTATCAAGCTCTCAAAGAAAAAAAAATTTTGGTGCTGAGAGAAGCATCGCGTAAAAAGTATGCTTATATAAAACATGAAAATCTAAAATGTAACCTACCATTAAACTTATGCCAATCTTTTTCCAGCAGTGATGAGACACTTCTTTTTCCTTTTTTCATTGAAAGCATGTCGTAAAGATAGACAGAGATTTAAAACCCAATCGATGTATGTCCCTTTTCTTGGTCGGTAGATGGGGGGGGGGGGGGATAAAAATCCATACAGATTATATCTCTAGATAGGAGTTATGTCTCTTGTATCTGGAGTTACAACCTTAGACGAAGAAGACATCAATTTATATAGCAAAATACAAATGTAATAAATTTTCAACTGTGTTAAACTATTAGAGTGCTGATATATTACAGATAATCAGCAATCTTAGCATTTGGGAAAACACTTAGGGTGCGAGCCCATATCAGTTGTATTGTTTAATGCGCATGTTGAATCTTGAAAAATCTGCAGTGTATATAAATATCAATATGTCATACATTACTCTTGTACATGTCTTGGAGAAGATTTCTACAAGTAGAAGTTTTTTTAAAACATATTCAAACATTAATTATCATGCAACTCTTACCTCAAACGATTGCAATTAAAACTAGAACCATCCCTCCCAATGTAGGGACTTCAGGTCATATGACTTCAATCGCCGACATGCTTAGTAAAATCAGGCTTTACATGTTTCAAGTTCTATGACTCTTTAAACTCACAATAAATAAATAAATAAAATGAAATAAACGATGATTTGCTTAGATACTTTACTAATAAGATACGTTGTTTAAAGAAAAACTACGAAATTACAATATATTTGAAGTGGCAAGTTATCAAGCATAAATTCTAATTAAGCACAACTGTCGCAACCTAAAATGTAATAACAACCTAAAATGTAATAAACTGGATTTATTACATTTCACATGTAGGTTATTACATTTTAGGTTGAACCATCCCAACCTAAAATGTAATAACGACCTAAAATGTAATAAGTTTTAAGACAACCATAGCCATTAAACATCAGTTTGTTTGTTTATTTTTCTATCCGTAGGTAACTCTGTGTACATATCCTTTCTGGACTATGTTTGTGAACAAATCTTGATATTCCTTACATTTGACGGTGAGGCTCAGGATTAATTTCTTTTACTTTGAATCATAGTTACATCTTTAAATGTCTTTGTCAGATTAATGAAGTGAATTTTCAAATCAAAACTTAGTCTTTAGAATTTGTTACATTATAGGTTATTACATTTTAGGTTGACCATCCGAACCTAAAATGTAATAACAATACAAAATGTAATAAATTTAGAAGACAACCAAAGATATTAAACGTGAGATCTGTTTGTTTGTTTGTGAGTGCTGTTGAGATTATCGTCAGGATCTTCTTTAACTCATTTGTTTGTATATCCGTAGGTAGCTCTGTGTATAAGTCTATGTTACGCTCTATTTCTTCCTTTTTGGGCGATGTTAGTTGAAATATTTTGACATTCCGTACACTTTACGGTGACGATTAGGGTTGATTATAAGCTTGTACGTCTTCGACATTAAATCATATTCACATCTTTTAAGGTTTTGTCGGATATATGAAATAAAATTGCAAAAAAACTTAGTCTTCAGAACTCATTACATTTTAGGTTATTACATTTTAGGTTGACTATTCAAACCTAAAATGTAATAACATAAAATGTAATAGATTCTAAAAACTAATTTTTGATTTGCATTTTACTACAATAATCTGACATAGACCTTAAAAGGTGTAAATATAATTGAAAGTCGAAGAAATACACGTTTAAAATCATTTCTGAGCGTCACCGTCAAATGTAAGGAATAACTAGATATTCAAACATCATCCAAAAAGGAGAAATAGAGAGTGACATATGTAGCTTGATCTGCACAGACAGTAACTTACGGATAGACAAACAAACAAACATACTAACAGATCTCACGTTTAATGGCTATGGTTGTCTTGAAAATTTATTACATTTTAGGTTCTTATTACATTTTAGGTTTGGATGGTCAACCTAAAATGTAATAACCTAAATTGTAATAAACTCTGAAGACTAAGTGACAAATATGAGAAAAAATCATATCCCTATGAAGAAGTACACAATCGTTGATCGAAAAATCATCTAACCAAGGTCATACAAATTCAGGATAAAACCAGAACTAAGGCAAATGAACAGATAGAACAGGTGCCCATAAAGAGTGAGCATCTCCTGCTTGCATGCAACACTCGCCATTTCAATTCGATAGAAAGGACACAATCGGTAACTCCCACAAAGGAAGACAAACGTATAAATTTGTATGTCATGGCATAAAAGATATACGTCATTTATGTCATTTATGACTCTGGACAAGGGGACGTCATAGTGTGTTTCCATTTCATTTGATTTACATTTCACTTTATTAATCTGACAAAAACCTTAAACGATTTAATTTAAAATATGATTAAAAGTCGAAGAAAAACAAGTTTAAAATCAGTTATGAGCGTCATCGTCAAATGTAAGGAATATCAAAAAAAAAAAGGGGGGGGGGACCTTTTTATAGTGGGCGACGCCCCAAGATATTTTAACAAACATCATCCAAAAAAAAAGAGGAACCAGAGAGTGATATAGCCTTATACCCATGGACAGACAAACAAACAAACTAACTAATTGAGATTTCACGTTTAATCTTTATGGTTGTCTTAATAATTTATTACATTTTAGGTTGTTATTACATTTTAGGTTTGGATGGTACGTTAACCTAAAATGTTATAACCTAAAATGTAATAAATCCAGTTTATTACATTTTAGGTTGTTATTACATTTTAGGTTGCGACAAAGCACACCGTCAGCCTCTTCTTTTCGTGGCATTTCTTTTTATCTGTTCTGAACGCCTGATTCAGAAAACTCCCTTTTTTCTTGAACTGAATGAACATTAATTTTAATACATTAAATTGTCAAGACACTTTTCCCGGTGTGTAATTTATAATGTGGTCACCGAAGAATAACCTAAACTTTTCAACCGATCAAGATTCAGAACGCAATTAGCCTAGATTTTCAAACCAATCAAGATTTAGATCCCAATAACATAATGGCATGATCATTAACATTAATCTGTGTCTGCAGACACATATACATGGCATCCACAATTTGAAAAACGTCAAGATCCGCTACAAACGACTCCAGTGTGTCACTGTCTTGTTTGCTTTGTCCCCTTACAGTGAGAAGGCATTTGTTTATACAACAACTGTAAGTCTCGGTGGCCATATGTGTATCTGGGTAAATGGGAGGGTTTGATGTAATTCGGTTAACCACACCATTGGATGGCTATTTTGTAACGGATTGCAGCACAAAGTCGGTACATTGGTCTTTTTCTGTTACTTGCGTGGCAGATGGCCGTCATAAGTCGGCACCGGTTGCCCATTGGTCTCATTGGTTTATGTGTGGTCTTTTGAGCTTCATATTTCTATGGTAAGAGTTGGTGTTCCTTGTTCCTTTTACTTCTCTTACTGTGAGTGTCTGCTCTGTGATTTATGCATTGGGTGTTTTGTTGAGAGTGCTGCTACTGAGTGTTGTTGGAGATCCCCTCCTTTCTTCTATTGATGAATTGTCATTCATGTATTTTGTGCGTTTGCTTTGTTCATTGGACCGTTCTCTGTGGGTGTCTCGCAATCCCCTGTTGTATGTTGAAGCTGTTTTGTCTGATGTTCATTGTTAAAATTCTTTGGGTGTGTTCCGCTGTGTTACTGGATGCTTCGCTGATCCATGTTGTTTGTTGAAGTTGTTTTGTCTGATGTTCGTTGTATTATGTGGGTGTGTTCCGCTGTTACTGGATGCTTTGTTGTCCCATGTTGTTTGTTTAAGTTGTTTTGTCTGATGTTTGTTGTTTGTTACTTCCTGTGGGTGTATTCCGCTGTGTTACTGGATGTTTTGTTGTCCCCTGTTGTTTGTTGAAGTTGTTTTGTCTGATGATTGTTGTTTATTACTTCCTGTGGGTGTATTCCGCTGTGTTACTATATGTTTTGTTGTTCCCTGTTGTTTGTTGAAGTTGTTTTGTCTGATGATTGTTGTTTGTTACTTCCTGTGGGTGTATTCCGCTGTGTTACTGGATGTTTTGTTATCCTCTGTTGTTTGTTGAAGTTGTTTTGTCTGATGATTGTTGTTTGTTACTTCCTGTGGGTGTATTCCGCTGTGTTACTGGATGTTTTGTTGTCCCCTGTTGTTTGTTGAAGTTGTTTTGTCTGATGATTGTTGTTTGTTACTTCCTGTAGGTGTATTCCGCTGTGTTACTGGATGTTTTGTTGTCCCCTGTTGTTTGTTGAAGTTGTTTTGTCTGAAGTTCGTTGTACCCTGTGGATGTGTTCCGCTGTGGTAAGTGCAGGGTAGTCTTGTACATTTTCAGTTGTGGCATTGCAAATTCAATTTGAAAATGTATACATATGGACGTAATTCAACGTCACTCTGCAAATCCTGCAATTTCAAATCACGCATGCATCTAAGCACTTTTAACATCCCGTTCCTGTGTGATTATCTTTCAAATAATTCATAAGCAAAAGTTTTGAAAAATATTTTATTCTCTCTGTAAGTATAAAGTTTCGACTGATATATCAATAACAAACGACAGAGTTCTCACAAGAAAAAGCTGTTTACATTTGGACACATTGAAAAGTATGAAGGATGTAAAAAAATAATAATAACATATATAGCTTGGGAGAACAAAATATCTTGAAATCAACAAAAAATAATCAATAACACTAACATCAGCGCATCAATATGTGCTTATCTCGTCGATATATGTTATTTACGATGAAACATCGCATTATTATAATGAACATCATATTGTTTAGGTCAGAGGGAATGCGCATGCGTGTATCTAGAAGGGGAGGGTGTGTTTGGATTCAGACGAGTGAGGACCTCGGAAATTGGCATGATAGATGATAATAATATACTTCATACAAAGTGTCAAATTCACATGTTCATTTCCTCATATTTGATTCTTTTTTCCACATCCAGCATTTTATCCTTATGTGATTTCGATACTGCCTCCCACGAGACAAAACTTAAAAAAGGAATTCTGCATAAAATCAGGGGTTACAGTTCGGAGTTTTTCCACCATGATCTGATCTGGGTCGACATACCATTTACATGCATTATGAACATATTATTGAACATAGAATTGTTCATTCAAAAATGTTATCAAAAATCTTGCACGACTTTTCGAAAAAAGCAGTAATGTTTTATAAAATTATGCATTATAACGTCTATTTAGAAGAGAAAAATAAGAACTTGCAACAGTTTAACATTGATATGTTTAAAGAAAAATATATATCCGAGGTTGGAGTGATATGACGAGTGTATAATTATATCTTCAAAACGTCAAAATTTACATAACTCGGAGAAAGGATTCGAAAATTGAAAGCACTGCATCGTTTAAATAAATCCTATTTACATTAGATTCCATAGTCTCTATTCGACGTCAAATGATCAGTACATTTCGCCCCTGATGGCGTTAAATGTTTTGGTTGTTATCAATAACTTTAATTAAGCTTTATTTTTTTTTTCGCCTGAGATTATTAGTTATATTGTGTTTTACAGGGGGGATACAGAAATATATTGTATCGATGAAAAAAGTTGTATTGGGCGAGGCGAAGCCGAGCCCAATACAACTATTTTCATCGACCCAATATATTTTTGTATTCCCCCTGTAAAACACTGCATAACGAATTTATCCCACCGATGGATGTAACGTCAACATATTTTAAAGCATCTCGGTGACGTCAATATCGTAAAGCGTCTTAGTAGAAGCAGGATATCAAAATAATATCCTGTCAGTAACATGATACAACATAATATTCGGTTCTTATTGACCAATCAGATTGCAAGAAATTTGCCAGAGGTGGGATTAAAGAATAGATGACGCCATCGAAACCATACAAATTGACATTGAAGAAAACCTTAAGTTTTCAAAAATTGATTTCTGATTCTATTAGAATAGCATTAATAATAATACAAAATATGTAAAAAGTGACAAGAAATTGACGTCTTATAAGATTTAGAAAATCAAAATTATTCTTTAAAAATGGAGGAAAAAACAAAGATTTCGCGATTTGTGAGGTATGTTGAAAGTAAATGTTTCTGTGTAACCCTTATCGAGTTGTTTCTCCATTAGATGTACATCCAAGTTATTCTGATTCAAAAGAATGGCGACGTGTTCCGATACGTGTAGCATCAAATATGCAAATTTTTGATTGCACTTTTGTGGAATATTTTGCGATAGTTTTAACAAATCATTAATGAATACTCATTTTCACTCATAAAGTTTCTTCTAGATATTCTTAATACCGTTGTAATGAGAATAATTAATTTGATTGTACCTGACTGTGTTTAATATAGAATCAAAGAGCAATATCAAACCTCTTACACTAACATGAATAAAATATTCCTCTATTGTTTACAAAATTCAAGGAGGTCCTAATAACAATTTAGAGGGACACCAGCATATACATGTAGACAATATTTCTTTACTTTAGTTAATGTACAAAGTGATATAAAAAGTTTTCTCCTGCAAAAGTTGAGTGGTGATCCTTCTATTGCTTATTTTAGACAATAAAAGTATAAAAAGAAGCTTGATAAATTGTGCGAGATATATATTGAGATGCTTGGGGGGGGGGGGGGGTCTAATGTAACAGGTGTGTGACAAAGAAAAGTTTGTGTATTCTCAGCATTTGTCTGTAATTTTTTCTGTGACTTTTGTACTGGTCTGCCCATTTTCAACATTGACTTTAACCATTTCTGAAAAAAATTAAAGTTTGAATTTCTTTCAGAGAGATTGTTTATGATACATTCTTTAATGCTTTGAATCTTCTAATCCAGCAATGCAAATACATTTACAAAGGAACAGATATTTGTTTTTGAAAAAGAACGACATCTTGAGAATAAAAAAAATATGTGTGCATCGTTCATATATATTTAGATTTGAAATTGCAATTACATATGTATTCGTACAATTTATAGCATTTCAATTCAATCTATTCAAAGCCATACAGCTTAAAGATGATTACAATAACATGACACACAAAAATGTGGTATCGATGCTAGGTTCCAGCTTGGGGTTAACCCTAAGCCCTTACCCTAGAGTTAAACTTTTGGTTAGCTACCCCTAACCTTAGGGTTCCAGCTTAGGACTAAGCCAAAGCCTCCAACTTCGGCTAAGCCAACGCTAACCCTAGGGTTCCAGTTTAGGGCTAACACAAATCCTTTACCCTAGAGTTCAAACTTGGGGTCGATTCAGTAACATATCCAAATTTTGTTTGAAAAAAATGCTTTTCAGAAAAAAAAACATATGTCTCCCCTCTCCCTCTAAGTTACCATGACCTTAGGCCAAGATGATGTGAAACCTTTGAGTCATGGGCAATATCACACTAAAACATGAAAGTGATTCATTATCTTGTTTGAGGCATAGCCAAAACACAATTAACATATATAATTTCATTATAAGCATATTTAGTGAAATTGACTTGGTCACATGACCTTGGATATAGGTGATCTGGAACCTACATTGTATGGATCATGAGCAACAAAAAACTGAATTAGTGATTGGATACACGGTTCAAAACATAAAGCCTGAACATGATAAGCATAGACAATTTCAGCCTGGACATGATTAGCATATACAATTTTCATTACTTAAGTAAGAAGCGACCTTAATCATGTGACATTGTGACAATGTGATAAGAAACATTTAGTCCTGAGAAACAACATACTAAAATATGAAAACATTTCGTAAGAAGGGTTTAGGAGATATAGCCCAGACAAGATTAGTACGTACAATTTCATTAAAAAGAACTAAATGATCTTGACCTTGGGCACATGACCTTGGGTCAAGATGATAAGAAACCCTTCAATCCTGGGCAACAGCATACTAAAGTATCAGAGTGATCATCCAGTATAAGATTCCAGAAATATAGCCAAGACTCAATAGCATTTACTATTTCATTAAAAAATATAATACTTGACCTTGACCTTTGTCATATGACCTTGGATCAAGGTGGTGTGAAACCTTTAGGCCATCAGCATCATCATACTAAAATATGAAAGTGATAAAATCAGGGTTCAAAAGATTAAGTTTGGACATAATACACGCAGCATATAACAATTTCATTTAATATATACTAATTGACCTTGACCTTGGTCACATGCTATAGGGTCATCGTGATGTGAAACCTTTGGGTCATGTGCAAATACAAACTAAAACATGAAAGTGATCTGATAAACGGTTAAAGAGATATAGCCAGAAACCAAAAGAATAGCATGTACAATTTCATTAAAATGTACTAAGTGACCTTGATCAAATGACCTTGGGTCAAGGTGATGTGAAACTTTCAGGTCATAAGCAACAACATACTAAAATATGAAAGGGATCGGGAAAAAGGTTCAAGAGATATAGCCGGGACAGGAATCTACGTACAATTTTATTGAAAATGGACTATGTGACCTTGACCTTGGTCACATGACCTCGGGTGAAGGTGATGTGAAACCTTCAGGTAATAAGCAACAACATACTAAAATATGAAAGTGATCCGGCAGGCGGATCAAGAGATATAGCCCGGAAGGAATGTATACATAATTTCATTAAAAATGCATTGAGTGACCTTGACCTTGGTCACATGACCTTGGGTCAAGGTGATTTGAAACCTTCGGGTCATAAGGAAACGACATACTAAAATATGAATATGATCGGGCAAACGGTTCAGGAGATATAGCCCGGACACGACAGACGGACGATCGGACAGACGGACGACGAAGGCAAAAGTTCAAAATAGCATTGGAGTAATGGTGCTAAGATGTTAACCTCCTTTAATTTCGATGATATTTTTCTATGAAATGGCAAGTTTCCGAAATAGCAAAATAATATATGTATGCCAAATTGATAAAGTGCCAAAACAAAGTTCTAACTTGGGGTTACCTAAGCCTAACCCTTTGGTTCCAGCTTAGGGCTAATGCAAAGCCCTTGCTCTGGAGTTCCAACTCCGAGTTAGCTCACCCTGACTCTAGCGTTTAAGCTTCATTATAAATCTTAGTCCTTGTTCTAGAGTTCAAACTTGGGTTTAGCTAATCTTTACTCTAGGGTTCCAGCTTAGGGTTAACCCTAAGTCCTTACTCTAGAATCCCAACTTGGGGTTAGCTAACCCTAACCCTAGGATTAGCTTACGGCTAATGCAAAGCCCTAGCTCTAAAGTTCCAACTTCGGATTAGCTAATCCTATCCCTAGCGTTCGAGCTTAAGGATAACCCTACGCCCTAACTCTAGAGTTCCTACTCGGGGTTAGCTAACCCTAACCCTGACCCTAGCGTTCCAGCTAAGGGTTAACCCTAAGCCCTTACTCCAGAGTTCAAACTTTGGGTTAGCTAACCATGACCCTAGCGTTCGAGCTTATTGATAGCTCTTAACCCTTACTCTACTGTCCCAACTTGGGGTTAGCTAACCCTAACCCTTGGGATCCAGTTGAGGGATAAGCCCTTACTCTAGAGTTTCAACTTGGGGTTAGCTAACACTAACCGTATGGTTTTAAAAAAATAAAATTAAACTTTATTTTTTTACAACGTTTAACAAACAAGTTACACAACTTATATTAATGTCTCTTGTTGGCTCAGATGTTGGCGTGAGGGGGTCCAAGGAGCAGGAGGAAACCGGAGTACCCGGAGAAAAACCTCCTACCGAGGCCTGGGTGGGGGACCACCTACCCTCCCACATAAGACCCTTCGCCGAATCTGGGATTCGAACCCATGGCCTTAGAGGTGTAAGGCGAACCTTATGGTTCCGGTTTAGGGTTAACCCTAAGCCCTTACTCAAGAGTTTCAACTTGGGGTTAGCTCTCTCTATTATAGCTTACATATCACGGATATAATTATGAACTCCATGATCGAATACACGGATACAAATACAAGTACGTAAGCATTCAAATTGAGGATCATAAAAAACGAGTTCACTTACCATAATTTTCCGGCCAAATTTCCAGGAGGTATTTCAAAACTTCGATGTGTTTTTTGAAATCCAGTGCGGCCTCCGTTGATGATGAAGGTGAAGGACACAGGAGGACAGGTCCGAAGCAGACGGCAAGATTGTCGGTTGGCATCTTGTTCTTGTCATGACGAGAGGAGATCTTTTTCAGATGATTTAGCACCATTGCCATGGTTTCCTGTAAAAAGTTATGCCAATATTGTATCGTCTGCATTTTGTTTCTACCATGATTTTCCAATGTGATATCGCATTGTTTAGATTGAGGATCACTGAAAACGGTTAATAATGTCGAAGGGTTCCAACTCTCTACCTTCTTGAAGAAAATTCCAAACCAATTTACAAGCACCAGACACGTGTTTCGAATATTAAATTCTCATCAGTGATGCTTTCAGCGGAGCCACCAAAAATAATTTCAGTAGCGCCCTCTTTTATTTGAAGTTAGATTTTTACATTTACATTACAGAGAGCGCGCGTCTTCAAATTTACTGTAGGGTCGATTCAGTAGCATATGCAAATAAAATCTATGTTCAAAATAGCATTGGAGAGATGGTGCTAAAACTCCTTTAATTTCGATGATAAGTACCGGAAACGTGCATGTCTGGTCCAAGCTGCAAATGTATCTGTTTAAAAGGTGCTATTGAAACATACATGCTTTAGCGAGTAAGTATGCACTCTTAATGGCAATTTAGAAATCTGCGTAAGTAAAAACAATTTTGGATTAACTTTTTTTTTCATTAAATACGAAATTGGAAAGAAAAGTATACAAGAATTTTCTTCATCGAGTATATGGCATTTTCTTTCCGTAAAGTTTATTTTTGGAATGAATTCAAAAATCTAGACAGTGCCAAAAACTATGCTAAAGTAAATATGCCAAAACAAATGTAAACATATAGTATGAAATACCACTTTGATCATAAATGGTTCACCGTGTACAACCGTTCCCATGGAAATTCTAATGATTTTGCCTTGTCTTCTCGACTTTTAGACTAAATAACTGATAGGTACTTCTTTAATGTTTATAAGTAATGTCACGTAATATCATTCTGGATTCATGTAGTGCTAAAAGTCCACAAAACTCCTTATTAAAATCTTATTATCATAAGTTTTAACAATATGTATAATTCTTAAGTGTAATGGGAAATCCCCTGCAATGCATATAATTTGCATTTATTGAAATCAACGCTGTTCTACAAATATTGTATCGTCAATTAGCATTTTTTGTATTAAGGAGTTACAGTTAGAACATCCGCTCAAGGATATTAATCAGTTTATACAGAAACATGTAACTGGTTCATTTTTGTGTCAAATAAAATATATATGCTGATTTCTGGAATTTCTCTATATCTTGCCCACGAGGCACGAAATGCGCTTACCTGATTGGCTTTTGGAAGGCACTCTAAAATACTCAGCATCAGTTTCGCACTACCATCAGGATCACTTGGAAGCCTGACACTCAGTGCGTCCAACAACATTTGGTAAAGCGCATTGGTGAATAATGGTTCTGGAAGCTCTCGTAGATAATCCTTTAACACTCCTGAAACACGAAACCCAGTCTCGTCATGTAATGATGGTTTAGCGCTTGATTAATCTTTGGACTGCCAGGAATGTGAAATGCGAAGGCAGTGTGTATTTTATCTCTTATTGTCAAACACTGGAAAAGTGAATCCCCATCAAGTTGAAGAGTTGATCATTAATTTAAATTGAAAAACGATGATATTCGATAATTTATATTGTAAAAAATAAAATAATTGAAATGGGTTTCAGATTAAGGGAGAAATGAATCATGAGAATTGCAGAGTACACTGCCATTTGATTTCGCAATTTGTGATAGCAAAAAATACAATTCAAACATTTGAACAGGGCTAGTGCCATAAAAATGAAAAGATCTTCCCCGGTAACATTTAATCAATTGTTCTATTGGAATTCAATACAGATATGGGTTCTGGTGAAATACTTCACAAATGCGAAGTAGGAAATGTTGCGGAAGTGTCGTTAAAACTAAATGGTGGACCTTTGGTCTCGTTGGTTTATGTGTGGTCTTTTGTGTTTCAAGTTTCTATGGTGTGAGTTGGTGTTTCTTGTCCCTTTTACGTCTCTTTCTGTGAGTGCATATGCTCTGTGTTTTTGCATTGTGTGTTTTGGAGTTTTATTGTGGGTGCTGCAGCCGAGTATTGTTGGAGATCACATCTTTTCTTTTATCCGGATAACTTGCACATGACCTGTTTCCTACCATTTCCTCTCTCACGCTCATTGTAAACTAAAGTTACAATCCAAGAAATCTTTGTTAGCAACTGGCTTTGTAACTGCAAACAAATTCTGGACGACATAATGAAAATAAAAAAAACCAAGTACAACATCTCATTGTTCAAATTGCTAATTGAGATTTCCATCCAACACACCGATTGAGACTGTACTTGCCCTGCTGGCTTGCTTAAGCGCGCCCTCAAAAGAGGATACAGGATATGAAAAGCTTTTGTCATTTCTTATTTACTTGCTGCTGCTGTGAATTTCGGTACCAAGCCGAAAATGATTTAATTCTTCAATTGAAGGTACATAATTTCATTTTTTCGAATGAAAGAAAGTTATTCCACTGCTATTTCACTGCTACTTGAAAAATGAATTACACTTTTTACACCGAGCTTAGATTTATGATATATTTGAATCATGTATTCCCGATAGAATAGTTTATCAAACTGTTTTTATGTACTTTATTCAAAATAATTAGTTTCACACAAAAAAGTAATTCATATTCCTTATAAAACATAAGTTGATTTTTCACTTCGAGACCCTATTCCACGGAAAGAGGTGGCCTTTCACAGAAATGAATGGCTTTCGGTGAAAAATTGTTGTTTTTTTTCTTGAAAAATAAGTCATTACTACGCGTGAACGTCTATCGTTCTTGTCCCCCTTTTCAACCCCACATTTTCTACAAAGTCTTGAGTTTCGATTTGCCACTACCATAATATTGAAGTAATAAAAATAACAATAAACATTACTAAAATATCCCTTACAGCGAAATACTGGTATGCAGGGCGTCCTTCCATTTCATTAAAAAATGATTTTTATGCCGTTCAGATTCAATACTGTTGTACGAAAATTTTACTTAAGAATAGTGGTAAAAGTGAATATGCAAGCATTTCAGTCTGACTTTGTCCTGGACCATAAGATTATCAAATACACAGAGCACCAAAGTCATGGCAGTCACTATTTGTTGAAGAAAAGGGAATGATCTCCAGCTTGACCACCTGCATTCACCCAGCGAAATAAACCCACAAGAAAGTGACACATAAATGACACCATACAAACTCCAAATCACAAAAAGAAACAACAATATTCACTAGAACATCATGTTGAAGATCACTTAAGGGAGCAGAACTTTTTTTCCCATAAAAATACTTACCGGTGACTACATGGATGTCTGAAACATTATCAGGAGAGAGATCCACAGAGGTTGCATTCTTCTCGAACGCTTCTCTCAGTTGTGCCTTTCTCCTTGCAGAGCCACATAATCTATAGATCCCTACAACTTCCAAACCACGTTTCTCCACCTCCTCAATGCACTTATGTACAATCAAAGGAACATTTAATCCTGAATTCTCTCTTTTGATCACAGTCTCAAGATCAATGCCAAATATGCCATTTTTCCTTAAAGACGGCAATCGTTGAAGAGACATGGCAGGTTCCCTGTAGAGCAGAGTTATATAGAGAAGTCCTTTTGGTTCCATTTTCAATGAGATCTTTTTCTTGACACCACTTGTTACATAACCTGGAAGTATTAACGAGCCATGGAAGCAGAGACGATGTTTGAAGTTCGGATCCCAGTTATAAATGAGAAAGGATATTTCCTTAGCATCTTCAAGTTCAATATCGAAAGCTTCGTCCCAGTCAAAATTCACAGCACCTGTTCGAATCATAGTCCTTGCCTTATTCATAGAATCAACAGAAACCACGCAGTACAAATCTCTTAAAGTCATCTTGGATGACTTAAGTCCTTGTCCTGACAAGACATGTATGCTTGCCAGTCCGTCTAAACCCTTGGTTCTTGATATTTCCAACCGGCGACGAAGATCCGGTCGACAGAACTCGAATTCGCTGTATGATATTTGAAGAGGTTTCTTGACAAGTTGTAGATCCTTGAATCTGGATGTTGAGCGGGGAATCTGCCTGCCATCAACGTCTATAGTTTTACTTCTGTCGTCAGCAGAAGCTGAGGTAGGTACCAAGGAGGGTTTACCTCCCCTTTGGAAATAATGCAGAGTTTGTGACATGGGTTTATGATCATGTACAGATAGCTTATCAGTGTCATTTTCACTATGATATGTACGACTATGGGACTGAGACTCAGCATTGAACTTGCGGGTGAGGCGAGGTTGAACCGGTGTCTGGGTTGCTGCTGCCTTTCGTATCATAGATGGGGATTCCGACATGGATCCTTGGACACTTCTGATTGGGGTGCCATACGAATAGTCGTCCGAGGAATCCAACGATCTGGATGGAATGGAGAGTTGAGGAATCCCTGTGAAATAAACAATTAAAGACGATGATAGAAAAAAGGCGATTACTTACTGAATACACAAAGATCTAGTTGAAAAATCATTGCTTGATTGACATAAGCATCAAAGAAAAGAATCTATATTGTTTCAAATGATGAATGATATACCTAAAGGTTTCTGCAGTACAAGTACCGAGATTCGGTGCTATATAATGTATGTCACAATATCGACTAAGGGTCTGGTTTGGGAGCATTTTATATTTCAAGATCAAGGTCTGTGTTACCCAAAGGGGACTCATATTAAGGCCGTTTTGAAGTTCAAATAAGATTGCATCTGTTTCTTTACTGCATAAGACTATAAAATAAACTACCCAGTTGTTGAGATTGTATGCTTATAAGAATTTTTTCCGGGAAGTTTTGAAAATTCCCGTGGTAGCAATGTTTGTGTGTTTGCGGTTAGGAATTTTACATGTATGCTTAATTTAAAATACTAGTTTGTGACGAACATAAGTGTGGCTTTATCATAAATGAAACGCAAACCCGTTTGTGTATAGACCTGACGTTTTGAGGTACTAATAATGCGGAAGTGTTCCAAATCTATACCTTCTTGAAGAAAATTTCAAACCAATTTATTATGCACCAGACGCGTGTTTCGGATATTGATGCTTCCAGCCAGTGATTTTAGACACAGCCAAAATTCAGTAGCGCCGTCTGGTTATATTTTTAAAAAATTAAATTTGTACATTTACTTCGCAGAGAGTGCGCGGCTCCAGATTCAGTAGCATATCCAAATAAATTCTATGTTCAATTTGGAGGGATGGTGCTAAGATGTTAACCTCCTTTAATTTCGATTATATTTTAAAATGAAATGTTTCCGAAATAGTCAAATAATATTTATGATGTCAAATTGATAAAGAGCAAAAAAAAAAGCTTCTTACAGGCGACAGTAAGTCCTGTATTTGTTTCGCTATCATTTTTTTTTTATCAAACTTCTTAGTATGACCTTTGCGTTAGCATTAGAATTCTGACTTTTTTGCCTCTGAAGATATTGAACTTATGGAACACATGCACCCATAAGACTAAAACAAACGACTTGTCTTCCATAATATTCCAAATTCATCACTTAATGCAATTATAGGTCTACATTCAATTCCATGTTCACTTCGAATGAATACATCACGTAGACTTGATTTATAAAGGAGTGGGACACCTAAATGCAATTACATTCTCTAAGGACTTCCAGGAAACCATATCGAAGTTCTGTTGCTATTTTGTACTCGGATATTCTTAGTAATACGATATTCCCATCCATAAAATATCCTATCTAAAGATACTAATGGATCCATTATTAGCGTCAGTCTCAACCCATGCAAGCGTGATGTAACAGCTCGTCAACGGTTTCATACGGTTTCCTCGGTGAAAAATCCGAAGCCGATGTGCATCTCCTTGCAGAATCATTGTTTGTTGAAACCCTTAGGAAATGTTTTCAGAAAATATCTATAAGCCGCGGATTATAGAGTGATCAACATTTGCTGAGCAATTAACTTCGATCCATATAAGCAGGTGGGCAGATTATACCTGTACTTACCTGGAAATGATTAATTGGTTTCTGTTTGCCAATATTGATTGGATGCCAACTTACGGAGTATTAGGATGACATGGACAAACACCTGAGTGATTTATTTCTCGCTGAATAGCAAAGTGTTAATAAATCACGCCAGGTAAACATTTCGTTATCATTGGTTGACAATAAAGACATCAGAGATACCAACTTGACATTTTTTTTTTATTTCTCCTCTGATTTTTCTGGTATCGTTAAATGAGGTTTGATGTGATTTCAAAGTTATTTCAAAGAATTGAGGAGATCTCCAACAGTTCGCTGAAATACTGAAATGCCCAAGACAAAAGAAACCACGAACACATAAACCAAACAAAGACACCACTGACAAAGTAACCATATAGTTTATGGAGGTTTAATTTGTTTTGTTTCATTCTTCGAGCTACTAGTTGTGTGTGTGTGTGTGTGTTTGTGCTTTGAGTGTTTCAGATTCTGTCTGTGTTGCTGTCCAGATTACACTAGACTTAGTCTTGATTGAGCCGCCCCCCCCCCCCCCCCCCGAACCCACCTTTATTTCAAATCGGGTATTTCATATGATTGAGAATCGTCATTCAACGTTAAAAACAATACTAGCAGTAAACATCAAATTGTAAGTCAAAGATGATGTTTCCGTCAATTGTGCTGATCTCCTGGTACTCTCCTACTATACTAGAGTCTCTTCGATGAAGCGAGAAGGGAAGGGAAAAAATTAATAGGCGGCCTATGAAAAGCATTTTGGCTGGAAGCATCACTGATCCGAAACACGTGTCTGGTGCATAATAACTTGGTTTGAAATTTTCTTCAAGAAGGTACAGATTTGGAACTCTTCCGCGTTATCAATATAAACACTTATTTCCTGTTGCAGTATGGAGCAGTTAAACTCGTTGTTTCCCGTGACACTGGATGTTTTTAAGTGTATTAATTACTCCTTTCAAGCTCTGTCGCCTGAAAGAAGCTTTGTTTTGACACTTCATCAATTTGACATCATACATATTATTTGGCTATTTCGGAAAATTGCCATTACATCCAAAAAAATTATTGATATTAAAGGAGGTTAACATCTTAGCACCATCCCTCATAAACTAATCAAACATGCTTTCATAATATAATAAAGTAATCAAACATGCATGATTTCATTATGTAATAAAGTAATCAAATATGCTTTCATAATATAATAATACGGAATTTTCAAACCAATTTTAATTCATTAGACACATGTTTCGGATAGTAAATCCTCATCAGTGGTACTTATTAAATGTCGAACTGATTTCCTGAGACAACCAAATGTATTTCAGTGGCACCTTCTGGCTTTAATACTGTAATTTATTTGTGCATTTACTCCTGTATAGAATGCGAGGCCTCAAATTTTGTGTAGGGTCGATTCAGTAGTAGAGTTAAATGAAATCTATGACCAAAACAGAATTGGATGGAGGTGCTGAGATGTTAAGCTCCTTTAATTTCGAAGATATTTTTTATGAAATGACAAATTTACGAAATAGCTAAATAAGATACATGATGTACATGTCTGGTCCATGCTGCAAATTGCTATGAATTTGAAGACGTAACATACACGTGTCTAGTACAATCAAATTGGTACTACAGATCATATAATTGTAGTTGTAATATTAGTTGTGAGGTACCGATTCCTGTTTGTAAAGGACAATTTAATATATCTTATTGAGGAAAAGTCTTAATTTTAAAGCGACTAAAATGAGACAAACATCTTTCAGAGTTTTGATGTTTGACTCCCTTCTCGTTTGTGGTATTTTGTGGAAAGGCTGTCATGAAAAATTTACCTCACTGCTGTCTGGCATCTCTTATGCGAAACAAATATATCTCTCAGCTTCAACTACATGTATATAAATAATTTGTTATATAAAATCAAGTACTCTAAGGTTACTTTGTAAACTGAACCTTCTTTCCAAGTGCATTGAAAGTAAGAGAAACAACAGAGACCAACAATTTAGCTTTGTATGGAGACAAGGTGTCGTTCAGATAAGCTCCGCATTTCTGGGCATCGACTGGAAACGTCTCTAAAGGGGTTCTGATGTCTAAACATGGATTACATCGTACAGAGTGCAATCTCGTAGTGCAGAATGTTGAATGATTTTATAGTTTGGACTACTGGGACCATTGAACACTGGACTGAATTATTCTTTAGTTGTAAAAAATGAGCAAAACGTCACTGAAAAAAGGACCGATGGTTCATAGGCTCCACCTGAGGAAATTGCTTTTGGTTTAATTGATGAGTGTCACTGTTGGTGGACCAAGAGTCCCCGAGGGCACATGAAGCCAAGTTCGATCAACTTCGGTTGATCATCTGTCTATTCAACGCATTTGAAATTTTCTTTTACAAAATTTCTCGAAATTTCGAAAACGTGGGCCCTGTAGCATCATATCCCATCCATTCTGCTACTTCTTTTGGTACATTTTTGACATAATAATTTTCACACTTTTTGGCCATACTACATTGTTTAGACTGAGGATCTCTGACGAGGGTTTAGTACCCGAGACGTGCATGTCTGGTCCATGCTGTAAATTTATCTGGTCTTAAATGATGCTGTTGAATTTGAAGACGTTTAACATTGCTACTTCTTTCGGTATATTTAGGACATAATTTTCACACAATTTGACCATATTACATTGTTTAGATTGAGGATCACTGACGAGGGTTAAATACCCGGAACGTGCATGTCTGGTCCACGCTGTTAATTAATCTGCTTTTAAATGATGCTAATGAATTTGAAGACGTTTAACAATGCTATTTTCTATTGAGCTGATGTGATATTCTGGCAGATGCTCACCCTTCTTGGCACCTGCTTTCACAACAATTTTTTTTTAGTTCACTTCTGTTCAAACTGTAAACTGTTTCTTTTGTTAGTTACATCTTTTATTTTCGCCTGGTGTTAATAGTTTACAGATTTTAAATTTTGGATTACATTGATCAGATCATTAGAGTACAAGATAACAATGTCATAAATTGAAGACACCTCTCAATAATCGGACAAACTAAGGACGATCATTCACCAAGAAAATACCAGTAGTGTAAATATCCGGTTCGTCTGCAAAGAGTTTTCCAACTTGGGGAAGGCTGAAGGTCTCGACGTAGTCATAAGACAAGTATTAGCTTTCCAAAAAAGCTTGGTCGATATCAACATCTCTTTAATCCCACAATAATTTTTTTTTCGTCGAAAGGGGGTGCTGGATCCGCCACTGAATTTGGAGGGAAATAAGGGGAAACTTCTAAAAAGCTCAAATTTTGTGACTCGTACAGTCTTGTCGACTTTTTTTTTTATCGCTCATTAATTTTTTTGTTTCATTTATCAATTTGTCTTATGTAAGAAAATAAACAAACAAACAAAGTGGTATATCCTTAATGAGAAAAAGCTTAGTCGGATGAAGGGTTAGAACCTTTTTTAGCCACTGGCACCCCTGATACGTTGTGATCGCGTATTTCTTTGTTGCAATGGATCCAAGGATCCAGAAATGTCGTCCATAGGAATTTTGAAGGCATAGGGTTCACTGTAACACTCACTAATTGGTCATGACGACATGTCCTATTTTTGTGTTGTGGATAAATAAGTGGGAGGTCATGGGAATGCCTGTCTCTGGTCACGAGTTTTTCACTAGTCATGAAAGTGGGAGGTCATGGGAATGCCTGTCTCTGGTCACGTGTTTTTCACTAGTCATGAAAACGTTTCTTTCATAAGGATAATTCAATGATGCATTATTGAATCTGACGGACTCAATTAGGCACTTTCTCCTATTGACAGCATCCGGTCTACAAATCTAGTAAGGTCGATTTCTTGAAATCGACCAACAAGATATGCAAGAAGAACATGTACATGTATGTATATGATTAATAGATGATATTTACTACAATTCGACGATATAAACAAAAAGATTCGAGGTATACGCACAAAGTAAGTAATTATACGTTCATACATAACATTTAGTCTGTCCTCTGCCAGCTGAAGCAAGTTTCAAAATGCTCTTGAATTTGGAGACGTTTAACACTGAAGGTATGTCATTTCTGAATGAAGGAAATTCAACGATTTTATAATAACCATATGAAATTATAGTATTCGCGTCAATTAATCATTTTATGAAGGAAAATGAGTAAGTCCGTGATGAAAATCAAGATTTTTGCTTATTCGAAAAACGGGGTAAAAATGCCGGAAACTTGTTGCTAAAAATAACACATTTGTAAAGAAAATACCAAAACTGTCAAAATGACCTCATTTGGTTTCTATTTCAGTGCCCTTTTGAATGTAGGTTAGAAACTTTGTATAAAACTTTAATTTGATAATTTTTTACCATAGGTCCAATTTCACCGATCATTTCAAATTTCCTCGAAGAAGCAAGTTAACGAAAATCATCCAAGTTAAGGTCAAAATTTCACAGTGTGTGTCCGTGTTCAAATAACAGAGAGAACAAATGCCCACAAAGAGTGCCATTTTGTGGTTTTCTTGAAAAAGTGTCAGAGTGGTAAAATTTGCCTTATTTTGGGTGGAATTTAAACAATTTATAATTTTTGGTATCCATCAGCTTTACCTTAATATAAAACAGTTTAAATCAATAATATTCCAGACGTTAAACAAAATTCATGGGTAATCATTTACGTAAGCTAAATCCGAACACTTAAAAAAAGTACCTCCATCTCAATTTTTAAAGAAACTACCGCGAAGCATTTTATTACGTATACTTCATTCAGATTAGATCAAAATTTCAAACTTGTCCGCTTTTAAGTGTGTAACGAATTAAAGTCTTAAATAGAGTCAGAAATGATACATTGGCCATTATAAATTAAAACATCTATAAAATTCAAGCTCAATGAGTGCTAAAACAGGAGATGCGCAAGAATGGTCCAAAATCGTGACCAATGACGCATCTTAAAAAGGGCAATGGAAGTAATACAAAAAATGTATGATACATCGTTCATTGATTTTGAAAGTATTTGAAATTTAGAAATTTTACGAATAGAGTCACACTCTATTGTGTGTGTGTGGTTTTTTTTTTTACTTTGAATCATTTTGTATAAAGTGACACTAATGAGGATTGTCTGGTACATCGCGTTTAGATTTTTTTCAAGAAAGGTTCTCTCTGGCGGACGAGTTGGACACTTTCGTCGTCTGACAATTTCAATTATTGCTCAAACTCGTCACGAGAAACAATTTATAATTTACGAGGACAAAAAATGTGACTGAATTGCATATTCCATGCATCTAATCCCTCAGGAAACCTGTCTGGATACAGAAAGCGTCAAGGTCAATGACTGCCCGATCGGCAGACCGATGACTCAGCCCGAATGACCTTTGTCGGTACACTCTCGAGCAGAGGCTGGATTGAGGTCGATCCCGGCATAACTTACAGACACATCTATGGGATATTGATTTTTTTTCTCAGATAAGTGATCAACTTGTGTCATTTTGCCGCTTTTTCAATCAATTGTATTACTCGTTCAAAACCAAATTGATTACTTTCGTAGCGTAGATAAATCAATTATTTCCTTTACTAGCCACTGTCTGGTTTTACAAATTCTAAATAACGATAGGGCATTGAATACCGCTTACTGTAATATTTCATTATCCTAGTTTAATCTAATATGGTTGTTCTAAACATTCCAGTAAACGACACTAAAGCGCGTGATAGAATTATTGATTTATGAGAAATTACCAGGAGAAAACTGCATTTTCATTATAAAAAGTTTGCAAATAAATAGGGTTTTAGACTTGATTTTATATTTCGTTTTATAATTGTTTGCTATTTCACAAAAGATGTGATGTGCGGTGCAATTCTGCTTTTCATTGCCTAAGTTTGTTCAAATAGACTAAATTACGGCACCACAGAAGAAAAGCATCCCACTCAGGTAATGAAACTATTATACCAATTCAGCCTTAATGACTGGGATTATTTAGAGTTTGCTATTATGGGTGAATAAAGAGTAATTGAAAGTATAAATGCATTAAAGTAACAATTATTCTCCATTATAAATATTCATGGCATGTTGCATGACACTGACAATATGTTACATTAAAAAAATGCTTTTATAATCAATCTGATTTCCAAAACAGACGTTTCTCACAAACCAAAAACAGTCGTATGTTTTTAATTCTCCAAAATGAGAATCCGATATATATATATATTATAATTATCATTTTATTATTACTTTTTTTTTCGCTTTAGTAACTTTAACAAAATCAGTGCCTCCAATTTCAAGAGTTGCTCTTTCAAATTCGAGTTCCATTTCAACATCTTTTAAACAATTCAAGCAGACAAGATTGAAATTCTTGAAAACTCGATCTACAAATACATACATTTTCCTCATAATTTTTTAAATGTTTATATATTATGTTTAAATTGTAAAAATACTAAGATGGTGATATATTTTATTTTACGTTTTATTTGGTTTTTGTTTATGGAAATAAATCAAATGTATAGCATATTTATATTGAATCATGTAAATTGCCATCTTTTTGTTAATGATACCTTTGTTGTGCATACTTCATACTTTTTTTTCTTCCATAAAGGCTGATAGGTGTAGGTTTTGATATTTCGAGCGGGCGCAAAACTAACAATAAACAAGTCTTAGAAGTGTTCTTAGTCCAATACCTTGAGCATCGGAAATTGTTGTCAAATGTTTCAATTGTTTCAATTTATTCCTCGTAAATCTCAGTATTTGAAGCCAACCAAACAGAAAATGAATTGTCTATATCCGCTCACCGGTCAGTAAAGGTAGCTTTATCTATAGGCATATTTTTTTTACAATGTCATGTATTTCTTTCAACGCAAGGACTGTATGGAAGTCTGTATTATTTCTGCTTCGTATATCAACGTTTCGTTTTAGGAAATCATGAAATGACACTTTGAATGAGGAATAGAACCATGCATGTTAAATGATAAGGTCACTACATAAAATGCAGTCATGCATGGTATTAAAATATGCTTGGAAATGACCAAAACAAGGGAAGGTAGAGTGAGTGGAAACAGGCATTTTTTTTTTCATTTTTGCTGTCAGAGTAGGAAGGCCGCGTTGTACTTCAGATTCCATTGCCCTTTTGTCTATTTGGTTTGAACAGTATGTTCGAATGTACGTGTTTCGTCTTCTCATGTATCAATTTCGTGTTTTGTTTGTTTTATGATACTTAAAAGCCATTCTCTGTAAGCACCAAAGTATTTGTATAGGGGGCCAGAAACGCATGGCCTCAGATTTTGGTCAAACAATGTCAAAATAGTAGTTACATAATACAAACATGATTTTGATAAAAAATAATAAAATATTATCGGCGGTTGCCATGGTAACGGCAGTAGCTCTGTATGTCCCCTTTGGAACTAAAATATTATGGAATTTGACATTTTTTGGTTCTGTATTTCTCTGAACTGGTATATTTTTTCATATTTTTCTTCCGTGCATGACAATTTCTATACTTACATCCAATAACATACATCCTACATCCAAAGAAAAGGAAAAGCAGGGACAACAGACACCTAGCTCTGCGCTGCTGCTCTGCATTGTTCACCACTTTTCATGATTTCTGTTGTTTGGACAAACACCTGGCTGTATCATCTCTGTTTCGGAATTTATTTTTGAATATTGTTTTTTTAAATTTTCATTGCTTTTTCGTAAATTTGCAACCCGAATGGTACACACAAACAAAAAATTCTGGGTATCCCTCGGCCCTCACAATTCATGCTCATTACGCTGGAAAACGACTTGTGGCTGTGCGAGATGACATTAATTGTCACATTATTATCCTTCCTTTCAACATCAAGCTTTATAAATTCGTTTCTTTGTCAAAATCACTCGTATTCATCTATAATCGTCTATTCTAAATATCGTAGCGACTGATAGCGAGTAAATTCGAGCTAAAAATACGCTTTTCCTACTTTCCACACGGAAAAGCGCTTCCAAGGGAGGTTATAAAATTCGCTATTTTGTCGTTTTTTTCTTTCCGTATTTCCTTTCTTAGAGTTGAATACCCACCTTTTTTATTTTTTGAATATTTGTAGCACTATCAGAGCTTCTTGAAATACTGTATTCATTGTTTGTACTATATGGCAAGTTTGTGATTTTTGTTACCAAAAAATACGGCTTTTTGGGGAAAATCCCCTTCAAATTACAGGTTTATACACCCATATATGACATATGACCAATGTGATTCTTCTATTATGCATTGGTATATATTTCATAGGCAAAACCTGAAGCAATCATTATGAAAATAAGTATATCCTACACGAGAAACGATAGGAAATAATGTTCAAAAGCAATCTGCTGACTTTTTTCATAAATTGACAATACAGATGCCGTTTCCATGGATACATGAGAAATATTTGAATTATCCTTTATGTTTTTAATATTGTTTTATCATTTTGATTTATGTTATTTTTGTTTTTTTCTAATTTGAAAACATGCGTTTCCAGCAAATTTTGGTCCTTACAGAGAATGGCTTTTAAGTGTTGTTTTTGTAGTTTTTTATTTTGGTTACATAAGTGTTGTGTGCATGTGCATCAATTTTGTGTATAGGTTATATTACATCATTTAATTTACCAAATATTGTCCCAAATATAATGTCTCGTTATGCAATTTCAAAACAAAATACTTCTTGATATCAAAGTGGTTCAGATCTATGTTCTAGGTTGCAAACTTTTCTGACGTCCCTTGTGCATAACTATTTCTGTTTTGTGATGAAAATTGAGATTGTTGCAAAAATTGGCAGCTCTTGTCTTGAGAAGATGATGAATGGGCCAGTTCGTTGACGCTGCTCAAAGATGCAAGATCCAATGTTCCAAAACAGTTAATATTTCATGTTGTGAGAGCTCCCTGATGTACTCTCTGTAGCATACAATACCAGTTCCCAATCAATATATGTCAACAAAATTGTTTGATTCTGCTTAAAATGCTTTTTCACTGTTTCAGCTGTATTGGCAAATGGCGGACTTTTTTGTTTTCCCTTTCAAAGCTTTGAAACTGGATATGAGTCATATCTGATGCTTATCTAAGCATGCACGTATTAATTATATTGAATACATTATTTCAGTTTTCAAAGAATATTTTTTTCCAGGTAGGTTAATGGATGTAGCCTTTATATGAAACTGACGTAAGTAGCTACTTGAAGGTATGGATAAATGATAAATATTTACTGAGAGGGACATTATTGTTCTAATATTTAACTTTGCCTCGTAACTTTTCTCTCTTTCCTTTCTGTTTATTTTCAATTTGAACATTGATATATATTTGTCAATTGATTTGTTCGTGTGTTGTTATTTTTTTTCATTGGCTCATGAAAATATATTTTGGATCTAGTTTAATATACGGATATCTGTACACATATAAAAGAACAGATGTCAATACACTCAAGTCCAGCTAAATTCGAAACAACATTGTTCAATTTAGGCTAATACAATTTTGATAATTTCCTTTAGATTCATTTCTATTCGAAAAAAGGAGACTATTTGTTGTAACTGATAAAATTCCATAATGATGTATTTTTCTGTTTTATAGAATTATATCATTATCGCTTTGCCATTGGAACATAAATATAATTAACCCAAGGATACAAATATGAAATTAATGCGAATCTTATCAATACACAAATCCCTATATAAGAGTAGAGGTATACATGCACTGACATGGAATTGATCGGAACTGCGGGAATTTATTGACAGGTGCTCGTTACGGAGTCCCCCTGGGGCTATGGACCGGGACGACAGGCCGCGGTAACGTATCAGTGACCACAGTTACACACATCAATGATCGGCAATGATAGCGCCTTACGCCAGGGACATCTTATTAGGAATCCATGTTTGGGCACATTATTGTAACGTTAGATTACTTGTGTGTAAAGGAAGCGACAATATTGGAAATTGATCATCATATTTTATAGCTCTTGATTCGATTTCTTTTCATGAAATGATTGCATTGCGGCAATAATGCTGTGAATTTGGTTGTGTCGTGATCATCAACGAATGAATAAAATATTTGATATGCTAGTTTTTTAGTCCCCTACCGGCATCGCCGAAGGGGACTCTTATTTGTTTTTGTTTTTGGATTTTTTTTGGGGGGGGGGTATTAAAACGTGGTAAAACTTCTTATCTTATAAATCTGTCATCTTATATGCATTGCAAAGTTATATTTTATTTAGAATTTCAATACTGAAATTCAAACGTTCTGATCATCAACGAATAAATATAATATTTCATATGCTAGGGTTTTTTTTATTGAAACGTGGTAAAAACTTATAATTCTATATAAATCTGTCATCTAATATCCACTGAAAATCTATACTTGGAATTCCAATACTGCAGGTATTCCAATAAATATTGCAATATTCCAATATATAAAGGCCTTATTGAAAAATATTACAATTTTCTTTTTCTTGCTGCCGAGGTATCAATTAGAATTTGAGGACTGCAGAATGTCATTGGTCGGAATATTTTAATATATCTATATATAAATCTAATTTGAGAAATTTTGCACTATTCTTTTACATGCTGTCGAAGTATCATACGTTACATATAAAGTTTCGCGCGTGACGATTTGTTGGCTGTAAAATATGTCTGACACATTGTAGAACATCATGTAAATTCCTGTACATTTTTATAACTTTTGATGAGCGTTGTCTGCATTAATGACACTAATATTGATTTGCTCATTGTTGATAGTTCTCTACAGTTACCAGAGGCACTCGCCAGCGTGAGAGTGTTCGACTAGCAACTCGTTTCTTCATCAGCCAGCAACATGACTAGACAATTACCCACTAATTGAAACCTTTTCCATCGTCAAGATCTCCTGACAACCACATGGGTGATATTGGATCACATCTTATTAACCCTTACAACACCGTATCCAAATTATAATCATTGAAATCCTGCGCGGATCCAGATTTTTTCCAAGAGTAGGGGACAACATAGACAGATTTAACATTTTTCCAGGGTGGTCGAATCCATAGGGAGGAGGGAGTCCCAGTCTACAGATTTGAAAAATAACTTGCATAAAAACGTTAAAAATAATAATTTTTGACAAATTCCAGGGACGTCCTGACCCCACTAACACCCCCCCCCCCTTTTTTTGTTTTTTAGATTTTCGCATAGACAATGATTCATAGATTGATGAAAGTAGTGCATGTCCACCATACTATATTGAGTAAATTATACATATTTTTAGTGTTGGGCAATCGGAAACTAAATCATAATCGATAATCGGAAATAATCGGAAGGGCATAATCGATTATTAATCGATTATAATCGAAAAATTCAAAATATTCCTATCTTTTTAATTTTCAATCCATAATTAATTGAAATTAGGACCAAATAATTAAATTTGAGTGTTCTACTTTGTGTATATCATCTTAAAGAGTTTATTTTACACCTTTACATTGCCTCTACAAGGTTATGAATATCACTGATGAGACAAATTAATTCTCATATGACAATATGCTATGATTACACCCCCCCCCCCCCCCCCCCGTGACATTTCATTTATTATGTATTATATATTTATAAATGTTTGATATAAATGTTAACGTCAAGTCAAGTCGATTGATAGAAATTGAAAAATTACTTGATGCAATAAAGTTAGAACGTAGTCCACGAAACGCCTGGTTAAATAGAGTTCGGGACAGAGGAAATTAGGGAATTTGGTGTTTGAACCACAATATCAATTCAATTATCTAAGTAATCCAGGGAGGAATATAACTTTTTGAAGGTGTTATTGTTATTTTTGTCCTCGGGAGGGTCATGTAACCTGCACTTGCATCCGTCAATGACTTTCGCATTGCGCGATTTCTAAAACCAAAATACCGAAACGGACAGAAAAATACGGAAAATTCGGAAATCGGCGATGTCGGCGACAATCGAGTTTGATTTTCAACATCGATTAGTAACATCGCTGGCCATTCAGCGACCGACAATCGATTGTCGGCGATAATCGTTACATCACTACATATTTTACATGAAAATATGACATTTTAGGAATTATTGAAGTCCCCGCCTTGCTAACTCCTCTGGATTAGCGCATTGAATCTCCAGTTGCAGGAAATCATTTTTCAAATTGGAATCCCGGGGAAATTGTTCTATAGAACTGCAGAACAAATGACACACCGGGATATGATGATGAATGGTGTGTATGAATAATACTCGTAACAAGATTAAGGCATTAAGGCTATAAGTATCTGAAATCAATAGAATACCCTAAGATTTTTACCTGTCCTGTTTCCTGTGGAGAGCTGACGTTGTAATTTGCTTTGTTCATGTTGGAGCTCGTGTGAGAGAGAATTGAATTTTCTGAGTAATTCCTCCAGTTCTGTACTACCCGATAGGGGTAGTCTGGGCGCTGGAATGGCATACACAGGGTCATCGTCACTCATAGCATTAGCATAAGTTTCATAGTCGGATGCGAATCCACGAGAATCTGCGTGAACGTTACTAGAGGGTTGGGTATACATTACTTCTGAGTCAGAGTTATAGCATTCAGGCGAGGTGCTCCTTTGTAATTTTCCGAATCTCGTTTTGCAATGAATCATCTCTTTCAACCCAACCTGAAATTTCTTGGAGTCGTAACTTCTTTGATTGAGATAATCCTGAATAGGTAGTCCACCTGAATATAAATCCGCGTCATACCCTGCAGCACTTCTATGAGCAATGTGTTGTTGTGTTTGTATTTGTCCGGATTTTGCAGGGGACCGAGGTGTAAATTTTCTAGGTAGTCCCCCGTCTGAATACACATATTTAAGGTAGTCTCTATCAGAGGGACTTCCATACTGACTAGGTGATAGGGCGGGACTAAGGTAAACACCGGAGGGTTCATAGGCACTGTCAGAGGCGTACCCCCTGTGACCTACATAGTAAGCTCTCTCTGAGTCCACACTACGGGGTAGAGATCCTTCACTTGAATTCTCACTGTCTCCTTCGTCGTTCAGTAGTTTTGCCTCTGCTCTTTGAGGTGATATGAAAATACTGGCATAAGGTGATGAGGTAGATCGAGTAGACCTAGCAGTACTAAACAAATCAGGACCATGATGTGATGTGTACGGTTCAAATATATCAGGGCATTTTTCTGTTTCCTCCAGTGCTGTTGCAGATGAGGAGCGACCCTTCTTCAACACAACAACAGGCTTTTCCTCCTGTTCAGTAACAGCTAATGAAGGACAAGATGCATTTTTCTTATTGCAATTCTTCTTTGTTCTTATTTTCAAAATTAATTTCTTTGGTATAGACATTAAAATGACTACATCGTCTAATGACATGTGTGTAACTTCCTTTTTATTAACGGAGAGAATTTCGTCCCCTACATGTAATAATCCATTACTTTCGGCCACAGTGCCCATCTGAATACGAGAAATAAAAATACCTTCATGTCTGTCAACGCCATTACCTTCCCTGATGTAAAATCCCAATGTTTGCCCTGGGCGTTTCTTGATTTCAACAGTTTGCACTAAATACGAGTTATCCATAACTATGGTTTTTATACCCATATCTGGTACACCATTGTTTGAATTTGAACTTCTGGATCTCGATCCACTGCTAGGAAAATCCTCTTCTATGCTCCTCCCACCTGCATACTGAGAATCTCTGACCTGTAAATTTTGTGTTCTTCCCGCGCTTGGCGTTGTCGCTGTGACAGTCACACGTAATCCCCTCTCTTTCTCGTGTTTGAGTTTGTCGTCTGCTACTCTCTTGACCTTTGTTGACTTTCCTCCGGCAGTACCATGTGCCATGGAATCGTCCTCCTCCTGTAAATAGCAGTGAAATTGAAAAGCATTCCCTTTACTATCATCGACATGGCAGGATTAGATTAATAACGTATTCCCGAATCGATAAACGGAAGTGTCTAGTAGAGGCAAACCTTACTTGGTTTCACCTACTGAAAGAGTTCTTTTTAAGAGGAGACAATGTACATTCGATCTTGGTTCACGAATTTTCTCTTTTTCATTATTGATCTTTGTTAACTGAAACTTGTCAAAGCATTCTTAATTATTCATTAGGGGGAGGGCAAATACGCCAAAAGATCGATCTTGTAATAACGAAAACCGCGGCGTAAAATCAATTTAAACGAGCTAATGACTTGTATAATTAGGATGGTCAAGACATAAATTTGGCAAGCATCGGAATGCCTCAAACGCCTTGATATGTTATGACCCGCGAAAAAAAAAAACAATAATGAAAAATGTACTTTGCTGGGTATATATACCAGCATCGTGAGCTCTCGTGGTTTTGAAATTCCAGACAGGAACACATTCATTTATTTCATCGATTTCCCGCGGGAAATTAGTTCTTGCGTAACGTGTGACTCATTCGTTTATACCTTGCTATCTATTAATCTGGGTAAAACAGAAGACATTCTCCAGAACAAGGCTCAATCACCACCTTATTGACGGCGGTGCTCGTATTTGGCCTAAATCACAGGCCTACAATTCTGGCTTTCATGATTGATTTAACATTTGAAGCGACGACCTACACTTGTATATGATTATATTGGTGCTTTGTCCCCTAGGGAACAGTTTTTTTTTCCTTTCTGAGCTTCTTTCTGCGTGTCTAAGAGTTTATTGTAGAAGTTATTACACCCTTGACCCTTTGCTTTTTTTTCTCTCTCAAAACTAGTCTAAGAACATATGGAACAACTGACATGAGTTTTAAGAAATTCTATTATAGATTTCTAAACCAATATGTGGACCTTTACCATACAATACATATTTCTTCAAAATGCGAAAGCATCAAAGGCTATATTAAAAATTGATTTTCTATATTTTAACAATAGATAGATTGTTTTAATTGATACACTGCATGTACTATTTTTAACGTCCTGGGCATACTAATTCTATTGTGTATGCAACATGAAAATATAATTCAGAAATTGCATTCTTATGAATAAAACTGAGAAAATAACCATCCTCCTTTCTGATTTTAAGGAACAGGATTATTGAATAAATAAATAAACAAACAAAAAATAAAATTTAAATCAACAAATAAAACATGAAAAAGTAATTTATCTATAGATGGATAAATAAATAAATAAATAAATAAATAAATAAATAAATAAATAAATAAATAAATAAATAAATAAATAAATAAATAAATAAATAAGTACATGAAAATGAATAATAAAGTCACTGTTATAATAAGTAAAAATACATCAAATTCATCCCTTTTCTTATGGCCAATAGCCGAAGCGTTTGGATAATAAAAGGAATGAATTTGATGTAAATAAATAAATAATGTTTTAGTAAAAGAATAAAAACTTTTTACGTAACTTAAAAATTACAGAATCTTAACTGAAATACGTCTGTAGAAAAATGAATGAAAAGGGGCCAGATTCAATATCAAAATGTCAACTAGGATATAAGTTCTTTGCTAGGAGACACCCTAGAGTAGCTCTAGAAGGGAAAATATGGCGTAGACAAGGAGAGAAATTAACACTTATGTATGCAAACAAGATGGTGTCAATGTCGCTAATTTCAATTTCCAGAAAGTAATTGACATCTTCGTCTGAAGAGATGGTACGTATGCAGATGCAGGTATAGAGTCGTCGGGGACCCCCCCCCCCCCCCTTTACTTTGCCAAAAATGCTGGTCTATCCGTTTTCTCACATCTTTTACCCCCAAAACCATAATGCTGGACCGCCCCCCCCCCCCCTTTCTTAAATGGCTGGACCTCCCTTGAAAAACATTTCCGAACTGGTCTACGGTATGGATCAATTCTACCAAGCAGCCTTGGCAGTAAAATTCCAACTGTCTAGTATCAAAACGATTCTATACGAAATTTACATCAACCTCTTTTAAAATTACGAAGAAAGCGAAGACCTCAAAATATATATTATAGATGTCTCTACTCGCATGCTTTGTAGATCAGATGTTGAAGCGTCAAATCCAGAGACGGTAGGGTTCACAGAAATGTTGTTTCTTGTCCAACATTACGCGAAACAAAGTATTCGTATTTTACAGAATGACTCGCTGCCCTCCAGAGAAAATACTCGAAAATACTCATCGCATATGAACCCTCCCCCCCCCAAAAAAAAAATCAGATGATAACGGGGAAAAGTTAATGCTTCTTTATATTTCTTTCTTCTTTTTATTTTCTTCAGAAAACCATGTAAATGTTGCTTTAACAATTGTTCCATGTTTTTTTTCTTGGGGGGGGGGGTGTCCTTGCCTACAAATATAGTATAAATATATTTGCTTCGTTGAGCCTGAGATTCACAGAGATCTTTAATTGTAGTGTAAGCTATTTTTTCTCGGTTGTCATCAACTTCAGAAAACTTCAATTTGGACCAGGGACGTGTAGCCATATAGGACTTATTTTGTTTTACTTCAAAACGATTTACCATGCAACAAAGCCATTTTGCAATGAATTTTTAGGTTTCAAAAATTTCCTTTGGGATATGGAGTATTACAACACTGCCCCCCCCCCCCTCCGATTGAAGAAATATCAAAATTAATGAAAATCCTCATTGGAAGAGTAGCTTCAGGAATTAACCTCGTATGAGCAGTTCTAAAAGAACCATGAAGAAGGGATGTATGAGCTCTTAAATAGAATTTTACAACAATAAATCCTTGTGATGGTGATTATTTCTGCGAGTGGGATTTCAAGAAAGCAACTAAACACCCCCCTCCCGTTCCTTCCCAGGGCAGAATTCGGAAACACCTTTTCTTCACTCCTTCATATACACTGCTCAAAAAAATTGAGGGAGCAAGGTTTCTACTTTCATATCATACACGTTTGCAACTGCTTATTCTATATGATGAACATAAATGTATTAAGACATATTTCATAGTCATTTCTTTATTACCAATGTCTGTATTGAACAGATTAACCATAAACACATGATAAAACTTGATGATGTAGCATTGCTTATCCCAAAAGATTTTACAAGCTATGTTCCATTTCATTACAATGGGAAAATCGCTCCTTTAATTTTTTTGAGCAGTGTATTTTTCTGTATCCACGCAAGTAATTACTATCCAATTTCGAATCTTCTTCATAACTTACAAAAATCCTTAAAATAAATGTAACTCTAGGTACAATATTAACGAATTCAGGAAAGCTATGGTTTCTTGACTTTCCGTCGAATTGAGTTTGTCATTATCATCTTTTGCAGTATTGACGTGAATGACAGCCGTAAAAAGGATGGCATTATCACTAACTGCATTCGTTTTGGAGGGTTATTTTCAAGCATTCAATGAGAAAAGCGGCAGACATCTTGATTACGTTATTGATTCGAGTTCTCAAAGGAAATGATTTTGCTTTGATCATTTAAATCTCTATCAGATATCAGATTAGCATTGTTCTAACGCCTAAAAAGAAGCAGAAAGAACAATAGGTTAGAAAAGTGTAATCTTTAAAACAAGAAAAGACAAGAATCCGAGGAGGCGGAAGGAATAAGATTAAAAGAAATTGATAATAGCTGCTTTTTAGAAGAAATATGAGTCTATACTGTGGCAGTGCGACATGCGCGCTAGAATATCTAGAAAACAAGACAGGATTGGCTTAGAACAGATCTACAGTAATATGATTATGATCATCTTGGACCCTGTGACATACAGGATACAGGATATAACAAAAGAAAATATATGATTTCTACGTGTTCTTAAGAAAATTTAGTAGCGCAATATAAAATAAGTCAATTACATGTATGATAGTGACGTACTGTGTGTTCGTGCACTTTCACAATATTTTATCATTTTTCATTGCCATCATAACGGCGAAATGTTCCAAACAAGAGGCCTATAAAGATTAATTGAAATATAACTGTAAATGTCAGATTTAGATATACTAGTAGATCTATTTGATTTATATCAAATCAAAATAATTATAAGCACAAGAAATATCCTACAGTGTTTTAAACTTAAAGACGTATAAGAAAACCAGAAGTTTCTGAGAAGAAAGAGTTAATATTAGAAAGCTCTGCTGTAAGATTTGGTGAATTCTGTGCAGTAATGGTAGAGAAAATAAAAATGCATCTGTCAATTAGCGCCTTCGGGATCCATGTATGTTATCGGATCAGCTAACAAATCGGAATTGGTACAGACCTTGAGTACTTTAGACTCGAAAAGTGCAATCTTTAAAATAAGAAAAGAAAAGATTCCAAGAAGGCGGAAGGAATAAGATTAGAAGATTTTTTAGAAAGAAGTATGTGTCTTCTATGTGGTATGATTGATAATGGCTGCTTCTGGAAGAATCATGCGTCTACTGTGTGATATGACGTGTGCTGCAATTGGCAGAAAAAGACAAACAAATGGATTGTCTTTGGATATATCTACAATAACATAATTATTGTCATCTTGGAACCTTTGACATACTGGATATTACAAAAGAAAAAAATGATTATATGCTTCCTACATGTTTTGAAGAAAAGTGAGAAGCACAAAGTAAAATCATAGTGATGGCTTTTCGTGCACTTTCTCAATATTTTACAATTTTTCCTTGACTCCCTAGCTGCGGGATGTTCCAAAACACGAAGCAGCTCAATTGAAGTCATACAATAATTAAAATGTTAAACTTCTTCAAATTCAATAGTATCATTTAAGAACAGAGAAATTTGCAGTATGGACCAGATAAATTGGCAGCATGGACCAGACATGCACGTTTCGGGTACTTAACCTTCAATGAACAATGATCCTCAATCTTAACAATGCTATATGGGCAAAGAGTATGAAATTTATTATGTCCAAACATGTACCGACAGACGTAGCAGGATGGGTAGGATATGATGCTAAAGGACCCACGTTTTAGAAATTTCAAAAAAAAAATTTGATGACACAATTTTTCGAATGCGTTGAAGAAACGATTAACGAAAGTTGATTGAACTTGGCTACATCAGCACATGTGCCATCGTGGAATCCTTGTCCACCAGCAGTGACACCCACCAAGTGGTATAAATGTTAAACGTCTTCAAATTCAATAGCATTATTTGAGAACAGAGAAAGGATCCCGGACCTTAAGGAAAGGCTATAAGAATCGGTGTTCAAAATTTTCAACATTTATTGAACTGACCTTATAAATTGTTTGAACTATGTATAAACAACATGTTTCTTTCCCCTTTCTGTTAAGATATTGTCCGAAAGTCGGCTAAAATCTACCCATCCTTGGCCAGCTTTGGTTGAACTATGCACAAAAAACCCAGATAGTCTGATAGATTTTTTTTCAAAATTAGCATGGACGCATGTTAGAATGGCTAAAGAAAAACGACAGACAGATACTTATTTGACAATTTCTCCCTGAGATGGAATTAGCCATTCTAATTTGCCTTCATGTTCAAATCGGAGAAAATTCACGAAAAAAGCAGCATCAAAAGTATACAGATTAACATAAAGCCACACCTCTAATACCACGCAACCGACAGTATCAATTCATTAGCATATATTGATTTTTACCTGATTGGTCGTGTTCACAAAATGTGTGATCATGTGACAATTTGTTCGATCCCTCTCATGCATATGTATTGAGAAAACAATATTCAAAGCCGAAATCGATGGTGATTGATCCGGATTTGCAAAGTACCCCTGTCACAAAACAGACATCACACATAGTAACATCTTTGAATACAAGCGAAACTTTAATAGCTATTCAATACACGAATGGTTTAGTTTTCATTATATGTAAAAAGTCATACAAATGACATTAAATTCTTCGATTTATGAGTGATAAAAAAAGAAGCCGTAAGGTCCGGGATCCTTTGCAGCATGAACAAAACATGCATTTTTCGGGTACTTAACCCACGTCAGTGATCCACAATCCAAACAATAATATATGGCCAAAGAGTATTAAATTTATAATGTCCAAACATGTACCGAGAGACGTAGTAGGATGGGTGGGATATGATGCAACATCCCAAGGAGGGGATCTCCAACAAGACACAGTTGCAGTATCAACAGCAAAAATTAAAACACCTCAAGTGAAAACACAGATGAGAAATACACAGCAAGAGACACACAAGGGACAAGGAATAGCAAACACATCAAACAACAAACACTAAAGTCCATACATGATATATGTATCAATTATATCAAAACAAAAACCAGTTGCAAGCACGATAATTATACTACAGTATTCAACCCTTAAAAGCTAGAAAACCAGAAATCTCTCATAAAAAGAAAAATAATTTCAAAGCTCTGATTTGGTAAACTTCTGTGCAGTGGTTGTAGAGAAAATTAAAATGTATCAGTCAATAAGCGCACTCGGTAGTTATACATATTCTTAAGAAAGGAGGGGATGTCCAACAACACTTGGTTGCAGCACACACTGCAAAATCCCAAAACACCCAATGCAAAAAAAAAAACAACACAGAACAGACATCCACAGAACGAGACGCAAAAGGGACAAGGAACACCAACTCTCACCATAGAAACATTAAACTTAAAGACCACACATAAACCAACGAGACCAATTGGCAACCGGTGCCGACTTAAGACGGCCATCTGCCAAGTAAATAGCAGACGGTGTGGTTATCCTGGATTACGTGCGCACAACCCTCCCACTTTTCCGATTTCCCAGAGGTCTCGAAGAACGCACAATTATGATGTAAAACAACCTCCTCATTGTTAGATGACCACACACAAATATGACCGTAAAACACAGGGGTCCAAGCAACACAGATGAATATGTAAATGGATATAAAAAAGGGACGTGCGTAATACAGTCCGTGCTCTGCCGGCTGTAGCGAGCTCATATATGTTATCACCCGAGGAGTCCGACTTACATTCAGAGAGGACAGGTGGTCGGGGCCCTGTCTTCTCTAAAGAGGTTTGGACAAGGCCCGTCATGGAGTCCCGTCGTCAGTCAGAGTGCAAGTCTAAAGAATGCGCTCGTACAAGACTGCAGATTGGTCAAGTCATCATAACTGCTGCGTAAATCTCCTCTGTGTTTTCACTTTGGATGTTTTTATGTTTTGCTGTTGATACTGCAACTGGGTCTTATTGCCTACTTCCTGCACAGTTTCGTAAAATTCCGTTCAAAATTTGTGATGTCAAAACTCCGTCAGACAATCATGGTTCTTGGCGACCACATTTCTTGTCAGAGCGGTTTGAATAAGTTAGCAGATGAGAGGCTAGTTATTGCTTCCCGTTAGGTTCTGTGAAATTCTGTGCACCGATTGTACAGAAGAATAGCTAATCAAAGCTCTTTTCGGCCATACAAGTTTGTTGACCCATCTGCTAAAAATACAACTTAGGCTGAGAAATTTTCTCACTTCCTATAAGAATTCATAAAATTCTGTGCGGCGGTTGCGGAGAAAAAGACGAATAAGCGTCTTGTTGACTGATTGGCTAAAAATACAAATGAGCACCTCGAATACTTGCTTCCTATAGGGTCTCGAGAAATGCAATGCAGTGTTACAAAACATGAGAAGAATAGGGATGGACAACGGACAGAGATATGGTGAACGGCGTTCTTTAACAAAAGTTCAGTACAGCCTTTGCTTCATTGACAGATACACACTCTGCAGAAAGAGAGTTATAAAAGAGAATTGTCAACGACTGTTCTTAGATTTGCGTAAAATATTATGAAAGATAAACACCGCTTTTAGTAATTAAGTGTTAGCGTGTACTCTAACAAATATATAAAAGTCCTTTATGAGAACATTGCTCCTTGGCTTCTCAACATTTACTTTCGAGATATTGAATTTTTCCGTTCAAGAGTGATAAATATGTCACTCTCGGGTTTCTAATGGCAGAAAGGCATATAATATGAAGGGCAAGAGCGATAACTGCATACACATTGTCAGTTTCAGTGATTAGAGTCATGTGGTAAGTAATCGATCATCACCGATTATAGCTATTAAGAGCTTACTTGTCACGAAATCTACGGATTATAATTCATCATCGGCTCTTGTGTTATAACTAAATCTTATTCTGATACAATGTGAATGCATAAATGAGCCTAACATTCTCATACAATTAGATGAGCTGTCCTTCAACCAGAACATTTTTTTCTTAGTAATAGCATTTATAACGTACACTTCCAAAAAAGAGGTATAAAGAGCACATATTTGGTGTACATGTATAACTGCAACAGAACTTACAGTCTCTCTGTAAGATTACTTGGTACTAAATCTATTAGATGTAGGGTGCAAATGTACCTACATGTACTTTAATAAGAAAAGTATGAAAACCATAATGGGCACATTACATGAAGTCTGTCGACTGGAGCTAACTCAAATTGCATCACCAAAAGCGTCTGACCACCTTTCAAAAATCCCTAAGATATTGAACTTCATAAAACGTGGATTCTGTGGCATCATATCTCACCCAGCCTGCTATGTTCGGACATAATAATAATGTTGAAGGGTTCCAACTCTTTACCTTCCAACCAATTTTCATGCACCAGACACGTACACGTTTCGAATATTAAATTCTCATCAATGATGCTTCCAGCCAAAGTGCTTTTCATAAGCAGTCCAAATTAATTTCATTAGCGCCCTCTTGCGTTATTTTTTTAATTTAAATTTCTGCATTTACTTTACAGAGAGTGTGCGGCTCCTAAATTCCTGTAGGGTCGATTCAGTAGCAAATCCAAATAAAAGCTATGTTCAAAATAGCATTGGAGGAATGGTGCTAAGATGTTAACCTCCTTGAATTTCGATATTTTCGATGAAATGGCAAATTTCCGAAATAGCCAAAATATAGATATGATGTCACATTGATAAAGGACCAAAATGAAACTTCTTTCAGGCGACAGAGCTGGAAAGAAGTAATTAATACACTTGACAAACATCAGGTCACGGGGAACGATTTTAACTGCTCCACACTGCAACATGAAATAAGTGTTTATATTAATAATGTGGAAGGGTTCCAACTTTCACACTCGTTGGCCATGTTACATTGTTTAGATTGAGGACGTGCATGTCTGGTCCATGCTGCAAATTTATCTGTTCTTAAATGATATTGAATTTGAAGACGTTTAGTATAGATTTGAACATGACCAGTCACAGGATTCAGTCGTCAAAGCTACTCAACTAAAGATATGTCTGTTGACATTTCATATTGTAGTGAAACATTTGGGATTTCAATGTCTGTAGAGATGATTAAGGTAGGAACACTAAGGTAGGAAATCTAGAAGATCTACACTCCAAAATGGACCATTAAAATGTGCAACAAACATTCATCATCTAAGGAGCCAGTAAGAGTGGAATTGACATTTTGAAATGATTAATACTTTTCATGAATTTTGGCTATGTCTGAAAATCACTTTGACTGGAAGAATCGCTGAATTAAGGATTGTACTACCCGAAACGCGTGTCTGGTGCATTAAAGTTGGTTTGACATTTTATTCATGAAGGTATAGAGTTGGAATACTTCCGTATCATCACCAATAGCTGGCACATATTCAGATATTTCTTAAGTCGGTAAAGAATCACTGAAAAGTATAAGGAAACGTATCATGATTATGGAGTAGAAACATTCCAGCAGCGATACCAACTATAGATTATACTATATGGTAACTTCTTATACCAATGCAATTTTTGTAAACTATCAATTATTTCTCTGTACACTGATGCTAGAGGCCGAATCAAAGGAACATTTGAAGATTACCACCGAGAAGAGAACTATGTGTGAGGAAAAAACAAAGTGTCCAAACAGAGTTTAACTTACCAATTCACAAAAGGGTCCAAGTCATAAAAAGCAGTACTTATGTATGAATCATAGCAAAGCACAAACATCGGTAAGTAAAAAAAAACAAAATTGATTTATATTCATGAACTTGTTCCTTTGGTGAGAATACATAAACATACTAACCACAAAGACAAAAACAGCAAAGCAAAAATAAGCCAAGGAGAACAAAAATTACAAAAAGCAAGAGACAAAAATCAAATCGCATGTCGGTACTACATGCTTTCTATATTGCCTCGATTAGTAGGACCCATAGATTACATTTTTTGTCCCGTTATTTTGCTTTAATTGTTCTTTTTGTTGGATCTATACGTGTTCTATTTAACCTCTATTTATCCGGCTATTCGAGCTGTTGCTTTACCATGATTACGTGGTTTCTGTTGTTGTTTGCATCTTGGTCTTCTTGAGGATATTGTCATATTGTATTTATTTCAACGAAAAAGTTTCAAAGATTATACAGTGTATATCATTAATAATATGTCATTGACATCTCCGGGTACAAACTGAGGTATGTTCTAAGACATCTTGCATTGCATCTGGGAAATCTCAGAAATGACCATAATACATACAGGCCTATCACGATTGCTCTTCAATTTTCGTAAAGAGCATAGAAATACAGAACAACAAATTCATAGAAGTTCTTAAAAATGAGTAAATCTATACTGATCAAGTCATGCGTGCAGTATGTGCCAGACTGTTAGAAAGGAAACACCAAAATAAGTACGTTTGGACTACTATGTAACTTCGAATCGTCATAACATAGAGTACATGTGTATTTCGCATCACATTAATGCTCTTCGTTTACATCTGAAGTACATGTAGTTCTCTTTTCAATGGTAATATTCATATCTGAGATTTCGAATGTCTATTTAACTTTGAAACCTTAAGACAAATACAAGAGGATGCATAAGTTTATTAACGCTCCTCTGGTTAGGTTTGTATCTGCGGTGTACATGTATGAAGCCAGAAATCTTACAAGACGATAATTAGATGATGAACATTACTGCCATCATCCGAAGCAAATTAAGACGAATCGTAAGAATTTGGAAAAATTGAAACACATATACAAAAGTGCTGCCGGAGTAAAATTTTCAACTAATGATTCAATAATGCAGGAACAAGATTCTGAAGACCTGCAGCTTAATTACAATCACCGCTCTCAATCTTTATCACTATTAAAAAGAAAAAAATGAAGAAACTGGATTACAATATTGTAACAAACCCGCGCTACTGAAATTAGACAGAATATTTCTTCTTATTGTTAAAAATCCTAGAATGAGAAGACAAACATCCACACTTCAAATGTTTAGTCGGATGGAAAAACGTCGTAATCATGCATTGTTGGTTTACCGAATGTCACAAAGACCAAAAAGTGTTCTAACTCCTAAACGGAGCACTGTTTTTGTTCTGAGGGAATGTGATAAAACGTTCAAGTTACATGAAGTATGGTTTTCAGAAATGTGTTCACTATTACTTTATAATCCACTCTTCGTTACTCTTCACACTTAAGGAAGGGAGGGGATCTTCACATGGAACTGTTTGCAATCAGTGAATGAACAACAAAATTAACATCCAAATTCGAAAACACAGAGTGGACAATCACGGCAAGAGACTCGACATGGACAATAAAGACTAACCACAAAAGACGGCATTATAACACTTAGCATAAGCCAGAGGGACCAATGGGCTACCGGCGCCGACTTAGGACGGTTATCTGTCACTGTTCTTCGCGACCCCTGGGTAATCGGAAAAGTGGAAGGGTTGTGCGCACGTAAACAAGATAACTACATCGTCTGCTACTTGCGTTGCAGATGGCCTTCCTAATTCGTCAACGGTTGCCTATTGGTCTCTTCGGTTTATGTGTTCTTTTATGTTTCATGTTTCTATGATATGAGTTGGTGTTCCTTGTCGCTTTTGTGTCTCTCTCTGTGCGTGTCTGCTCTGTGTTTTTACATCGAGTGTTTTTTGGGTTTTGCTGTGGGTGTTGCAGTGGGTGCTGTTGCCTAGTGTTGTTGGAGATCCCATCCTTTCTTTTAGTAGCAATATGTTACTATGTGAAACTTTAATATAAAGCACCTTTGTAAGGATCACTCCATTAAACTTCATTCAAATTAGTTTTCCCGAACAAAATTAAAATGCAAATGAAAGCAACATTTTGAAAAGATTTAATAGTCAAGTCTTGATAAAAGTTTTGCATCTGGAAAAATACGTAGAAATTTTGATTGATGGACTTCCATTATAGTATGAGCCTATGGTATTTACTCCAGAAGTTTGAAAAATATTTTATCGAAAGACAACATACAAAAGACAGACGTACTGAAACTGTCCTTACTTCAAGTCATGCTTTTAAAGTTAAAATCCACGTCCTTGTTTTTCAACTGTGTATCTTTGCCGTATTTTGTTTTATCTTGCAAACCAGGCCAGCGATCGAAAAATCACATTTAACGATAACATCACACTGGTCCCTCATTGTTCTGTTATAGATAAATGTTGTTATAGGATATGTAGCCTGGTATAGATATCGGCTAACTATCTACAACGCAATGCCAATTGACCATCCCCATTTTGCTGGATCGATGAAAAGTCCAGTGTAAATCATTCAGTGAAATACGCAAGACCTGGAAATCGGTATAAGCGAAAAATTCAACAGTCAACATCAATAGAAAACCTGAGCTTGTATATATACACGGTTCTTTTATATGATAGGAAAAAATAATAAAAAGAGACCATTCTGATATGCCATCATTATTGATTTTTCAAGTCTCAATTCTCAATGAATCGGAAACTTTGGAAACGTAGAGTACTAATTAAATAGATAGATACACAAAAGGAAGGAAGAAGAAAAGATCTATCTCAACGCATAAGCATGATTAAGATGTGAATCGGTAAAATTTCAAAAGAACTCGAAGAGAATCATTTCAATATAATGCATCCTACCAAATCTTCAGAAAAGTAAAATTGACAGACACAAGTAATAATTCAGAATCGTTATCTGCGATATAGACTTATTATCTAAATTGTAAGACAATCACAGAATGGTGTTAGTAATCTATGTTTTTTTATCAATTACATTTTGATAGGCTTGTAACAAATTGTCGGGATTCCAATGGATACTAATTGTGCCCATGAAACTCCTGACTGGCTGTACTGGTATGAAGTTTGATCCAGAGAAATTAATAAGCTCTTATATTCAAATGAACTTATTCATATCAAAATTCATAGATGACTTGTAATTCATTAATAATCCTACATTTAAGGAGTTTCTATAACAATACATATCTTTGTATTTTTGTTTATTGGTGGTTTTTGACTTGCATTTTTATTCTAGGTCAATTTTAGAATTTAGCTCTTCATATATTTACTGTTTGTATTTTCAGCATTTCGTACTCGAACACCACTGATGGGACATTGATTTCTGAAATGCCATCTAGCCTATGTAAAGCTAAACCAAACATTGTATATAGGGCAATGCTATGTCTTCCAATTCAGAACATCATTTAAGAACAGGTATATCTGCAGCATGGACCAGAGTTGCATGTTTCGGGGACTTAACCATCGTCAGTAATCCTCAGTCCAAAGAATGAAAATCAATATGGCCAAAGACTGCGAGAGTTATGTCCAAAAATACCGAAAGACATATGGATGGGTGGGATATGATGCTACAGGATCCCACTTTTCAGAAAATTCGCGAAAATTTTGTTCACAGAAATTTTCCAATGCGTTGGAACAATCGAATAATCAAAGTTGTGAGATGGAACATATTTTTAAATTAATGAAACTTCTTTATTCAATAATAGATTAAAATCTGCTTCAATCATTTTGTAAACTTCTTTGGTCTCATCATAGTCCATTCAGAACAAATATAATAAATATCAAAGAAATACCTATCAATTTTTCATTGAATTTAAAGACGTTTAACATTTGAACTACTTGGTGCCAACAAAAAGAAAATATACCTCTTCTCAATTGTTCATTCACATCACATACTGCAAGCAAATTAGTACGATTCCCTTGGACATTAATCGATCATGATAATGGAGGCGATTTTCAAAAGAAAATATCGAACTTATAGATGCATGTCAATTATGTCTTCAATGAGTTTCTTTTGCGTTGGACACGCCATTCTATGGAATTTTTCATTTTCAATGGATTTGGAAGATGAGGTTAATTTTTGTTAAATGAATCTTTCATCTTCATGAAATATTCCTTTTTTATCTCTTTGAACGACTTTCAATTTTCGGACATTTCTAGTTTGAAGACAGAGAATTTGTTTTGTTGTTTACTTTGTTCCGTTAAATTAAGAGTAGGTTTTTAATGATTTATCAATCAAGAATGAATGTAACATTTACCAATTAAGAATTAAGTAAATTAGATTAATACTTACATTCTACAGCAAAACTATGTTATTAAATGGCATTTTACTATCAAGACCAGTTCATCTACTTTGTATCATTCGTAAAGTGCGAGTACTTTTGGAGTAACACAAGTAATCTTATCTTGTGCCATAAACTTATATCATAGTCAACGCATTACATCCTTCTTGCAAAGTCTTTTAATTTTGGTATCCTATTGCGTAATAACAGGGTTAGGATGTCACAATGATGTGTAAGCATGCACACTGATATTTTAGAGAAGTGAGACATCCCATTATGTTCTTATATTTCAAAAAAAGAGATGTTTTCCTACACCAGGTCGTCTGCGAGGATGGTATTTTAAGAATGACATTTTGTTACAGATACTTTTGTCTTGAATAAGATATGATATTACAATCATTTTAAGATAATTTCGAGACATTTCATGTATTTCTTGTTACTTTTTTCTGATAATGATTTAGTGTTTGATTAAATCTTACTGGAAAAAACGCTGAGCCGACTATATCATTTGTAACAAAAAAGGAGAAATTCAGACAGAAACTACTAGTACCAACAAAAATGACTCGGGTCGGAGATTCATAGAAATGTCGAGAAGAAAATGTCTCGTTCCATCGATTTCTAACTAATGAAGAGAGGCGTTTGTTAAATGTTACATACTGTCTTGGTCTGTAATGAAAAATGTAGAAAGTAGACAAAAGATTAATCCTTTATTGATATTTGTTATAAGTGCAGAAGTCTGTACTTTTTCATGGAGAGGCGACAATAGAATAGAAAGGAGTTGTTTAATATTGCAGAGGAATTGCTAATTGGAGTATCGAATCGGCACGTAACAATCCGTTACGTGACCGTACAATAGAGAAATGTCTTTCGGGCAAAGCAGTCCTGAAAGAAGACAAAACCTTTCACGTTATATAAAGGAAAGCTATGCAGAAGCAGTATGAATAGAGTGTTTACGCATTAACGATGCTTAGTTCTTTAAACCAAAACCTTTTCTTTGAATGGAATGGTTCTCGTACACCCTCATACTTTTTTATTCCATTGAAATTTTTGAACTTATATATTTATATGCTTAAAATTAAAACAACGAATACATCTCGTCTACTGAGACATTTATGTCGTTTTGTGCTTTGCGAGGGTTGTGGGCATTATATTCAGTGTGATTTAAACTATCATGTAGTAAATGACAATCACAAGTCAATTCCCGATATACGTTTCTTGTACTACTATATAACATTTCTTAATTTAATTTTTGTACAACTCTTTGGCCTTAAACATGTTATATGGGGTTTCGTATTCTATAACTCCCTCCCGCATAGATCTTTCTTTAGATGGCTGCTTGCTATATGTAATAGATAATTGATTTGTAGAAATGTAACCCTTCAAACATTCACTCTTTGACCTTCCATCCTTTATTTGCCTTGAGTATCACTGAGAGATTTCAGACTTCATAATGGTATATAACGAAAAACAGAATGTCCAATTATGTTGCCAGAAAGCACGGAAATTGATTCTTGTTCAAATGAGTTAAAGAAGATCCTGACGATAATCTCAACAACACTCACAATAGAGCACCAAATTGAGCATCGACGGACCCCTAACAAGCTAAAGGTGGGATTAGGTGCCCGGGAGGAGTAAGCATCCCCTGTTGGCTAGCCGCACCCGCCGTCGATGTTCATGCACAAAAATGAAAATATATAAAATGCATGCGCTGTCTGAGGCCACGTCTATATAAAAAGTGCTATGGCGACAATGTCAGGGAAAATATACTTATACTTAAAACGAATTGCACAAAACACGTGTTTCAGATAGTAAATTATCATCGGCGGCACTTCAAACGAAAGTGATTTTCAGACAAAGCCTTTATCTTAGTAACAGTTCTTCATACATGTACATGTATTTAAATTTGCATGCATGTATGCTGTCTTTTTTATATTTTGAACAGTGAACCGTGTATGTAAGTCTTGCGACAGGTTTATATATACTAGGAGCTTTCTCGTTTCTTGATAATTTTCCAATAGAGAGAGAACTTCAGTGGAAAGGGACTCATATAATACGACATCTGTTCAGCCAGGATTTGTTTCCAATCATGAATTTGGATGTTTCGTATGCCCCAGGAATTAGTTAATACCCAAGACACCGATGATCATTTTTATGAACGTTTTACCGCATCTCAAATGTATTCCTGCTATCTATTTGATATCAATTTCATAGCGTGAACAAATGATCAAACGGAATACAAAACGAGTGAGTTTGTACAGGTTTTGTGCATCACACAACACCGTATAATATGTATCACTACTGGCATTACAGAACATGGCTTTAATCATGAGCTGATAATTAATTTTGATAAAGGAATAATTGTTCATACAACCAGTTCAGGAGTCGATCAGTCTGCTTTCCTGTGATACATGTAAATTATACAAAACATTGACGGCGGGTGCGGCTAGCCAACAGGATATGCTTACCCCTATCGGGCACCTGGTCCCACTTCTTGCTAGGGGTCCGTGGATGCTCAATTTTGTGCTCTATTGTGAGTGCTGTTGAGATTATCGTCAGGATCTTCTTTAACTCATTTGAGGTGCACCTTCTGAACAAAATAGATACAAAAATGTACTAAAATTTATAAATTAAATTAGGGGGGGGGGCCACACAATATGATTTTGTCTTCATTGAACATTTGGCGTGATGTATCACTGATAAGGATTCATTATCCGAAGCATATATGTCTGGTGCACACAATCTGATATTTTCCTAGCTGCAGAGTTTAACCCTTCATGTGTGGGCACATCGTGTCCACAGAATCTAATGAGTTAAAGAAGATCCTGACGATAATCTCAACAGTACTCACAATAGAGCACAAAATTGAGCATCGACGGACCCCTTGCAAGCCAGAGGTGGGACCAGGTGTCTGGGAGGAGTAAGTATCCCCTGTTGGCTAGCCGCATCCGCCGTCGATGTTCGTGCATGAAAAATGAAAACAATATATAAAATACATGAACTGGCTGAGGTTATGTCTATATAGAAAGTGCTGTGGCGACCATGTCAGGGAAAAATATTCAAAACCCTTACTGTAATATCAAACTTAAATGATTCAGATTTACATTGTGTCTTCAACACCTACCAGTCTGACATAGTCGAACATGAAAGGATAGGTCTTAGAATTTCTGGGACTTCAAAAAATTACTGTAATTGATTTTACGTTTCCATCAATTGTCAACGTAATTCACTGTTCTTTAAAAGTTATCTTCTTCCTTTGAACCGCCCAAAGGAATGGAAGGGTAAAGGAAATACTTTTAATTGAATCTTGATCTTATAATGATGAATCGGAGATACCATCCGGATGAATAAAACCTTCAAACGAATAAGGACTTTTTTTTCTTTTTTACTTTTATTTTCTTTCGACGATCATGACGACGGCACATTAGTAAACACGTGACGTTAAAATACTTAAACGCCATATAGAGTTATCCTAATAAATTAACAAAAACAAAATCGAATGATACTGATATCATATGGAACACATGTACTTACAATTTAATCAGCAGTCATTACATACTCAGATGCTTTCATCAAATTCAAAAGTGCCCTAAGAATTAAATGGATGGTCGTGATTTTTGTTAAATTTTCTGAACATTTTACCACTAAGATTCTGAGCAATGAAATATATCTGGTTTACGTTTTTTTCCCGTGCGAAAGTTCTGTTTTGTCTTTCTTTCCAAAATTCTTAGGCCTTTCGATTGTGGTTACTGGAATCTAGTTTCGGCTTTTTTGTTTCATTCGCTAATTTCTAGAATCGATTTACGTTTAGAACTTTCAAAAATGATAATTCCTTTAAATCTCATTAAATCCGTCTAGAGTTTCTCAAATTGTACCAATCATTGCAGAATCTCAATATACAGAAAATTTAAAGAATTATAGATCTAACTATCTTGAAAAGAGATTTTTCCTTTGGGACAGGATTAAATCATGATATGATAATGCAAATGAAAATATGTACCCGGGCTGGGGGTGTTTGTTTTTGGTGTTTTAGAGGAGGGCAAGTACATGTATATAAATAAAATGATCAGGACCTAAAACGATGTACTTAATTTCCATTATATTTTTACAATGACTACTATAAAGGGATAATCATATTGTCAATATTGAAATATATAATTATCTATTTCAAATTTTCAGTGTACCATATGCGCATTTCAAAAAATTTATGTCTCATCAGTGATACTCGAGGCCGAAATAGAGAAAATCCATATAATATGAAATAATAAAGGGCAAAAGTCTAAACTTGACCTAAAATTCTGCCAAAAAAACCTGCTAAGGAATAGCTGTGTCATCAGGGAGATACCCCGGTGGGTTTAGACAAGCTTCATTTAATTTTATGACGGAGAATTTACAAATATTATTATTTCAAGTCTAGTGCCCAAGCACTGAGAAACAATCCACCGGCAGAGATACCTAGTGGTTGAAATTGTCTATACTGTTATAAACGTCCAGTGCACCATATGCGCATTTCAGTAAGTTATGTCTCATCGGTGATGCTCGAGGTAAAAAAGGGGGGTTGGGAGGGAATCCAATAATAAATATTGTGCGGAATGTTTTGAGCTTGTACATGTACACATGTTCCTTTTAGTTTTTTTTTTCTGTTGTTTTTCTGTTGTCATTTCATTGCTTTATTCTTGTTTTTCTTTCTTCTTTCCTTTCTTTTTTTTTTTTTTTTTGATAGCCTGTTCGGTTTCCCCCTCTATTTCTTTTTGTTTCAGGGCTTTCGAGATGTATGTTTCAATAAGTTTTTTAATGAAAGGTTGTAACCGACTGAAATATATATATATATAGATGACGTTAAATAGGGTCCATTTTGTAAAATTGAACATGCTAAAGCGCAATCAGCAAAACCTACAATCAATCGATTGCCCTATTGAATTAAGATTAAAAACCGAAGTAAAATAAAATCAAATGTCCCTTAACAGCAAGATAATGCAAACACTGGAATCAAAATATTGATAAATTCCGGCAACTATCCGAGCTCATACATCAGGTTACAACACTATGTAAACAATATTGCAATATTACTCAATAATAATTAAAAGGTAACTGCACTGAATTTCAATATTTGAGAGTGTTCTAAAATACACAAAGTTGCAACTAAAATATTTGCCAGGTGAGTTTTAAGTATGAAAGTAATAATTACATTTGCATATTGATAAAGAGATATTTTGAAGCCTGAGTCACTATTAAACTGTTCAAAAGACTGACAGATGAAATTGTTCAAGCGATTTCGCTCACTTGGATTCCACGAAGAAAATCGATCTGTGTCAATATTGTCAATGTTGAAATATATGTTCTATTTTAAATTTTCAGTGCACGATGGTGCGTTTCAACAAGTTATATGCATCATCAGTGAAGCTCGAAGCCTAAAGAGTAAATCCAAACAATATGATGTTAAACGTCTTCAAATTCAATAGCATCATTTAAGGTAGAGCATCCCCCAGGTCAGAATTCTTGAAATTTTATGCCTGGATTCCCTATTTTTTCTCTTCAGAATATTGTTCAGATTATCAAACTAATATGGTTTGGGGAAAAAAACTTTATAGTTACATTACATCACCCCTAAAAGGGGATTTTTCTTACTTTTCCCATAGGGTCCAATGTTAAAGTTCAAACGGCTACACTCTCGGAATAATCATGAAACCAAGAGTTATATTTTGTTTGTATATCAGGTTTAACATAAGCTTTGAATTTATGGAAATGAAAATATTGTAAAAGTTGTTATTTAGGAAATATGAGCATCTGAGACCTGAGGGATGCTCTACCTTAAGAACAGGTAAAGTTTTAGCATGGATCATACATGCACGTTTCGGGTACTAAATGAGGTAAAACTCTAAACTTGACCTAAAATTGCTGCCAAAAAAACTTGCTGAGGACAGAGCTATGCCATCAGGGAGATACCCACTCTGATACCAGAGAGCAGTATTTTACATCAAATTTTCGAAAACTGTACTCCAGACATGCATGTTTCGGATTATGATCTTTATCATTTCATCTGTGGAACCCCTATTACAAATGATTCGAAGAAACCAAAATAAATTAGTTGAGCGCCCCTCGTTTCTTATATTCGGGTACATGTATAGTTCTTCAAGGGTGAGCAGCTCCAAATATCCCGTAGGGTCTATTTGGAAGCGTAATTACATGGAAAATGTGGTCACTGGATGATGATGTAAGAGTGATAACCTCCCATACTTTGATGATACTGTAGAGTTAAATGGCAGGTTTGAAATAGGCGGATTTACATGTACAACGATGACATATCATTCGCCAAAGAAAAGCTCTCTGGTCCCTGTGCCTATCTCTCTACGTCAGAAAAAAATCTTTCTGTTTAGAATATGGGAAGTTAAATGCAAAATACATGCACAAGTTTCATTAATGTAATCTCCATATTTGTACTGGTTAAAGACTGAATCTAGTTTTCCTAAACACTTCAACCCTACGCCCCTTTAGGATTTTTTTCAGATAGGCAACTCTTTAACTAAATATCGTCACTGAATGGATGGGATGGTGCAATGACCTCCAGTTCTTTAGACAGTGTGTTGGGCTGTACATATACAGTTCAATTCAAAAAACATTTGCACATGAAAATCTTTTGTTGTTGTTTTTGATAATTTTCTTATTTATCAATATTTAACGTACATGTTCAGTGGTAATAATTGTAATGCACCATATACGCATTTTAACAAATAACGTCCCATCAGTGATGTTCGAGATCGAAAGAGACTTTAAGTAATAATGTCGAAGGGTTCGAACTCTCTACCTTCTTGAAGAAAATTCCAAATCAACTTACATGCACCAGACACGTGTTTCGAATATTAAATTCTCATCAGAGATGCTTTCAGCGGCGCCACCATAAATGGTTTCAGTAGCGCCCTCTTTAATTTATTGAAGTTAGATTTTTACGGCTCCAAATTTCCTGTAGGGTCGATTTAGTAGCATATCCAAATAAAATCTATTAAAGTCCAAATAGAGAGAATAAGGGCAAAACTCTGAACATGACCTAAAAGTCATATGCCAAAGAGCCAGTTAATGACAGAGCCATGCAGTGAGGAAGAAACATCTTAGTTTAAGAATAATTCATTAAATTTAGTGATTGGATATTTAAATATATATTCCAATGGAGTCAGTGCAGGAACACTGTGAAACTACATGTAGGCGAACGCATAGGGCCTTTCAGACACAGCGAAATTTTACTGTAGAGAAAAAGTAAGTCTCCTTTTTCTCTCCAGCAAACTTTCGCTGTGTCTGAAAGGCCCTGTGGGCGAACGATGTCCTCGAATACTAACAGTCTACCAGCAGAGAAATCAATCTAATGGTTCGAATTATCAGTATTGAAATATTTGTATATGTATTTAGTATTTCATAAAAACGTCTTCAAATTCAATAGCCTCATTTAAGAGCAGATAAAATTGCAGCATGGACCAGACATGCACGTTTCGGGTACTTATCCTCAATCTAAACAATGTGATATGGCCGAAAAGTGTGAAAATTATGTCCAAAAAATGTACCAATAGACGTAGCAGGATGGGTGGGATATGATGCTACAGGACATACTTTGTTTGAAGAATTATCACGAAAACTGACAATGGAGTCTTCTTAACACTGGAAGAAACTGGTCAAAGTAATGATAGAAATATGGAAACGACACAACAAACGATATCATAGATTTACAAAATTCTCATCACTTACAGCTTCCATCTGAATTTAATCCCCATCAATAGATTTTAATATTTTCGATCAAGACTATGTTCCCTCGAGATGCAATTAATAGCGATTAGGTCTTGGCCTGTGATATTTTAGTGTGATAGAAGGATAAGCAGGCGACAGACTAAGTAAACGGTTCAATTAACTATCCGGCCGCTTGACCAATGTATCGACCGGTCATACTGACACCGACTATCCTACATACATGTATTTGTATAATTACGCCTTAAACGAAAGATTAAAAGATTAACAAACTTCAAAAGAATATATTGAATTAAATTACCATCTTCTTTAACTTGTCATATACTGGTATAACACCACATACTTTAGTGCACTGTATGTACAGTATTTCTCTTGACTCCTAAGATGATCCAGGCCAAAAAAATGGAAATACAAGTGTAAATACTAGAAGTGCAAACTACATGTACAACAAAACAGACCTTAATCATATATCAAAGAATAACCTTGGGACAGAGATTTGCATAAGAGAGTTGGGACAGAGGTTTTGCAAAAGGGAAGATATCCCATTGCTTTATAATTTCCTCAGTATTCAAACGAAAAGATCATTTGTAAGTCAGCAAAGGAGCTCTCTAAAAATTAGGCGAATGGCATCATCGCAGGAACTTCTGGTTAAGGCTAGGGTTTGGGTTAGGGTTAATCCTAGGGTCAGGGTTAGAGGTAGGGTTACGGCTATGACAAAAAGTTAGGCCTAGAGCTACGTCTTAGGGTTAGGATTAAGGATGTGTTTGGATCTTGTAATAGGTCAATGGGTTGTGCGATAACAGGGGTACAAGTTCAACGTCAGGGTAAGGGCTTACTTAATGCTGTATACGCTTTGGGCCTTACACAGGGTTCGGATGACAAGGTCAAAAGCAGTATGGAAATCGTAGCGGTTACAATACCGTTACATGGACCAAAGTAGTGCATCATTTTTGCATATCGACAGATGAAATCTCTAATGTGTTGCCCCATTCCATGTCAGTACTTAATGTAGTTTCACCAAATTGACCTAAACGGAATGCCTTAGATATGATATAGTCTCCCTTATTTTTTGGTATAATTTTCGATATTTAGTCGAAGTATATGTTAAAAAGTATAAATATCTAGTCATCATTGATCTCGATCTCTCTCTCTCTCTCTCTCTCTCTCTCTCTCTCTCTCTCTCTCTCTCTCTGGATAATAAGTACATTTGTCCATTAATACAAGGGCTATATCTTGGCCTGTCTGATACAGCATCAATAATGTATAAAATGTTCATTAAAAACTCGCCCCTATTGTAAGAGACCTATCGGTCTAGTAAAAGCACAATACGAAAATTTGCCATCAGGCGATAATCTGATTAGCTGAACTGTCTGAAATCAATGTCTTGGCAAAGCATCGCGTTTCTGCTCGCACAAATACGGCGAAGGTGATTAGGGTCCGCGTCAACTGCTTCTTTTGAAGGTTAAGAGCATAAATCAATTTAAAAAATTGTCCATTATTCTTCGAAATTTTGATGTGCAGAATTCGAGGAAGCGACGTTAAGACGAGAATAATTTGATGCTTATGAGGACAGATTTGATATCTTAATTACATTTAAAAAGGCTATAAGAGCACTTGACGATAAGGGCAATTTACGGCATGGTGCGGGTACAAGTGGTAATTATGATCATCATCGATAGTTCAACAGGATACCCTGCGTGGGAGGAGGTGGGAACAAAGTGGTTTATTTAAAGCTTTTAATAGGCTTTGAAATTCAGTAAGCCTGAAGTTGACACGAAGTCTTTCAGAAGTGCTAATTGTAATTATTGTCGTCATCGATTATAGATGACCCTACATTCTATGCATGGTATAACCATAACGTATTAGTAGAGGGTTTGTATTGCAAGAGGGTAGCTTACCTGGGGACCACCGCAACAAAACATAACAGCTTTCCTCAATTCCTGCGAAATTCGGCCGTTCCACGGCAAGAGCATTGACATTCAGCGCTGATGAGGTCCCGTCGACAGTCATACCTTCCATGGGTGACGGACTTCAGATAGCTGCAAGGTAGCAAGGGCGGTGCCAGAGCCAACACCCTGGGGGAGGGAGGCACGGACTGCACTGGTTTTATTCAAGTTCATCACTGTCCTATATTTTCTGAGAAAGTCGCTTTCCTAAGGCGATAATCAATTCCCTTCACTCCCACGGTATTGTAAATCAACAAAAAATCGCAGCAGTCAACTTATCACGCGTGGCTTCCACATCAATGGTCTGTCACGCATACCCTGGTAATAAGCAATTGTTTAAAAGCATATAAATAAACCAATTTCTCTGCCACCGTGCAATCCCAATAACTGTCCATATTCCTTGCTAGGGAAGCCTACGCGTGCAAGCCTATCGATGGTCATAGGTCGCAGATATCAAGAGACATTTCATATTTCAGGGCTGTTGGGTATTTGCATTTCTCCTGTATCAACCCGGTTCCATATGGAGTAGATCGGATAATGATAATAGATTGGGAGAAGCTAGGTAGTGATCATTCTATCGCTGTCACAAACAGACCCGAAAAGGGGCCGCGTTATACAGCCCTCGGTTAGTACTTATTACCGGTATTGATCCCCAGTTTCCATGGTTATTAAACATGTAAACTTGATCACAGGTTATAACAGGGAAAACGATGACAACTGTTCGGTAAACGATGCCTCAATTTGATTTTACCCTCTGTAATACGACGTAGAAGGCGTAAAATTGATATTAAGAATATTGGGTAATGCTCCAGTAAAAATCTGCAATATCCGCTATTTTTAACGGCAGTTTCCCGCTCCCAGTCACTGACGCCTTACGACTCGCATAGAAGACGCGCGACATAAAGAAGCTATTGCATTCCGATGACTTGTTCTTAAAATCACTTTAACTACCCTCTTGTCTTCGCAAGAAAGACCCAAATCGATTTATGGGTTATTCTGAATGTATAAACAGCGTGGCAATATTCTTATTTCGTCAATATAGTTCTGTTGCGTAATTAAGACTAATAGAGAGCGCGCGAAAACAGATTTTCAATATCAATTATGCAATTACATGAACGAAAATAAAATCTCAACTGAGTTATTTTGAAGGAGAAATTGATTTTAACCCCGACATGCAGCTACTGCATTTTTCACTTGTCTGATTTTAACATTATGGAAATTGCGGTGCGTCTTAATGTTTCGATCAGTCATCAAACAGAGTTTGTATTAATTGATTCTTTGTTAAATGGTCCGTACATCATGTTTTCAATGACAAATTCAAATATTTATGTAATCTTTTATTTCATCCTCGATTTCGTATTTCATTCACATAAAAAACTAATAAGTCAAAAAAGTTGAGTTTTCAAAAGTAAGAAATTAAGAAATTTGACAATTCTTTCATATCATGCATAAAGTTGTTTTTTTTTTTCATAATCTACCGGTATTTTATTTTTATGCACTACATTACCTATTAGTCTATATGTATGACCTATAATTACAAAACTCCAGTTCGAAGATATCTTTTTAATAATATGGCTAACCTTTGGTATAAATGGTAAAAATGTTCCTTAATTATCCCTACAAGAACCCGACCCCATCCGGATGACTGTGACAAATGCCACTAGTGTAGTGGCTTTTGTAACTCGAGGAAGGAAGCGTTGCTGTAGAGCCGTAAAAAACAAAAACAAAAACAAAAATGTGGCTAGATCGCATTTTTATGATCATTCTTTCAAGCAATTACATGTATATGTAAATAGCTAAAAACGAACGTTACCGTACCATGTTCCGGATTACAATATGTTTTAAAGTTAAATAATTAATACACAGATATATCAATTTTAGGGAACTATAATATCCAACATCGTACATTTTTGGACCAATATTCGCTCTTCCTTTTCAATATCTCGGATGGTACTGACAAAAACCAAAAAGTCCCAAGTGCAGCAACACTTTATGTATGCATGTTTCCAAACTCATATAAGCCTTTCAAACAGAAAAATTATCATTTGCATGAGCTCTTTTTTAAATAAGATATTCTACTTATATCAGAAAAAAAAATGTTATTTCTTTCCGTAAGTTTTTACCCAAACATCGGATAAGATTTAAAGCAAATTTACTCAGAAAAAATATCCATTTTAAAAGAACTAAAAGACTGGATGAAATGAATTCATAAATTATTGCTCATGCAAAGAACTGTCTCATCTTGTTTTTACGAAGGCAACATATAAATTGTCCGATCGGGATTCCTCAATGCAATTTTTTGTAAATGAATAGAATTTACCTTAAGCTGCCATTGATAACGAGATTTTCCGCCAGTAAATGGGTTTAAGTTGAATTTTCCTTAAAACCACAGACGGTCTGAATAGTATCATTTTAATCAATCGATGTCAATTACGATATTGCTTGGGATATGATTTTTGATTGAGTAGCTTACGAGACACAAAATAACCTACTGTACCAAAAAAAAAAAAAAAAAAATTAGCGGTCCTTCGGTGTATTTCTTTCCCAGCAAGGAACAGCTATGCGGCATGGCAGCGGAATGGAATGGAATCAAAATGTGTTTTGGAACACTTTGACTTTTGAGCGAAATATGTTGCAAATAGGCAAAGTTAAAGTCAAGAACTCAGACGTCCATGAATTTATCTCACCTAGGCGTCACAAATGTGAAGTATGAAAAGCTATTGTGAATAAAACTTGGAACATCAATAATTGATGCCAAAAACAGAGTTTTGGCTATACTTTTTTGAATTTTATTATTGCTTTGGTACAATACAGTCCAACTTAAAGTAGCATTTGCAAGAAAAAGTTCAAATCTCAAGGTCAATACCTAGGGGTATGGTCAATTCGTACCATAACCAACTCGTACCTGCCACTTCATACCATACCTTACTACCAACTCGTACCAAAACCATTTCGTACCACGACCAACTCGTACCAAAACCATTTCGTAACATAACCTAGAGTCATGCTCACAGATTTCTAGCTCAATGCAAAGTTTGGTATAGTACAAAATAAATCTAGTCCAAATTCAAAATTACAAAACACTTGGAATCAAGTCAATAATTTCATTTCTCTGTGCCAATTTTAAAAGTGATGCTTTGATTAACTATTGGTACCATAGTTCTTAGTTTTCAAGGTCAAGGTCAAACCTCAACATGCATTCAGGTACTACTCGTTAATAGTTATATATAAAAGTTTTATTTCTATATCAAGTTATCGCATTCTAGACAAACAGATGAAGGCTATTCAATAAATAATTCCAAGCAAAGAGTGGCATCCCCTCACATGACAGCAAAATGTGTGAATTATTTTTATTTGTGACCTTGACCTATGATCTGACATAAAATACAAAAGGTGTCATCCATCCTCTTACCATGGACATCTCGCATACATAGTCTAATGAAAACATAGGTAATCACAGATTATGAAGCTCACCTCGTGACAGCAAAATTCAATTCAAACATATTTCTTAGCACATGTATATTGGCTTTTAAAGGCAAAACCACTCAAGCAGAAAAAGTAGGTCAAGGTCATTTTATGAAAGTTTGATCAAAGATACATCCAATATGCAAGTTTGGTACATGTAGCAGTTATACTTTGCTCAATATTGGCTTTATAGAGCAAAATCACTCAAGCGGAAAAAGTAGGTCAAGGTCATTCTATGAAAGATTGATCAAAGATACATCCAATATGCAAGTTTGGTACATGTATCACTTATACTTTGCTCAATATTGGCTTTTAAAGGCAAAATCACTCAAGCGGAAAAAGAAGGTCGAGGTAATTTTATGAAAGTTTGATCAAAGATACATCTAATATGCAAGTTTAGAACATCTAGCACTTATACTTTGCTCAATATTGGCTTTTAAAGGCAAAATCACTCAAGCAGAAAAAGTAGGTCAAGGTCATTTTATGAAAGTTTGATCAAAGATACATCAAATACGCAAGTTTGGTACATGTAGCACTTATACTTTGCTCAATATTGGCTTTTAAAAGCGAAATCACTCAAGTGGAAAAAGTAGGTCAGATGCTGCATCCGATGCATGGGTCGATCTCGGCATCCAAAGATGAATCACTTGTGCAAGTTTGGTTACTGTAGCATTAGTACTTTGTCAGATACTGAGCTACCCCAAACTTCTTATCCAAATCACTCAAGCGGAAAATGTAGGTCAGATGCTGCATACGATGCATGGGTTCACCTCAGCATCCAAAGATGAATCACTTGTGCAAGTTTGGTTACTGTAGCATCAGTACTTTGTCAGATACTGAGCTACCCCAAACTTCTTAACCAAGTCACTCAAGCGGAAAATGTAGGTCAGATGCTGCATCCGATGCATGGGTTCACCTCAGCATCCAAAGATGAATCACTTGTGCAAGTTTGGTTACTGTAGCATCAGTACTTTGTCAGATACTGAGCTACCCCAAACTTCTTAACCAAGTCACTCAAGCGGAAAATGTAGGTCAGATGCTGCATACGATGCATGGGTTCACCTCAGCATCCAAAGATGAATCACTTGTGCCAGTTTGGTTACTGTAGCATTAGTACTTTGTCAGATACTGAGCTACCCTAAACTTCTTAACCAAGTCACTCAAGCGGAAAATGTAGGTCAGATGCTGCATCCGATGCATGGGTTCACCTCAACATCCAAAGATGAATCACTTGTGCAAGTTTTGTTACTGTAGCATTAGTACTTTGTCAGATACTGAGCTACCCCAAACTTCTTAACTGGACGCGGACGCGGACATGGACGTGGACATGCATGCGGACGCGTGGGGTTATAGCATAAGCTCACTCAACTTCGTCGAGGTGAGCTAAAAACAAAGTAAATTGTGACCTCTAGCGTGTCCGAAAGTTTGCAAGGACGTATACATAAACTTTCTAACGATGTTCATTCTAATATGACAAATGAAAATTGTTCCCTTAATGAAAGTTTTATTTTCAATAAATTAGGCAAAGTTGTACATGATATAAACTAGCAAATATATAGTTTCTGTGTGTAAAATGTGTGATTCAATATTCAAACATACAATGATTGTGTAGATTATAATACATATATGGGTACATAGAACTCCATTTTTCTTTTGAAGTGTATATATAATTATCACAGTAAAGTTCTGATATATTTCATAGTACGTATAATATCCGAGATATCTATTTCATAGAAATCATGTACCATAACTGTGAGAGAAATCCTTATAATATATGTACCATACAAAAAAATGATTAATATTTTCTCCGAAATTAACAAATAATTTCTTCAACATTAACGAACAATTTCTTTTTTAAAATTAATTAACTTTTACTTGTTTTTATCTTCATATGATACATTGCACTTTAAAGGAAACACTTTGTACATTGTACTGACCAAAACTTTCCATAAAAATGCAAAATGTACTACTTAATGTACAAAATAATTATTAAAAATCTTAATATGGTAAAATAAAACATTGTGGCGATTGGATATGCAAATGTATGTAAATTTGTAATATAAATAATACTATAACAACAATTAGGGTAAAATATGGACGGCATTAATACATACATACTGTATTACTCATAAAAATCCTAAATACATGTACTCCAATGTTTTCATACAAAAAATTCATGATGGATAAATTTTTGACACAAGATAATATCAGCACGTTATATTTGTATTAGAAACAAAAAAAAAAAAAACCCCAATTAATATCTTAAACTACACATAAACAAATAAATCATAAGATAATTTATCAAAGTTTTTTTTTGTCAAATACAACACAATTAGAAATTGGACCGTAGTCAAAAAGTCAAATCATGTTTCAAAATATACTTTGAATTAGCGGCATATTCATTGAGTAATTATTATTTCATTTATAATTGGTCGAAGGCTATATACTGTATAAGCTTATAGATAAAACAAAACAACCAAAATGATCCCAGATCTAGACACCACGCTAGTTCTAAAATTCATAGCCAACAAAAACGGAACAGAGTCCAAAAACAAAATAACACAGAAACACTCAATAAACCATTTTCTGATCTTAATTAAAAACTCAAAATGTCCAAGTCAACATCTTTTGGCATTGTTTTTCATTATGACGTCACTGCTAAAAGATGCAATTTTATTGAGATGTAACAATGAAAAAGTGCACAAAATTGCCTGCCTCGGACATTTTTTGGTAATTTTGTCAGCCATTATGGATTTTGGCTAGTGGTCTATTATGATACTATTTTTTTCTTTTCTCAAACACAAGAAAAGTAAATGTATTAGGTAACATTAACTTGTATATTCATAACCATGCATCATCAACAATACTACAACATGCATGTAGCAAAACAGAATTATCACTGAAAAAGAGACAATGACCTGATAATTCCATGAATCTATTAGTCAAAATAATCTTTTGACATAATTCATTTTATAAAGTGTAATTACATAAAATCAATCAAATCAAACATTGGTCCATCACATTTTTGGCAGTGTTTTATCTTTCTTTTTTTTTGAAAGGTTATTGGAAGTTTTCCTAAACAATCATTCAAAATAAATAAGTAACATATACATGTACATGATATATACACATTACTAGGTAAACCCTCTATCTTTTCTTATCGAAAACATTTTTTTTTTCGTTATTTTTGATTCGCAGGCGGTCAATTCTAATTATTTTCGATGTCAAATGAAATACAAATTTTCTTCTTCAACCAAGTTGACTTCAGCAATTAATATCCATAAAATATTACATTAAATACCTTCATATTATCCAATTAATATGAACTCACTATCAATTTTGAACCATAGTTTTGTGATTTTTTAAATTATGAACAACGGTTTTTTGCATATTTAACTTTCAAACCATGGTTTTGTGAATGTGTTTTTGATTCATATGTCACTTTTAGTAGTAACATTTTTGAGACATCACTGAGATTCCATAGACTGATGGTGGGGCCTGGGTGTCGTCCCTTTTCTACACCTGAGTAAAGGATTTGATTTATCTCCCCTCTTTGTAGCATGGAATTTCCAAGCACTGGCAAAACACTCCACCTATGAAGATATAATATCCATGGCATGAGTAATAGAATAAGGAAATAATTATCTGGAGCATAACCCATGTAAAATATGAAAATAAACATATCACTTCCACCTAAATCATGAAAGTTCAGGTTATGATATCTATATCAAAACAAACGCCAAAAAAAAATAATAATAATTTAAGTTCAGTAATCACAGTTAAGGCCCTAAACACATTAGTTGTAATGTAGAATTGATGAATGAAACATGGTACTAAAGCCGGGCTTCCACTGTCACGAATGTAGAGGAGAATGAGCTACGATCCGAGGCGAATGAACTATCGTGTCACATTCTTGTCTGTTCTCATGAAGTATTTCTTGGCGTGATGGACACACGATAGCGCCACGAATGCAACAAGAATATGTTACGCGTCTGCTACGATAGTGAGGCGAGTGTGATGAGAATAGAAAAGAATGCGACACGAATGTGCCACGATAAAAAGACACTGAGGCGAATGCAGGAGATTGAGACACGACTTTAACCCGATAGCGCTGCGATGCAGGAGATTGAGACACGCTTTAACCTGATAGCTCCGCGATCATGACAAGAATTGACAAGAGCAAAACTAAAATCCTCTGACATATCCAGGAGTATCAATACCTTTTGTTGACTTTGACCTCTTTCCAGGTTGTTTTCTCTTGAAAGGCATTGTCAAAGTTTTCAAAATATTGATCCGCACACTTTTACATCAACTCTGAGATAATCATTCTTGTCAATGTCGCGTGTGTATGTTAAGTACTGTTGTGGCGATATCGTGTCAAGATCGTGGGTGAATCGCGTCGGGTTTTTTTTTCATTCGCGTCATATTCTTGGCGCATTAGCATCACATTTGCGTCAGATTCTTTTTTGTCGGGGCTCTGTCAGAGCTTTATCGTGGTTCATTCTCCTCCATCTTTGGAACAAGAATTCACGCGAATGTGATGAGAATGCACTGCGAATGGAGGAGAATGCAACGCAAATGCGCTGCGCATGTGCCACGAGTGAGGCTAATAAGAATTCAGACGCGAATGTTTTAAAGAGTTTGAAACCTTCTCGTCAGTGCCGCGAACAGAGGAGAATGCAGGAGAATATGACGTGATGAGATGAGAATGCCCACAATTGAGAGGAGAATGCGTTACGATTTAACAAAATTACCTACTCATAGCTCTATTGCCTTTGCATTCGCAGCGCTGGAAGCCCAGCTTAAGCTGGATACTGTTCCAAAGAAGAGTAACTCTATTACCCTATATGGTGTTAAGCTACATTGAACTAAAATTGAATTGAATTGGCTTTAACAGATGCATGGTATTTCTTACTGGTATTAGATTGTCTTTCTTGCTGTCCTTCTCGGCTTTTTCTACTTCATCAGATGTGAGAATAGCCAGTCTTATATGGGCAACAATTTTACGGGCAACTTCACTCATTGGCTTACTCAGCACCACCTGAAGAGAAAATTGTACATTGAATATTTTTAAGTACAACACTTTAAAAAGGCTATATTCTCTTTCATAAATACATGCATGTAAGCAGTTTATTCCTTCTTGTTTACACATGGACTCACCCTTAAACAATCTCTAGTTCCACACATTCAATGTTATAAATTCTTATTTCAGAAACATCATTTTCTTCTAATATTTCAAATTATGCAGACAAAGGGAAGCAACTCAATTTATCAAAAGAAAATTACTGAACAGAACAAGGCCAAGCTGTTACTTCAAAAAAGGTTGGATGGTAAAATTTCTGTGTATGTCTTACTACTTCCTTAAATACAAATAGCAGTTATAACATATTAAGGTTTATATCACTTACAGCATTGACCGTGGCCCATTCCTTGACATACTTGATAATGTCTAACTCATCGAGCTGAAGTTCATCACTACTCAGTATCTCTATGATGGCGTCCTCACTTAGCTCCTGGAAGCTTTTAGATTTGAATACACTCTGAAGAAAGTAAAAAGAAATTACATAGAAATTTTCAGTTATATATTCTAAATGACTTTATAATGTTTCAAAAGGTCTATCTTTGAACTTTTTAATGTATTGGTTTTTTCAACTTTTCAAAATACCATCATGAGTTTCAATATTTTTGCAAGTAACTGAAAGGAAGGTCAAAGCTAATATATTTCAAAGGGAAATAACAGTAATAAAACCCATCTTTTAAAAGTAGGTGAAAATAGATCAGACTAAAAGGACTATATCTGGTTTATATAGTAAAGTGGGACCCTTTCAGAACAAAATCTTAACTTTTCATGAAGTAATGAATTTGTACCAGTATTTATTCTACAATGTAGGCTACTTATGAAATGATACATAACTTTCATTTCTTTTCTCAATTTCGTTGAAATTGGGCTTCATAAATGGTACATTTTGCCATTTTTCCGGAAAAATGTCATTTTGGGCCCAGGGGCTTATTTTCGACAAACTTCCTATTAGTTAGTAAATTTTGATATGTTGTTACTTATGCATGTCTTTAAGTACATGCAAAAGGAAAAAGTTGTTCACAATCCCACTTGATGTTATCTCAATGAAAATAATCAAAAATTATGATATTTTTCATGAAAAATTAACAAAATCACTGGTTTTCATGATATTTTTGCAAATTTTACAATGTCTTAGAAAGCAAGGAGCAGTTTTTATAACTATATTTCTCAAAACATAGATATTCAAATCTCTAAAAATGGCAACAAAATTTAGATTTGGAGAAGTTGATTTAAGGGGGCCACTTTACTATATAAACCATATATACTCCATTGATCATATGTTCCAAATTACATTGTAACAGAGTACAGTTTTATGAAACTTATATGTTGTTTGAATATCATACATCAGTATGTTCCTCTATGTATCGTAGGGCGTGGTCCCTCAGGTCCTGTTGACTGTAAGCCACAGCAGCCTGCATACACTCACAGGCATTCTGTACACTCAGATTGTCAATCAAGTAATCTCCACATAACTGATAAAACAAAAATAATGTTATATTAATATATCATACAACTGTTATTGTTCCTCTATGTATCGTAGGGTGTGGTCCCTCAGGTCCTGTTGACTGTAAGCCACAGCAGCCTGCATACACTCACAGGCATTCTGTACACTCAGATTGTCAATCAGTTAACTTAATTAATATGAATCATGTATAATTTTTTTTACAATATCTTAAAACAGAGGATTTATAAGTTAATTATATAAGTTTTATCTTTATTCATCCATAATTATCATGTACATTTTTGTAAACACACACTTAAGTACCTTGTAATTGATGATTATAAGCTAGCTTAAGTTAACACTCACAGAGTAGGTGATATTACTATTACATAAATTTATCATTTATCTGTACTTACCTTTCTAAGTTCATCAAGCCCATACTCTAATGCTGAGGCCATTGTGTCTATTGCCTGGAATGAAATGTCCTATTTATAATGTGCTGTCTTAATTGTACAATATTCATTCTGACTCACTGAAATATTTTAACAAAATAAGTGACCTTGCCAGACAAATCTGATTTTGACAAAAAGAAATTAGGCAGGATCAATTGTGTCAAAATCTATGCGTTGTAACAATACAGGTACTTAACCACAAATTACTTTACTGTTACTGGTAAGAATTTTCCTTTTCCTTTTAATGTTCAGAAATATAACTTCAATACTACTTACAATCTTTGGAGTTAATGTTACACAATTTGTATAGATGAATTCCAACATTGCCAAAAATATATCTGGTTGAATGTCTGTGAGCACAAAAGGCACATTTGCATTTTGTGCTCCATCTCCTTTCTGTGCTTGATCACTGAACATTGCCTTGAAAACAGCACATCTACTTGACAGAAGGCATCTGTGGGCATATATAGGTTTGCGGTTTGGACCAATCAAGAATTTTATGTCACTACAAAATAGAAAAAGTATAATATGTAATTAGCTTTTTTGTAAGATACTTATAATAGTACATGTGTATAAGATTCTCATGTTCAATTTCTGTACATTTGTAAATGATGTATGAAGGATTTGAGCAAATTTCTTTTACTTTGTATAATAGATCTTTGAATATGCCTGACGCATGGGTAAATTTTTGGCCTAACTGTACACTACACATGCTAAGGGAATTTGAAATTAATCAGCAACTATTTGTGCATTGATGCATTAATGACCATTCAAGTTGTTTGGGCAGGTGTTTCATTTGAGTTCATGTCAACAAGTGCACTTTAAAACACAACAATGCATTCATTGTCATAAAGAGAATTCCAAAATTAACACGCGTACACGGATACAAAATATAACTAACTAATAAATGAATTATCATACTTGATTGTTATTGTACCCCTGTTTTTTATGTCATTACTAATCAACTTATTCAAAATGAAATAACTTCAAGTTAAATTGTTGATTTCTTGCATGATAATTAGCGCGCATACTTCAATTTCATGTTTTGGGCTTACCTGTGGTCTTTGCAGTTCACTAGTTTCTTCATCTGTGACGCAAAATCTAAAATATGACCTTTCATCAACTTTTCATTCGCCATTGCTGCTGCTTATGTGTAAAAGAAGCGGTGCTTAGACGATAAAAGTGAAAACGGCGAGAGGAAGTTTACATTGTCGTCAAGCGAGCACCTGTTCGCTGCCATCGGGTAACCTCGCGTTCCATCAATCGTACGTGTGGAACGAAAGGAAGAGTACGATATAGTCCGAACAGAATGTAGTAGTACTTATCTTGAGTATATCCTAGATTGGAATAACTTCTAAAAGTAGTGGAGATGCACATGCAAGACATCAAAATAGAATTACCTTGACAGTGGTGATGGAGCAGAATTAATAGCTATTCTCTGTATTTTACAGGGCGAGGCCCTCTCTCCCATATTGTTTTCCCTCTATCTCAATGATTTTGAAAACAGTTTCATTGAATCAAATTGTCCATATATAGATCTAAAAGAGTTATCGTTATTCCTATTAATGTATGCTGACGACACTGTTCTTCTTGCAGACTCGGCTTCCTCTCTTCAACAAATGCTAGATTCTTTGAAAACATACTGTAGTACATGGAAATTATCTGTAAATGTTAATAAAACTAAAATTGTTGTGTTTAGAAAAGCAGGAAGACTTAGAAATAGTGATAATTGGTTTTATGACAGTAACGAAATAGAGGTTGTGAACAGTTTTACCTATCTTGGTATTTTGCTGAATTATACTGGGAACTTCTACAAAACTCAGGCTACTTTAGCTACACAAGGAAGAAAATGTGTTTATGGTTTAAACTACACTTTACAGAATTTACAACTCAACGCTTTAACGAAACTCTCTATTTTTGATACATATATAGGTTCCATTCTAAATTATGCATGCGAAGTTTGGGGGTTCCATTCTGCTCAGTCAGTTGAAAAAATACATCTCGATTTTTGCAAAAGAATATTGAATGTGAAAAGGGGTACCTCTAATATGATGGTCTATTCAGAACTTGGTAGGTATCCCCTTACTATAAGACGTAAATATCAAATTATAAAATATTGGTTGAAGCTAAGAAAAAACCAGAAAAATTGTATTTTACAAAATTTATACTGTGACATGTTTGAAAGATGCTGTGATTTATCTTTAGAAAATTCATCTTCCATGTGGCTTTTCCAAGTGAAGAAACTACTTTTTACGTTAGGTTTTGGTGATATTTGGTTTTATCAGTATGTAGAGAATACGTCACTGTTTCTACAGATTCTGTTAGAAAGGATGAGAGATAATTTTATACAAGAGAGAAATATTTCATTTGAGTTATCGCCAAAATGTTATTTATACAAACACCTTATTGACAATTTTTCTGTACAATTTTACTTAAGAAAATCTATTCCTGAATCCTCTGTACATATCATATCCAAATTTAGGCTAAGTGCTCATATGCTTAATATAGAAACCGGAAGATACACTAATATACCTCGTAGTCAAAGATTATGTTCACTGTGCAATAAAAATGATACTGAGGATGAATTTCATTTTATTCTTTCATGTCCTTTCTATCATGATTTGAGGTGTAAATTCATTAAAAGATATTATTGGGTTAGACCATCCTCCTTTAAGTTAGTTCAATTATTATCTGTTCAAAATGTTTCCGAATTAAGAAATTTAGGAAAATTCCTTGTTAATGCTTTGAAACTAAGAAATAATTCTTTGTAACTTTTCCCTTGTTTATTTTTGTCATTTTTTACTGCCACAAGTCCTACCTCCGCGTCATGCAAACTATAATAAAACCATTAGCTTTTCGAGTACATTAGTAACTATAACATTTTGACGAGAATATTTGTTTCATTTTCAAATGATGATTTTTCTTTTCTCTTGGTATTTAGATACACTACATCACTATATTACTGTATATGTATTTATATGTTATATATATTATGTCGTATTGTACCTATAAGCTGTTTGCTTTTGGAAATAAATGAATTGAATTGTAAGCATTTGCACTTTTATGAAGGGCGCATGGCACGGCATGTCTCAGATTTTGATAAAATTTGTACATAAGGTTGGGTCTGACCCAAAAGTAAAAATTAATTAAAAATTTTCTTAATATCACATCCGGTTGCCATGGAAACGGACTTTGAATATTGAAAAAATGCATTTTGGGGCATTTTTGAAGTCACATACATAATTTATGCAGCATAATCTAAAACAACCATTAATAAATTATCAGTACCCTATCATTGCTCTTTCAAGTTAAGTAATAATAATGTTGGGTTTATGGTCTGATCTATATGTTTCCATAGCAACAACACAGGTACCCTATCAAAATAGTATTTTTGGCATTTTTTTCAAAATTCAACGATAAATTGCTTACATTTTTGAGTTTTTTATGCAAATAAAACATAAGCATTTACATTGGAACAAAGTTTCTGTTCGTTGCTATGGCAACATGACCTCAAATCGCAAAAATGAAAGCAATTTTGGACAATATTTAGAGTCCATTTTTTACTAGATCATTGAATTTTAATTCAAAGTGATGAAAATTAATTAATGTATTCAAGGAGATCTTTCTTTACACGAAAGAAATTTTTTTTAAATGTTAAGGAAATAGCCCGTTGCTATGGGAATGATTGTGTAAAATTGCACACAGACCCACTTTGAGTCCTTGGATACGGGCATCAAAAGTAAAGTAATCTTAAATTTTTCAAATCTAAAATAAAGTTTAGACTTTGCTTTATCTAATATGTAAAAAAGGTTGTGTAAGCCTGTTTCGTTTTTTGAGGAAAAGACTTCGAAAAACAACAAAAAATGCTTATTTTTGTAATGTTTGGCCAAATTGCTATAGCAACCATTAATTATTTGAAACTTTTTTATTATATTTTGATAGAGGCTTACTTGATCTTTATTGTTATTAAATTTGAACTTCCTGGGATTAATAATTACTGTTTTATGAAAATAATAAAAAATGGTTGCCATGGTAACATATGTTCCCCATGGCTTTTTCATGGTTTTTGAAAGAGCTCTTTGTGTTGGATATTTCCCAACATTTTTTATCTGTTCATCATGATGCAATTTTTTTAAAATGACTCTAAAGTTGCAAAATAAGTAATATTAAATATCATAGTTACCGTTGCCAAGGTAACTTATGTACATAGCAACAAGTGGGTTTATCTTGAATTCGCTCATTTTATAAAATAAATCATATTTGCTTATTATATACCCATTAAGAGAGAAGAGAAATTGGAAAATACAAACAGCATTTTGAAATCAATATATCAAAATTAGCTAATTATGTTGTCATGGTAACCAGCCTTTTTACAATATCAGACACTACTAGTGAGCTTATTTACAATTTTATGTCTTAATCTTTAGGATGCATAAAAAATCTTTCATTGATGTCACATATAGACCAAATTATAGAGCTTCAAATTAGCTCAATTTTTCCAATTTATCATCTTTAAAGGCCGTTACCATGGTAACCAGATGACTTAGAATTATTTTTTTTTGTCAAATTTTCCATTTTTCATTGGTCCCTACTTATGTGTGAAATTTCATGAAAATCGGAGACCATGCGTGCCGAAATTGTTTAAATGCTTACAGAGAATTGCTATTAAAAATAAAACGAGACTTACCTGTAAGTTGCTTTTGATTAGGATTCTACCAAACTTCCCCGTTCAAACTCCCTCCTGAAAGGAATTATTGGTTTTCGGTAACGATCACTGGTGGATTCTTAACTTCATCACTGGAGGAATGATAAATCACATGCTCTCCGAACGTTGAAAATTGCAGTCCCCTATCCCCTTTCCATACTGTTCCATTTTAATCTTGTGCTTTCGGAGATTGGATTATACTTGGAGTTTCACCACTGAAGTCAGGCTGAAAGGTATACATTAAGGCCGATGGATACTTTTGAAATTAGACTGTTTACCCTTTATTTTTTGGTTAAAATTGAAAGAACAACTTAATATCTTGCAATTGAAACCTTAATCCATGAGATTATCCACATATTTTCTTTAAAAAATATAGTTCAAAGCTACCCATTGATTATACAAAATGGCCATTTTCAACAAATATAGAACATAGTTATAACATGTACTCTTATTTATTGATATATATTCTGAAACATATTCTTTTACATCAGTTTTATAGAAAATAACTCAGTATGCATTCTCAATAGAAAAAAATGAAGGAATTTCTCATGATAATATCAAATTTTGGTATTTCTAACCCATAACGTTCATTGAAAAAAAGTAATAATTTTTCACTTTATTGCCAATTTCTCAAAATCTAAGGTGTTAAGGTATACTTCAATTTGCATTAATATCAAGAAATATATCTTAGGTCTATAAAAAATACTTACTTGAAGAAGCCTACCCACAATATTTGTGTACAATTGCAAATTGAATACGCATACCCCCTTATTTCGAACATCAATTTTGTTGAAAAATTTTTCACTTTCATGCAAAATTTCTTTAAATCTATGTGTAATGATGTATACTTTATTTCATATATAATAGGAATAATATATTATGTTTCAAAAAAGTAACAATAGAAAAAGCGTCCCCTCACCTATTGTATATTACTGCACTAAGAATACATATACCCCCTTAATTAAAACGTCATTAGGTATGAAAACACACAAACACATGATGTTGGGGAGAGAAGACGGAAAACGAAAATGAAAAAAAAAGTCAAGCGAGGTTGGAGTGAGTGAGTGAGTGAGTGAGTGAGCGAGCGAGCGATCGAGTATTATATTGATGAGGAGGGAGTGTGTGGCAGAATAAGAGTAATTAAGGGAGTAATATTACAGTAAATCAAAATACACAAATCTTGACTCGTGGCAATACACTAAATCGATCTTGATTTGCAAGAAGAAGAAGAAGAAGAACATGATGATGATGATGATGATGATGATGATGATTCTAGGTCCCGCTCACTTACTAAAAACACCATCCCTTCTTTTTGTACCCCGCTTTCGCGCGGTGACATTAAAACCGGTTCGTCTGTCCGTCTGTCTGTCCGTCAGTCAAAAACACTTTTTTAACGTTAACTTTAAATAGAACTTTGAAACTCAGGTTATCGTAAAATTCTTTGCATTGACGAACACGCAGTTTTTTAGTTAAAGATGGTATTTCATGGTCGAATATCATATTTAAATTTTGAAAAAAAAATATTGACCAGAAATTCAGTAGATCAAGTTCCTGTTAGCCACATGAGCTCGACAGCAAGAACCCTCAATGGCGCCCCCCCCCCCCCCTTTCCATTTTTCATCTCTCGGTAAAGGCGGGTGACCTAAATTGAACAAAGGCCATGCAGGCGGATATCGTTGTGGGTTTTTGGAATCGAGCTGAGACTGTTATTCTGTTAGCATATTAATTCGCCTATCGCCAATTCCCAGATAAGCTCCGCCCATATTACCAAATATGCTGGATCCCGCTAGCTCAGACAAAAACCAGCTAAAGTGGATGTAAACAGTACATGTACTATAGGAAAATCGGCAACAAAATATGCCATTTCAACTGATTTTCGTAATCATTTTTCCATGAAATATATTATGTGTAATGTACTTTATCTCTAAAATCAACATAACAAGAGTATAATATTTTTGTGAAAGTTATTTCGAGGGCGTCCAACACATTGTTTCAGGATGCGAAATGATAAGTCGGGTCGGGTAGGGGTTGAATATGAAACACCGTCGGCGGGTACAGCCCGGGGGTGTGAGCATTTTTTTTTATAACACTTGAATATATATTATTACGATAATTGATTCTATTGATTTGGGGGGAGGGGGGTTTAATTGTAATATTTGATATAAACTAAGATTTAAATTGCGAGTGTAATAAGTCTGACAATCTAGGAAATTAATGCATAAGTGTATAGTTTCACTGATAACATAAAATCAAAATTTTATTTTTTCATTTGAAAAAAAAAAAGAAGAAGAAGAAGAAGAAAAACGGGAGCGATGCGAACCGATTTTTTTTTTTTTAATATTCATTTTTTTTCTAAATTTCTAGGGAATGACATGTTCAAATATTTTGAGCATAATTTAAAACCGTAGCTTTTTTCTTTACTTCTAGGCCTTCATTTCTTTTTTTTATTCCCTTTGCCTTTTTGTGCTTATGCTATCATTGATATTTTCAGGGTACAGTCAAAGGAGTGGAGGGGGGGGGGGGGCAACCCTCTATCCATCTAGCTGGATTCTCCTATATGGGCTTTATACTGTTTAAATGATTCTTTTTGATTTTACAATAAAAGTACTGTAAAAGAATAATAGTATGAAATGAATTAATGTCAAGATAATATCAATATGATTTAATCTAAGGCAAATCAAATGGTAACATTCATTCAACCCTCCCCCCCCCCCTTTTTTTTTTTTTTGCCTATTCTTTACTCTTTCGCCGGCAAGATCGACTTTTATACAGCTTGTAATGGGTTTTAATTTGGGTATTTATGTATGTTTGAACTTCTCAAAATCGGTTTTTTATGAGATGCGCATATAATATATTTGATCAACTGTATACGCAAATTATGTATTTCGTGTTATCCGTTGATGACCGTGCCGATTTTTGTCTATTTTAAGCACTTTTTATGTATTTGATCTGAGAAAAATATTACCCCGATATCTGTCATCATCACTACTTGTACTATGTGCACATCTTTTAACCATTTCAATAAATTAAGAAAATGACGAAAATTTATGTGCCGCTAAGTGCTCATGTTATCTTACATTTCTGTACTAAAGTTATGAGGATAACGCGTTAGTTTGTCTGAGCTCCCAGCACGTGCAGAGCAGAGGCTATTATTAGCATGCCTGTAACGATATGAGATAATATCATTGGTATTGCGGCAGCAGGGGGAGGAGTTGGCGATAGGTCAATTATCATACAGAGCTATTTTTTTAAACTACGTATCCTGTATTGGAAGCAACACAAGTAAATGTTGTTCAGTTTAATTCAATATAAATTCGTGGAATTCATTCATTTATTCATTCAGGCTAGGACTTATAAACACTTATACATGTAAGTCCTTGTCATTTAAAGAGACCGCAATACATCTCCTTAGTTCGTAGTACCTTCGACTGCTCGTGTACTGTGTGGGACCCACATATGCAAAAGGATATGAGTCTATAGTTTTTATTAGTCCCCTACCGGCAACGCCGAAGGGGACTCTTAGTTTCCTCTCGGTCTGTCTGTCCGTCCGTCTGTCCGTCCGTCTGTCCCTCCGTCTGTCCGTCTGTCCGAATATCAGTTTTCCGGACTTTTTTCTGCAACGGATGGAGATATTCAGATGAAATTTGATACACAGCTTGGTCTTGGATAGTTACAGAGCAAGTTCGACTTTCGTCACGCTTGACCCATTTTTCGAGGAGTTATGCCCCTTGATGACTTGGAAAATCCAGTTTTTGTCAGTTTTCCGGACTTTTTTCTGCAACGGATGGAGATATTCAGATGAAATTTGATACACAGCTTGGTCTTGAATAGTTACAGAGCAAGTTTGACTTTCGTCACGCTTGACCCATTTTTCAAGGAGTTATGCCCCTTAATGACTTGGAAATTTCAGTTTTTGTCAGTTTTCCGGACTTTTTTCTGCAACGGATGGAAATATTCAGATGAAATTTGATACACAGTTTGGTCTTGGATAGTTACAGAGCAAGTTTGATTTTCGTCACGCTTGACCCATTTTTCAAGGAGTTATGCCCCTTGATGACTTGGAAAATTCGGTTTTTGTCAGTTTTCCGGACTTTTTTCTGCAACGGATGGAGATATTCAGGTGAAATTTGATACACAGCTTGGTCTTGGATAGTTACAGAGCAAGTTTGACTTTCGTCAGGCTTGACCTATTTTTCAAGGAGTTATGCCCCTCTATAACTTGGAAAATTAAGTTTTTGTCAGTTTTCTGGACTTCTTTTCTGCAACGGATGAAGATATTCAGATGAAATTTGATACACAGCTTGGTCTTGGATAGTTATAGAGCAAGTTCGACTTATGTCACGCTTGACCTATTTTTCGAGGAGTTATGCCCCTTAAGACTTGGAAAATTCAGTTTTTGTCAGTTTTCCAGACTTCTTTCTGCAACAAATAGAGATATTCAGGTGAAATTTGATACTCAGCTTAGTCTTGGATAGTTACAGAGCAAGTGCAACTTTCGTCACGCTTGACCTCTTTTTCGAATCGATAAAGCAGATAAAACCTCAGAACTGAGCTGCACAGACAGTAAGTTTAATTTAAACTCATATATGTTTAATTGAAGAGTAATTCATAGGCAGAGTTGCAGGACATAAATATATGCCGCCGGTAGGGGACTATATCGCTCAGCGATCATAACATTTTTTTTAAAACTGTTTTAACAAGAGGCCTCGGGAACCAGACTAATAAATCTGGAAAATGTTCAGCGTCGTGTCGTCAGATTTGTGAAAAACGACTACAGCCGTAAGAGTAGTGTTACAGGAATGATGAACATCGGCTGGAAACCGTTAGCAGACAGAAGAGGAGAGCAGCGTCTCAGTTCCTGAACAAATGACCTCAGGGGCGGATCCAGAACCCGATTTGCCGGGGGAGCACATACAATTTTTATGGAAATCACTTGCCAGGCCCGAAGGGCCGAGTGGGGGAGGATATGGGAGGGGGTTCGGGGGCCTCCCCCGAGAAAATTTTGAAAAAATGAAGCGATTTGGTGGCATCTGAAGCGTATTTGAACTGAATTGAGAAGGGATTCCGTCAGTGCCAGCAACGATGATTTGTGCATTTAAAAATTGTCGACATTTTCTGGTGCTCGGCCTCCCCCGAGAAAATTTTGAAAAAATAAAGCAATTTGGTGGCATCTGAAGCGTATTATATTTATAACTGAATTTAGAAGGGATTCCGTCAGTCTCAGCAACGATCATTAGTATATTTTAAAATTTTCGACATTTTCTGGTGCTGTATTGTTTTTGCACGGAATGCAGAAGTCAACATGTTCAGGAAATTGGCGGATCAAGAAGTTTTGATAGGGCAGACTGAGAGAGGTAAGCCCATGGTGGTGTCCAGCCGTTAGTTCACGTAAAACTAGGGGAGGGGGGATCAACACGTCCAGATAGAAAAGTTAATTATTTAATGGTAATTCGATTCAAAAATATAGAAAAACATTTATTTTTGACTCTTTGAAAAATTCTTAGAGGTAACTGGTCCAAATCTGGCCAAAACAACTTTAATTGTTCATTAAAAAGATTGATCATGACATTGACCTCAATTTTAAAACGACCCCAAAAAAAGTAAAAAAAAATGTCAATTTTATAGAAGGTCATATCGAAAATTTGGTTAAGAAATTAGGCTATCATGATTATATTTTTGATTTACCTAGGGGCTTAACCAAAAATGTAATTATGATAACTTCGATTCTAAAAATAAAGAAAAACATGCATTTTCATCTTTTCAAAATTCTTGGAGGTAGCCGTTTTAAATCTGGCCAAAACAATTTCAATTGTTCATTTTAAAAAGATTAGATTAGATTAGATTAGAAATATAGAGTTAAAAAATGTAAGTTTTATAGGAGGTTGTATCGAAGATTTGGTCAAGAAATACGTGTGTTAAATATGCCTTGCATAGGATATACAGTTCCCGATTCATCCCTCAGATAAAAAAAAAATTCGATATGAACATGATTCAATGTAGGTTGTTTCCGAAACCTGTGTACGTCCACGTACAGACAATGGACATGACTATCTATCCCCGAGAATGTTTTGGAAAATTTACTCAAATCGGTGGTTTCTGTGGTGTTTTGGGGCTATTTCTGACTAGTTTCATAGATTTATTTCGGAAACAGTAGTTTAATGCTTCCAAAATGTCATAAGTGCCCCTTCTTTGGGCACTGCCGGGGGGGGGGGGGGGCACGTGCCCCCCCCCCCCCCCCCCCCCGGCTGAATCCGCCACTGGACCTGGTGGCACTACCCACTGAAACTATAGATCTGAGTTATGTACAACACTCGTGTACAACTTACGTAATTCCAACTCTAAAACTTTGAAACTTTTAACTTGTAACACAAATATTTTCGAAAACTCTTTCGTACCAAAACCCGTTATTAAAGACTGGGATTCACTTCCTGAATGTTGTGTTGTTTCAAAAACTGTTTTGGACTTGGAAAGTAAACTGACTCGGAATTCAGAACCTACTCGTGGCGACTAAACGCCCCAGGGACACTCTCTCTGTCCCGGTTCTGGATTATTAAGTTTGTATTCAAAATTAAGTGAGGCATTTTCCAGTAATATACAGATACAGATGTTGATTTGAATGTTCTTAGTTTTTCTATATGTTGTCTTTGTCAGCCTACAGTGTATTTCTATGATGTTGTTTCTGTGATTTTGATTTTTTTCAATTATTTTTATCGTTCCAATATTTGTCATGATTCTGTGTTGTTTTATCACGGTGTACTCTGTGATTCGGGTTTTTGGTATACATGTACATTTGAAAGTGTTTGTCCATAATGATGTCACGCTTACAAGTTAACCGCAATTATATATTGGATTACAACTCTCGGATTTTATCTATTTATATATATAATGTAAAACGTTGATATTGAACATTTCTACATAAATTTTCAGTATCTGTATATATCTGTATCTGTGTAAGTAGAGATTTCATCGCTCACTTTTCAAATATTCTTAGAAAATATCTTATTGTAATTCTTAACATGACGTCGATGTATACGATGCATATTTGTCATGTTTGTGCGATGTGAACTTGAAAACTTTAGACAATTTTAACGTAGCAGAGATGGAATAAGTTCGAGAGTTGTAATCGAAAGAGGGAGATAACAGAGGCCTACGATGACGGATATACCTTGACCTTATAAAAATATTGTTGACACTTTTACTTTGCAATTTTATCTGTGTAAGCCAATACCTATGACTTTAAAAAAGCAATTAAGTAGAATCAGATTATCATCTCATCAACTTTTAGTAGAAGCTGGTAGACACTTTAATATTTCTAGAAATGAGAGAATTTGTCCGTTATGTCGTAAAGATCTGGAGGATGAAAACCATTTTGTTCTTGTTTGTCACATTTATTCTGATTTGCGAAAAAGATTTATAAAGAGCTATTATTGGAAAAAAAAACCTTCCGTGTTCAAATTTGTACAGCTTCTAAGTACTAACAATGTGAAGGACCTACGTAATTTAGGGAAATTTATTAAGCATGGCTTTGACTTAAGGTCAAGCCTTATTTAGTTAAAATTATCATGTGTGAGACCCTTCCGAACGCGGGAAAAATTTGAGAAATTCCATGACGTCACAATGCAATTTCGATGTTTGACCGAGGTTCGAAGCTTGTTTGTCCGAGGTAAAAGCATTGTGACGTCACGAAATTTTGCATTTTTTTTCCCGCAATCGGAAGGGTCAATTGTGATAATGATTTATAGCGAGCGAAGCTCGCCCTTATGGTAACGCGTATATTCATATCCTATTGAGAAACTATGCTGAATCAAAGAATGAGAATGTACTACTATGCTTTCAAAAACTTTCGTCCCCTCGCAGACAGAGTTGCTGCGGAGATGCTGGATATTGCCATTTAATTTTTTTTCGACTCTAAGTAGACGTATATGCTATACTCAATTTTTGTTTATAAGTTAAATTTATTGAAAATATTTTTCGTAAATCAGGTAACGATAAAGCATCAACAAGGCGGCGTAACCACGGGAAATCCGACATTTCCGGTTTTAAATGAGACGTTTCGCTCTGATTGCTTTTCTCGTCTCGGGTGGTTTCGTACCAGTTGTCAGAAGTCGGAATATGTTTGTTTTTTCTTTTGTTCTTACGTAATTTATATTCAGCTAGCCTAAACATTGTTCTTACATAATAAAAATGAATTATAAAGAACCATATTTTTAAAGAACCATATTTACTACCTTTTTTGGCAATCATCAAACAGAAAGTTTTGTAAGATAAGATAAACCATCATAGTCAAAATATTTTTTTGTATTATCATATCTATTTTCTCTCCGTTCGCACAAAAAAGGCATTGCCTTGATTCATATTATTAAACAGTCTCATCTGAACTATGACCTAGATTCATATAATATAATTTAACTATGACCTAGATTCATATAATTGAATTATGCCATGTCATATCTGATAAAAAATGTAATAAAAAATATCTATGTATTTTATATTGATCTAGTTTTAAGTTGTCATTAGATCAATTGTACGTTGTTTCATGCGTTCATTCGCCACACTTTTATGTTGTTTCGTGCTATATAGTCTCTGTTCATTCGCCACACTTATATTTTGTATATAATGTCATGTCCTATAAGACAGATTGTCTTTTGGAAATAAAGAATTTGAATTTGAATTTTAAATTTGAATTTGATTGGAACACCATAGATCTACTTTTACTGTCCGCACAACTCACTTCGGAAACTGACGAACGCCACTTATAATATGACGACCATACTCGGGTGTAGTACTTTATATGTAAGTAGACAGCGTTTACTCTGATAAGCTCAGAGGGTAACAAAACATTCTTTTTTAAGGTTAACCAAGTTTGAAGATATAGATAGAACTAGACTTATATTTATTCTAGGTTTGTACTAGTTACAGTGCAACGGAGAAGTGATATTTTGCTGTTTCTTCTCAAACAGAGACAGCAAAATACTGGTGGAGAAGTAATTATCGCCAATCTTTAAAGCATTTTTTGCTCTATTTCCTTTATTAATTTTCAAGACTTGCACATGAAATTTGGACAGCACAAACTAGAACCCTTTGCCTATACTTCCATACATTTTCAATAAATTGTGATGAGTGGTACTGGTTTTATAAGCAATTAAATGCATAATTTCAATGGAAACTGAGGAGCTTCTTTACTTTTTGTCTAAGCGCAACCTCAGTTTCAAATGCATGCTTCATAAAGTGTGGGGGAAAATCAGTGATCAGAACTAGGTGTGTTTCTTTTCGATTACATTTTCAGGTAGGATTCAACAAATGTATGTTTGAATTTCAATACACATGCATTATTTTTGGATGGTTAGTGGAAAATACACCGACAATTGAAAGTTACACAACGAGCTCTGATCACCGATTTTCCCCACACACTTTATGAAGCACACATTTGAAACTGAGGTTGCACTTAGACTAAAAGTAAAGAAGCTCCTCAGTTTCCATTGAAATTATTAAATGCACTACTTTTAAGCACTCTTGAAACAGGTTGGAGAAGCAACTATTACCACATGGGATCATTCTCGTCTAATATCCACAATATTCCAACTAAAATTATAAGCAACCGAACAATTTTGAAGGTTTATTCACGATAAATTTGTTGTTTTCTTAAACTAAAAATGAGACGTGAAACCTGGAACAAATAATGGGGGGGGGGGGGGGGGGGGGTGGACAGGGGTACATGTACCTCTCTCCCCCTCCCATCCCCTTACCTCCCCCTCCCACTGCCACCTCCCTCCCCCTCCTTTTCACCCTTCCCTTACCTTCCACCTCCCGCCCCTTCTCTCCCTCCTCCCACCCCCTTCCTCCCCCATCCCTCCCATTTTTCCCCCTTTACTCCCTCCCCCCTTTCTTCCTCCTCCCGCCTCCCTTTCACCTTGTCCATGCACCCCCTCAATAATGGTTGGCATACTGGTGGAGAAGTAATTATCGCCAATTTTTAAAGCTATTTTTGCTCTATCTCCTTTAGCATTTGTCTAGTTTTCTAAACTTGTACATGAAATTTGGACTGCACATACTGGAACCCTTTACCTATACTTCCATAAATTTTCTGTAAATTCTGATGGCTGGTACTGGTTTTATAAGCAGTTATAATGCGCTACACGGTACTTTTAAGTACTCTTTAGAGATGTTGGAGAATCAATTATCGATTTTTCACCATGCGGGATCATTCTCGTCTAATATCCACAATATTCCAACTTAAATTATACCATCGGATTCTTCTATTCTTTTTCTAAATTATCAGTTGTGATTAAAATGATTGAAAATAGTTTGACATTTCTTCTATGATTGAGAGAGAAGACAGCAAGGTGTACCGCCATCACCCCCGAGAAGCTCGGGGGACGACAACACATTTTCATGAAATTTAGGTGCTAAAATGTCATTAGTATAACCGAAGATAATGGGCGAACGGCGATAATTACTGCTCAGAGAAAACTACTTCCTGACCAGTATGTCTCAAATATATATCGAATAATTATCTAAAAATTTTGGACATTCATCATCTTTTATGTCCATCTTTTAACCACAAGGTTTCCTCAATTTCGCAACTTTGCTATAGCAGTAACCGAATGATCGAGCATTCAGATGTGTTTTATTGATCAATTTTCAATTCTGTGTTGATAGATCTGAAGTAACATCTTTTCCAAAGACCGAATTCTAGAAAATTAAGGAAAATTCCCATAGATATAGTTCTTACTGAAAGGTTGAGGAGGCTACCCTTTCCCAACCGTATTACTAATATCTAATCAGGTTGGGCTCACCATCGAATCCCCGATGAGCCCAACCTGCTAATCTGAAACTATCATTGCTTATCACCTGCTAATCTGAAACTATCATTGCTTATCATGCTTATATCAGTATATAATAATAAATGACCAATAACTATTCATCAATTATTGAATTAACCCTAATGTGAAAATGATGACACCAGGGTTGATTTTTAGTAAAACTTTATAAGTTTCCTTTCTTTTATCAAATTTTGTTAATTCAAATACCCCCAACACTTTAATTGTTCGGTTACTGCTTCCTTTCGGTTATAATGTTTATCATTGCGGACAATTATTGGAACCAAAAAAAGGCTGATTCAGATAATTGTGGACCTCTGCTGGTGGGTGTTAGTCATTTTTAGCTCACCTCAACGAAGTTGAGTGATCTTATGCTATACCCCGCGCTAGTGTTGTAACGATTATCGCCGACATCGGCGACATCATCGCTAATACCCTTCGATTTCGATTAATCGATTGTGTTTTCAAGAATCGATTATAATCGGAAATATACAACGTACAAAAGAATGACATAGTTCTCGGTCGAATACGCCTTTAACACGTACACATAAAACGAAAGTAGATCGACGATCGTTTCCATGAGTTAAAGTTACGATCGTAGCGTAAATAATTCGAAAAGGATACACTTTCTAAGGCATACAATGGGTGGAATTAGGATTCTTATTGAATTTAATAGTAATTAATAGAAAACTTTAACGTCAGATCCGATACGTCAATATCTACTTGTCTAAAGGTAGGGGAAAAACTTTTTATGCCCAACTCCAGAGCTTTGTCAGAAGGACAAGGCCAGCCTAAACTCCACGAAGATATTGTTTGATACCTCATTGAATGAGTAAAAACCTTGTTCTTGGGTCGAATGGAGACCCCCCCCCACTAAAAAAAAAATTATGCATCTGCCGTGTGAAGTTGCCGACTATTAGTATTACAATCACATATTTGTTTTGGCTCCATTACTGCTGTGATCTTGACAAAATATTTCATTTACTAGACAGGATTTCATTCTGTGGTTGGAGTTCTTTCTAGACATTTTACTATGTATATTAGCATATGATTAAGTGAAGTTTTATCATTGCTTGTCATATTCTTTTTTGTAAAAGCAAGGAAAATTTTTATTTCCGATTAAATCGAAATAATCGATTAAAATCCTCTCCGATTATAAACCGATAATCGATTATGAAATTTGTCCGATTATACAACACTACCCCGCGCGTCCATGTCCTTGTCCCCATCAGTGCCCCTGTCTTCGTCCTGTTAAGAAGTTTTGGGTAGCTCAGTATTTGGTAAAGTACTGATGCTACAGTAACCAAACATGCACAAGTGATTCATCTTGGGATGCTGAAGTGAACCCATGCATCGGATGGTGCATCTGACTTACATTTTCTGCTTGAGTGACTTGGTTAAGAGGTTTGGGGTAGCTCAGAGTGACTTGGTTAAGAGGTTTGGGGTAGCTCAGTATCTGACAAAGTACTGATGCTACAGTAATCATACTTGCACAAGTGATTCATTTTGGGATGCTGAGATGGACCCATGCATCTGACGCAGCATCTGACCTACTTTTTCCACTTGAGTGATTTTGCTTTTAAAAGCCAATATTGAGCAAAGTATAAATATAAATGCTACATGTACCAAACTTGCATATTGGATGAATTTTGATCAAACTTTCATAAAATGACTTCGACCTACTTTTTCCGCTTGAATGATTTTGCCTTTAAAAGCCAATATTGAGCAAAGTATATGTGCTACATGTACCAAACTTGCATATTGGATGCATCTTTGATCAAACTTTTATAAAATGACCTTGACATAATTTTCCGCTTGAGTGATTTTGCCTTTAAAATCCAATATTGAGCACAGTATAAGTGCTACATGAAAAAAACTTGCATATTGGATGTATCTTTGATCAAAATTTCATAAAATGACCTTGACCTACTTTTTCTGCTTTGAGAGATTTTGCCTTTTAAAGCCACTATATGTATGCATGTACTTAGAAATATGTTTAAATTGAATTTTTCTGCTACAAGGCGAGCTTTGTAATCTGTGATTACCTACCCGGTATATCTAAGAGCTGAACAAGGTAAAAAATGTTGGTTCCAAACTAAAAAGTCTCCTAACAAGGGACAAACATTTGAAATATGAAAGCCATATCACTTACCATTCAAAAGTTATGCACAAGGTTAAAGTTTTACATAAGTATACCAAAATCAAAGGTCAAGGTCATAAGGTAAAAAATTAAAAGTTTTGGTGCCAACAGAAAGGTCTCATTACAAGTGAAGGAACACCCATGTGAAATATATAAAAGCCATATCCTTCACCATTCAAATGTTATGCCAAAAGTGTAAAGTTTTTCAAAAGTAGGTCAGTCTCAAAGGTCAATGTCACAGGGTAAAAAAATTTGGTATCAATAGAAAGGTCTTGTCTTAAAGAATATCCACATGTGAAAAATAAAAGCCTTATCACTTGCCATTTAAAAGTAATGTCCAAGGTTAAACTTGTAAAAGTTTTTCAAAGGTAGGTCAGTCTCCAAGGTCAAGGTCAGAGAGTAAAAAAAAATGGCATCAATAGGAAGGTTTTGTCATAAAGAATATCCACATGTGAAAAATGAAAGCCACGTCACTGACCATTCGAAAGTTATGTCCAAGGGTAAAGTTTTTCAAAAGTAGGTCAGTCTTCAAGGTCATTATCACTGGGTAAAAAAATTGACATCAAGAGAAAGGTCTTGTCTCAAAGAATATGCACATTTGAAATATGAAAGCCCTATCCCTGATTATTCATAAGTCATGTCCAAGGTTAAAGATTTACAACAGACAACAGACAGACGAACATGATTTACTGTCCCCAATGCATTCGCGAAACTTGGGGACAATAACAATACTACCGATATATTATACGCTTGAAATGTCATCATGGATCACTTTGACATTGCTTTAGGTTCGCTCATATTGTTTCATTTCTGATAAAAAAAATCCATTCTATTATGCTCCCCGAAAAGTTTAAGGGTGAGCATACACTACAGTCACTGTTGTTGCCATGCAGGATATCTGTTACTCTGTACATCTGTCCATTTGTCCACACTCTTATCTCCTACACCAAAATGTTTAGTCAGGGTATTTATACAAAGGTCATTCTTGAAAGGTCAAAGTCACTATTTAACAAAATATGACGAAATACATGTACTCGTATTTACATCTATCTACCTTTCATTATTATGTGATCATGCTTGACCAAAATGTTTTACATGATGTGGGTTCTTTGACAAAGGTCACTCAAGGTCATTTCTGAAAGGTCAAGGTTAATAATGTTAATTACCAACTAAATTTTAGAGTTTGGAAATTACTTTAATCTTGTACATGTACACTTGTTCAACAGAATTTTCATCTGTCTTCTTCCGATCTATGAACAAAACAGATATAATTTAATCAGTTCTTCATAATCAGGCATTCAAGTGCCCTAAATTTTCTTAAAATTCCTATTCAATCCCATATTATTTAAGGTGTAACAGATTTTCCCTATATTTTGGCCCAAAATAGCCAATTTTCCTATATTATCTCTGTAATTTAAGATTTCAATGGTTGCAAAATTTTGCTGTGAAAAGATAATTTTTACTATTTTCTCTTAATTGAATATTTTTATTATTAATTAGCATGAAATACTCATTGGAAGATTTCAAGAACTCTGTATCTTTTGCCCAAACACCACTTGAAAGCCTGTCATGTCCTCCTGTAGATATATTTAGTTGCTGAATCATGAGTTTGCATATTGAACATGAATATATTAGTATTAAATTTACCTTTCAGAATGTGACCCAAATCATATATGCGGACATACACAGAGGACATGATTTGTAGATAGCGTTTGAGCCGCATAGTGGATTTACATTTATATAGAATAAACTCACTCCTAGGATATCAGCATTATGAATTACGCCAGGTTCCTGAATAAAGTCAGCTTGGCCCGCAAGCCATCACCCATTAGGGTACTCAGTAAGTACAAAAATGTACTTAGTTCATAAATTTTATGTAAATATGTGTCAATGTATATTCATTATGTGCTGTATTGTATAATTTTGATGTGACATATTAATTGCCCTTTACTGATAATAGAAGAGTTGTTCTCTCTGCAAGTATTACAAAAAAAGGAGGGGTTGGGTAGGGATTTTGAATATCTTTATTCATACATTTAACAATACATGTAAGTCAACAAAAATTCACAAGAAATTTTAAGGTCAGTACACTTGTATGAAGTTCATGATATAAATGAACAGTTATGATCACCATGATAACTCTGTTGAATATGAGCTGTCAAATTCATTATTATTGCGTATACAGACAAATTCGGTTATTAAAAAAAAATTAAAGATTTTATCTGCTAACTGATAAACTCTGCAGGAAATGGCTCAAGTCCTTGACAGTGTACATTTTAACTACTTCAGTAGTATTTCGACTAATACATGCATGAACACACTTTGATAAATTTATAAATCACTGACAGAAAGATCTAGAGAACACGTAGAGCATTTATTGTCTTTCCTGTGTATTGGATGTCCTTAATGGGGTAAATAGGGTACACTTGAAAATGTACATACAGAACCTCCTTTGATATTATCTGTACATGTACCAAGAAAAGTTTAGTTGAAGTAAAATTCCAAATTATTTAAAGGTAAACATTGGTATATGTGCATTGTAATATTCATAATAGAATATTTCAAACTGAATCAACAGATTAGATGGACAATAAAATTTTTTATCATATACTCTAATTTACGTAACCGTTTATAAGCTTACCCATTGGCCAAAACGTGGTCACGTGCAATGCGATTAATCATCGTATTGAACTGGTCATATTGACTCGTTTCTGGTTTGTGCATTAAATGGTAGTCGGCAGCAAACTGTGTGTTTCTGATATAACTGAGCATGATATTTGGCAATATTATATAACCAGGATGTAACGTCGATTCTGATTGGCTGAAGCGCGAGTCATTATTTTCCGATAATGACCGCTGACGGAAGATAATGACTCGGCGTGGCATTTGTCCTGATTTTAGTATTTACGATAAAAATTAAGATAGTTATTTTGTTTAATTTTAAAAGTCTAGATACACTTTTCACAAAAACTTTCAATTAATTATTAAGATCTTAATTAAAAAAAATATATGTTCATATTCATTAGAATCATTATTTTAAACATATGTAGTTTTATAATTCGTTATATAATATAACAAATAAGGACTTGGCCTCGGTCATTATGTCATTATAATGACCCGATGGGATTTGTAATATTGACTTCGGCCTTCGGCCTCGGTCAATATTACAAATCTCATCGGGTCATTATAATGACATAATGACCTCGACCAAGTCCATATTTGTATAGTAATTTTAAATGAAAAAAAATAAATAGAATAAAAAAAGAAGGGTAAACCATTGTACTTGATCTGAAGAAAAAAAAAAGAAGAGATGAGAAAGTGAGCAGTGCTTTAGGGAAGCAGAACATTATAATTACCATTTTCTTTTCCATTCTTCATGTATATGATAAAACATTTATAGCACAGATTATTTGGTCGATATGATGATTTATAGAGTGATAAAACCAATATCAACCTCGGCCTCGGTCGATATTGGTTTTATCACTCCATAAATCATCATATCGACCTCATCACTGTGCAATAATTGTATAATATTAAAACATCCTCACAACAAGGTCTACAGTCTTGAAAACAATTGACCTTGACAATGGTTTTTTTCCAGATAAGAGATTTGAATTTGAATATTGTTAAATTTAAGCATCGCATGCATCATAAGCAAACAATAATGATAATTTCTTAAAATCTTTAGTCAATAATGATATTTTCCAGGCATATACAAACAGTTTTATGATTTTTCCAATCATTACCTTTCATTTTGACCTATATGTGGAAAAATTGTCACAGTGAAACTTACTTTGGATGGGGAGTAGCTCTGATCTCTTATGTTGGGTCAAACATTGTGCTGTATTCATTAATAACCTTCTTGCACATTATGATGATTTTATTGTTGCATTCAATTTAGTGTTGCGTTCAAGACCACAGTATTCCTTATATTTTTCAGCTGCCATAGTCCAACAGAGTCCCCCTTCCTTAATATCAATGGCAGGGGGTATGCCAAATGTCAACACTTTTCCATTGGTGGAAGGAAGCTTTAAACTGAAGTATGCTGTAGATGTATTACACAATTTTGATACATGAAAGATTATTTGAAAAAATATGATTTTTAAAAGTCTCTAGATTTAAAGTGCTACATTGTAATAAGTTACGATTATCATATGAAGTGATCCAAGAAATACATGTAGGTTGTAGCAAAGAAATGCTGCTAATACATTTTTCATTCACTTACACAATATTTCATATTTCTTTGTGACTTTCAGGGATGGAACTGAAATAGTCATAGATAAAAAGTCAATGAAACAGGCTTTGCAATATTCTGCCACACAAGGGTATGTACTGATATCTACAACACAATATATTAATTGAAAATACTGTTTTTTGGCCGGATTGCAAAGCAATTCCGGTCTATAGATTGACGATGTCCATCCGTCCGTCTGTCCGTCCGTCCGTCCGTCCGTCCGTCCGTCTGCCGTCAACATTTTGGTTAAAGTTTCTGG